>OX461812.1:49882636-50317738 GCA_949802685.1 Dicyrtomina minuta
GACTCATTTAAATTTTTGCATTAATCCTTGACGTCATTTATGGACAACCCCTTTAATTTTTGAAACAATCCTTGACGTCATTTATGGACAACCCCTTAAATTTTTGAAACAATCCTTGACGTCATTTATGGACAACCCCTAATTTCTGTGAAGTCATTTATGTATGATCCCAATAAAACTGGACTTACTCGTCTCCCCTGTGTGGTTATGCCTGTACAAAGGCTGTCCGCAACTAAAAATAAAAGGACACCATTTTGCTTTTAAGCAAAACTGGAAGGAAACCGTTTTGCTTTTAAGAAAAAATGGAAGAAAACCAATTTGATACTTCACCCTCGATATGTCATTTTATTTCTCTTTTAATACTGTATGTGCAAAAAAATATTCAGTGTCGAAAATTAAAAGTTGCAAGAGATACAGGTCATTGTAAGACAAAATCGCTAAGAGTCTTACATCGGCCCAAGTGCCCTTAATGTGATCAGTTATCTTATTAAATACATTTAAAGTCAGTGGAAAAGTAGGGACTTAAATGTGATGGGCAAAAAAATTGAAAAAAGCGCTTAAAACTTTCATGATTTTACATAGCCAGAGTTTTTAAGAATAGAAGCTGAGAGTAAAGATAGTTGAGACCGTAAGCTGTATGGATATGAGTTACTTAGATTTTTATATGCCAGACTGTTTAAACGGCGGCCACTGATCACTTTTTGGGGGTAATCACCTTTACGCACCTTAGTACTAGGTCAAAAATTGACAAAACGAGATGATATTACTTTTGAGCGCTCCCAATTTGTAGTGCAAATGAGGAGCAGAACTGTTTTTGATTTTAGCGAATTGTCTTGACCAGCATCACACACAATCGAGAATAAACCTGCCAATAGACACCGTGCACGTTTGTGCCGGTTTCTATCCAACAACGATTCCTCGCTTCCTTTATGAAAGCGTTACAAGCTTCAAAGCTTCAAGCTCAGCCAATGGGTGGACAGCGATTTGGTTGGAAGCTCGAAAGAAGTGGAGTGGATTGGTTTAAAATTTAAATAAGGGGTCGTCCATAAATGATGTGATCAACAGTAGTAGGTGAGTAATAAACCCATCTTGACTTAAGCTTATGTTAAAAAGTTGTCATTGTTATTAGGGTGGGTGGATTAATTTCTGGAGGCATTCAAATCAAAGACAACATTAGTGGACGATTTGTTATATCGAAAACTTAAGGAATTCAAAAGCAAATCAGTTGCTTTCCAAACCAGAGTAGACACACAGCTCTTTCTCACTGAATGAATGCGGGACTGAAATTACGGTTTTGTAGATTTTAATTTTGAAAATCTTAAAAACAATAATACTGCAATTCTAAACAATGTGGGAAAGAACAGTTTGAATTTACAAGAATGTGGTAAAGAAAAGCAATTAAATTGAAAAATGTTGGAAAAACAAAGATTGAGTTGACAAGGTGGTAAGGGGCCATCCATATATTACGTTTCAAGTTATTGTGGAAACCCCCTCCCCCCAGAGTTTCAAATTTTTTAACATTACAGTAAATGGAGGGATTACCCCCTCCCCCCATGCAAAATGAAACATAATATCTGGATGGCCCCTAATGGAAATCATTGAAATTGAAAGAATATGGGAAAGGAAAGATTAAGTTTACGAGAAGAAAAAACTGAAGGGATAACAAATGGGAGACCTCCACGAGGTTTATCCTGGAAACAGTTTTAGTGGCTAACGTCCCAAAAATTACGTCTTTTAGGCAATTTTCAAATGTAGTTAGCGCTGCCTTAACTAGCACCAGCTAAGTATTAGCTGGCCTTATTCCTAGTTTAAAGCCTATTTCTATACTACGTGGTGATGCTTATATCATCGTATGCATGCTTATGATTAGAAAAACGCCTATCGATGAGTACTGCCAGGGGCGGACTAGAATTTACGTCTTACCTACCTATCATATTTTCAATTTTATGTTTTATGTATATTGAGGTCTTGATTTAGGTGTAAATATTGCATCAGTACTTACTATAGTTAGGTCGAAAGCTTTGAATTCAAGGAGTGTAATCTAGAATCTAGAGATACACTTAAGCAATAAAATACAGCTTTTGTGCTACAATTATTAGGTCGTGCTTATTTTGCGAGGTAATCAAAGGATTTTGGCATTAAATAAAGGTTTCATGATGTCCAACGCAGAACAAAATTATATTAATTCTTTTAGCAACCAAAATAACAGCAGTTATACGACGCAGTGAGTTAGTAATAGTATTGGTAGTGTCTACTGAAGGCAAATAGGCTTCGCAATTGTTTTTGTCATTACCTAGAAGCCAAGCAATGATTTTAAAAATGAACTTGTACCCACGGGTTTTTGTCAAATCAGCATAATACATATATCTAAATGCATTTATGATGGATCCAATACCTACACTGCATAAGCTGGGAAGCCCGAAAATAGCTAGACAAGGGGAAACCCCTTGGGGAAACTGGGACTCCTTATTTACAACCTGTACCCCTGAAGAAAATAACTTCCCTGATGTTCCCTTGAAGACCCAAAATAACCTCCCTCATGTTCCCTTGAAGGCCTAAAATAACCTCCCTCATGTTCCCTTGAAGGCCCAAAATAACCTCCCTCATGTTCCCTTGAAGGCCCAAAATAACCCTCTTTTCTAACCAGGAGTCTTGAATTTACAATTATTTTGGATAGATAATTACGTATAAATTCATGACTCCTGGTTCGACTCATTAATACATTGTGGTTAAACCAAATTTTTCGATATTGTTACGATTATTATTAATTAATGGTGGGGCTAAGAGATGTTAGAAAAGAGGGTTATTTTGGGCCTTAAAGGGAACATGAGGGAGGTTATTTTGGGCCTTCAAGGGAACATGAGGGAGGTTATTTTGGGCCTTCAAGGGAACATGAGGGAGGTTATTTTGGGCCTTCAAGGGAACATCAGGGAAGTTATTTTCTTCAGGGGTACAGGTTGTAAATAAGGAGTCTCCCAGTTTCCCCAAGGGGTTTTTAATTTATTAATTTACAGTTTATATACTACCATTTTGATTTTATTCTTTGGTAAAGCAAAATGTTGTATTTACATGTTTTGTAAAAGTGCAAAATGTTCGTTTCACTTTATTTAGAAAAGTGCAAAATGTTCCATTTACATGTTTTGTAAAAAGTGGAAAATGTTTTATTTCCATGGTTTTGAAATGTAAAAAAATGTTATTTGCATGTTTTTGAAAAGTCGAAATATTATTTTCATATATTTTTGAAAAGTGCAAAATGTTCTATTTACATGTTTTGAGAAAAGTGCAAAATGTTCCATTTACATGTTTTGAGAAAAGTGAAAAATGTTCCATTAACATGTTTTGAGAAAAGTGCAAAATGTTCCATTTACACGTTTTGAGAAAAGTGCAAAATGTTTCATTTACATGTTTTGAGAAATGTGGGAAATGTGTTATTTCCATGTTTTCGAAATGCATTAAAAATTTTATTTGCATGTTTTTGAGAAGTCGAAGTATTCTTTTAACTTATTTTACAATAATTATATTGAACTATTGTCGTGCTACTAGCGTACAAACGGCGTAATTATTTATTCAATATGCATCGAAATTTTTCTCCTCCCTCCCTCCCGCCTCCCGTAACACCACACGTCATTATCGGATGCCCCCTAATAGGGAGGCTGTAGGGTTACGGTGAATGATGAAGCGGGGAAATAAGCCAAGTAGTGAGGCTTGCGGACGGTGAATTACAGTGAAGCTTGTGAGCGGTGAAGGATAGTGAGGCTTGTGAGCGGTGAATTACAGTGAGGCTTGTGAGCGGTGAAGGATAGTGAGGCTTGTGAACGGTGAACGATGAAACGATGAAACTATTTGTACTTAATAAGAAAGAATATTATCTAGAACAATAGATTTGACAAAAAAAAACTAGGCTAAAATAGGTTTCTGTAACGAAAGTCTACTGATAGAATAGGTCCTAAAATAACGGGATTCAAGGTGGGCAAACAATTTGTTTAATTTACTTTTCAGACTTGATAAGAATTTGTTAATAGTTTTGTGTTTTCTAAAATGTTACCCAACAAGAGGTTTCTGGGTTATTGTTTCAAAACGAAAACATATTTTAGAAAAAGGGCATTTTTAGCGTTTCCCTGTAGCTAGGATTTATAATATTTATTAAAAATGTTATTTTTAAGTATTTTAAAATTCCAGAAATAATTTTTAAGATATTTTTGTAATGCTCAAAACAGTTTATTAATATAGGATTAAAGTTAAAGGAGCTACTCACAAGATGGCAAACTGGCTAATTATGACAAATTAGTTCCTTTAAAAACAGTAAATTCGTACTAGAGGATAGCAAAAAATACTCTTGATGGAAGGATGAAATATGATTGACGCTACTCCACTTTTCTGTACATGTTCGTTTCAGGAAAAATAGATTAAGTGGTTTCACGTATCGCTAGGTTGTGGCCTTACGCTTGTCATTTTTTTTTTGCGTAATTATCACAAACCTTATTTTTTGTAAATCGGGCAAACTCTGTAGGAGCTACAAATGGCCGAAGAATTAAAAAAAAATCATCGTATGGTCAACTAAATATGACGGCTGTTTAGTGACCATTATCAAATTCATACATACAAAATTCCTAATTATCAATCAAAGTTCATCCATGGTAGGCCTATCTACGTTTTTAATGCTCTTTTCAAAACAAAATGTATAGAGCAGACTATATAGGCGCGACCAGTTATATTGCACAAACAACTTTATCATGTTTGTACACATGTTTATCTGATTGTTGCGTTTCCAATGTGCTTGTGCAATTTCAGGAAAAAATGTGTAGAAGAAAATCTAGACAGTGCTTAGGGGTCGTTCGTCGTCAATGACGTTTAGGAAAAAGCCATATATTTTACCCCCTCCCTCCCTAAGTTAACCACTTCCACACCGTAGAGTCAAGCACAGTGCTACAAATTGTTAATATTGTTTTGTTATTGTTAAAATTTCGGGGTCGATTTTGTTATTGCTATATGAAAATATTTTGTTATTGTTATTGTTAACTTCGAAAATGTATTTTGTTTTTGTTATTGTTTTGTTAACGAAAATTTGCTATTTTTTGTTAAGCATTAAACACTAGCGTATTTGCTTCGCATTTTTAAAGAACAATTTTTAAAGCATAGAGGAACCATCAGTGAGCATTTAGGTTGCGTTTACTTGAATTTCGAGAAATAAAAACTTTTACAACCACTGCTATCCATGACGGAGGGAACTGCCAAAAATATTATTGTCGTGACGTTTAGGGTTGAGCTCGAATAAACCCAAAAGGGGGTCTGCTGATCCAAGACGTATGGTCTAACAAAAATTTTTCCTTTCCTTGCTTTTTAAAATTTTAAATAATTCAAGGCGCGAATGGCTATTAGCTATATTGAAAAAGATACGACACAGCAAACTCTATGGTGTTGAGTACATCGAGTGACACACCAAGGATTTTATGAATGCTGAATGTTAATTGGAACAAGAAGCACATTGCGCATGTACAAAAGGCTCAATCCCAAACGTCACAACAATACCTCGTCGTCAATCTCAACTACATAAGTAGGCAGTAGTTAAGACTACGATATCCCTGAACAGCACTGTTGTCACTACTGGTGGCTAAATCCTGTAATATATGCTGGTTCCTCTATGTTTTTTGATGAATTTCAGGTATTCTCTTTTTTAACTCATAATTTTTGTTAATGTTATTGTTAAAACGAAACCTTATTGTTATTGTTTTAACAATAATATAACAATTTTACCGACCCCACTGTAATAGCATTTAGCAAAAGATCTGTTAATTTCTTTTATTGTTTTCTCTATTATAATCATTAACAGGAATATTGTTAGAGTTTCAATACAAGATTCCCATTAACCAAGCTAACAGGGTTAACAATAAAGTGTACTGATTCTATCTGTAAATGTCTAACCAATTTTTACGGTTACTAATTCTAACTGCTTTCAATATAGAGGTTCATTAACATGTCACCTCTATTACTTTTTACAGCTAACGCTGTAAATCTCGGCGGACGTCTGAAGTCTGGAACCAACAATATTCTTGCATTATCTGGTCAATTTTGTACTATTTAGGGCAATTTCAACAATGCCTTTGTTGAAACCAAGACAATAATTAATTAACCCCTGAAAACATTTGCTTGGGGGGGGGGGGGGGGGAGGTTGTCGACAACAGCCCTACCCGCGAAAAAATCCTGGCTACGCCACTACTGTTGTATTTTGTTCACAAATCACAATTTTTATTTCGTTTGCGTTTATGAACACACAATCATAACCACAAACTAATATAAAATTGGATTGTACACAACCACAATACCCATCACAATTACACAGCAACAAACAAGATCAAACATGTTTTTCCACTCGTCGCTAACGAACGTTTTGTGAACAATCACAATCTTACAGAGCCACAATCTTAGGCTGTTACACCACATTGTGAACAATGTAAATTGTGATTGTTTTGTGATCTCAGAATCACATTCACAAACAATTGTGAACAAAATACAACAGTATACGCCACTGAATAAACTCTGAGTTGAAACTATGTACTACTAATTTTCAAATTTAACATAAACCAGAACATATTATGTGAAAATCAGTAATTTATTGTCTAATTAGTTCAAGATCAGAATTTACAAAGGCACATCATGTGTGTGCCTAATTACAGTTGATTTCACATGTTCTAAATTATGTAAAACTTGAAAATTAGTAGTACATAGTTTCAACTGACAATGTATATAAAGAAACATACCTACTACATATGTATTTAACAAAATAATAACTTACTATTAAGGATACGGGAGCCACGTTGTCTCTAGCTATAGGCTTCAGTGTCTAGTGGGAGAGAATTTGTGTTTAAATTTAACCTGAGTTTGTTGGCACGCACGTACTACTTATTTAACAAAATAATAATTGCCAATTAAGACAATACGGGAGCCAGTTGGTCTTTCGCTGTCGGCTTCAGTTTGTTCCTCTGTGGGCTTTAGTGTGTAATACAGCGAATAACTAATATATGTATATAGCTAACGTAAAAATGAACTACAAAATGCAATAATCGAAAGCATGAATGAAATGCAGATGAAGAAAATCAAAGTGCAAAATTGAAATCACTAATGGGAAGAGACACAAATTACGTAAGGAATTCTTCTGAAATGTTGGCACCCACCCACCCCTATTGTCACCACCTTAAACATTCCATAAATGGTTATCTTTAACATGGCACTGAAAAACTACCACCCACCCTAGTAGCTTACGTAATATGTGTCTCTTTCCTAAGGATTCGTTGTTTCTGTTAAAACGTAAGCCAAACCTGATTGGTTGTTTGTATATTTGTATCTATCTGTTAGTAAAAAGCTGTACTATTGCGGGTTAATAAAGTTGCCATAGAAAACAACTACTTCGAGAATCAACGTGATGAAATTGAAACTCCCACTCACACTTCCATACTTCCATTTGTGCGAACACTGCGAAGCGAACTGGAGTTTCGATGTAATTGTTGCCGTTGCCATAGTGTGACTTTGGGATTGTGTGTTGGATTCAACTTTGTTGTTGATAATAATTTGTACATTTTTTTATTCTCCGCATTATAATACTATTCTTTTTTGTTAACGTCTGACTTTTTAATATTATTGTTACTTTGTCGAGGGTGAGTGCAATGCGGTAAAGATGAATTCAGATCTCTGTTCTCTGGTAAAGAAAGATGCTGCCTTTCGGCCAGCAGCGGGTCTTCAAGTGGATCGCCCTCGTGGCAACCAACCAAACTTTTTGCGTTCATTCCTTTGTTTCGAAGCTATTCGCGGCAGCTCAGAACAAATTCAAACTTCTGTCAACAATAAATGAATATCTTTTCTTTTGCCAATAGCCAATAAGTAACACTATTAACATGTAATATTAACAGTTAAATACTACAAAATAATACGTTTAATTGTTAACTACACGAGTAGAAATGAAAGGTAATTTTGATTTTTTATCGAACATCATGCAGTGTGTCTCATAGTTTTAAACTGACCTCAGTTTATGGGGATTACTTCCTTCCAAGAAGGATTTTTCGGGCAAGATATTTATTTTTAGGTGGCAACCCACTAGTAATTATGACTCGACTTTCAGGGGTCACGTGGTTCTTATGTAAGTAATTAAAAACCGAAAACGGGGTGTCTCATAATTTGAAACTCACTTCACGGTTTATTAAATTCAAATAGCTATATCACCCGGCTGAACTAACGAAAAATTACGAAAATTGTTACGCGTATACACTCACGTATATTAATTATGTCTAGAATCATTCACTTTGGTCATCGGGTCACCGTAGCACCTATAGCGTTGAAGACGACAGGTCAACCTCATGTTAACATTTTTCCCCGTTTAATAACATGGGAAAATCACGACTTGCATTTGCATCACTAAATTCTTATGTATATGCATAAATGTCAGCCGATTAAAATATATAAAGAAGTCGGCCTGTGCACAATTAAATTGCCTCAAAACAGTGCAATACTCAATACTCAGGTCACCCGGGGTCACGAGACTTACAGGATTGGACATTACGGAGAGTTGCATACTGCTAAGTCCATTTCATCAACTCTTCAAGGGCAGGTTTCATTCTTCAGTTACGATATGCATGCGTAGGACTTCTTTGGGTGTTAATTAATTATGACGATGGTAGACTACTGTTGTATTTTGTTCACAATTGTTTGTGATAATTGTGATTTTCACATCACAAAACAATCACAATTTACATTGTTAACAATTTATTTTACCAGCCTAAGATTGTGATTGTGAAAAATTGTGATTGTTAACAAAACGATGAAAAAACCTAATTTGTTGACAACGAGGTGGGGGTGGTGGGGGGAACTTTTCCAGTATTATTGGGATCGTCCACAAATGACGTCCCGCAAATTATTATTCTTTTGTTGGGATCATCCATGAATGACGTCCCGAAAATTATCATTCTTTTAGTAGGATCGTCCATACATGACGTCCCGAAAATTATCATTTTTTATTGGGATCGTCCATAAATGACGTCCCGAAAATTATCATTATTTTAATGGGGTCATCTATAAATGACGTCCCGAAAATTATCATTGTTTTATTGGGATCGTCCATAAATGACGTGACGAAAATGATCATTATTTTATTAGAATCGTCTATTAATGACGTCCTGAAAATGATCATTCTTTTATTGAAATCGTTCATTACTGACGTCCCGAAAATTATCATTCTTTTGTTAAGATTGTCGTTAAATTACCGCACTTGAACTATCACATTTTTGGGACCCACTAACCCCATGACATTTTTGCACATTTTGAAAACTGTATTTTGTTTACATGAAGTTTCATGCCTATGTTGTAGACACATTGGCCCTCCTGTTTACATGAAGTTTCATGCCTATATTGTAGACACATTGGCCCTCTTGTTTACATGTTTTATTTACGATCTTAAGTGTATAAATGACAAAAGTTAGTTTTCCGTTTTAATTTTGTGTTCTTTTAAAATTAGTCGTACTCTCTACTTTCTGTACATTTTACTACGAACTATTTTTAGTAAGACTAAAAAAACTGACTAAACTACAAAGAGCACCATGAAAATGGTATCGTCAGTGAAGAGGTGTTTGCCAATGTCCATTCGTTTCTTATACGCGCTTTAGCCCAAGTCCATCAAAATGCATAAGTGCATTAAATTATTGGTGCATGCTTACAATGTTATAAATAGAGTGGAAAATGTATTACCTGAACCAGTAAAGTGCAGCATGGAATATCCACACCTTTGAAGTGCAGAATTTGATATCTATCGCATTTAATTGTAAAACAAATAACAAACTAAAATGAGGAAGTTAAAGTAATACTTTCATATTTTTATCATTTATTGATACAACATTTTAGTGTTCAAAGAAGTATATATTCCTGATTCTAAGTTTTACTGTCCAGTAATTACACAATATGATGAGTGCATTTTATCACATTGTACACTTATATTATCATATTTTTGGTGCAATATATATTGAATTTCACTAAAAATATGATCCAGATATGATAATGTCAACAATAGCTGGTTTGCTGAAAATAAAAACAAAATGAGCTAAAATTTGATTCCATCAAACGTAGAAACTGTAGTGTTGTAGGTACTGCATTTTGAACTTTGCTGGAGCAAATATCACACTTGAAACTCTATTAATAACACTGTACACACACCAATAACTAAATTAACTTGTGCATTCTGCACTGGAGTTAAAAAAATTGTTTTCAGTGACAAATTTTTTTTAGTTGCACACTTACTTTGAGTAAACATACGTATTTTTAATTTGTGTACAACAAAATAATACGAAGTGGAGCGTATAAAAAAAATAATAATAATAATTTATTCATTTTGTAAATCTAGCAGCAGCACATAAATCATAAAAAGCAATATATAAAATTATCCTTTACAAAATGTGCAGAGGAGTATGTGGGTCCTAAAATAGTGATAATTTGGGGGACGTCTTTACCAGACGATCCCAACAAAAAAATGATAATTTGCGGGACGTCATTTACGGACGATCCCAATAAAAGATTGATAATTTTCAGGACGTCATTTAAGGACGATCCCAATAAAAGATTGATAATTTTCGGGACGTCATTTACGGACGATCCCAATAAAAGGTTGATAATTTTCGGCACGTCATTTACGGACGATCCCAATAAAAGAATGATAATTTTTGGGAAGTCATTTACGGACCATCCCAATGAAAGAGTGATAATTTTCGGGACGTCATTTACGGACGATCCCAATAAAAGAATGATTATTTTCGGGACGTCATTTACGGACGATCCTAATAAAAGAATGATTATTTTCGGGACGTCATTTACGAACGATCCCAAAATCATTTAGTGCTCGTTTGGTGTTGCTTCGTTGTGATGATCTTGTGATTGTGCACAATCTCATTTTAGTAGTTTGTGATTGTGATTGTGATATCACAATCACAAGCGAAAAAACTATCGTGATTTGTGAACAAAATACAACAGTATGGTAGACCATTAAAATTATTGTTGGAATTGATGGTTTGTGGTCATCGCTACTATTTACATAGATTCTTTGAGAATGAAAACTTGTAGTCGTAACTTGTAGTGTACTTAAAAAACTGGTTAACTGTGCACTGTAGAAAAACTCAAAGGAATAGGTATATAATTTGCTGAGCTTAACTTTTTATCTCTGTACAAATATTTTGCAGCAGTTTTCAAAATCCCATACGCTCATACTAAGTATAATGCGAAAATGGGAATAAATAATTTTACATCAGGCTTTGTAACAATCAGGATGGCGTAAATTTAGAATTCTTATGCTGCGATTGACAATCAAAAACTATAAATCAGCCTTAAATAGTGCAAATCACAAAATATTCTAGAACGAAGAATGATACCATAAATAATGCAATCAGTTTAAAGCTTTAGGCGTTGACCTCAACACAAGGTGTACCGCTCACAACTGTAGCTAATTCCTCTCCATTATGTATGTACTTTTTAATTAGTGGATTAGCAGACGTTTATGGGGTCCTCATAGTTATACTATTTAGATTCTTTAATCTTTAAGTTTTATTAAAACTTGTAGTAAGAAACATTTAAAACGATAATTATTTGGCTGAGCTTAACTTTTTTTCTCCCTCCAAAATTTTTGCATCAGTTTTTAAACTCGACGATTATGTTTAAATTAATTATAAAATGAGAATAAATAAATTTTTATTGGGCTCTGTACCAATCAGGATTGCGTCAAAATTTTGAATTCCATTTCTGTGATTGGTACAGAGTCAAAAAGTGTAAATCGGCCACAAAAAGTGCAAGGCACAAAATTTCATAAATAATGTTGAAAGAAGAAACCTAAAACGTCAAGACGCGTTGAATGGTATACCAAGAAAAGTGCAAATAGTTAAAAACTGTAGCGTACAACCCGCACACAAGGTGTACTTAGGCCTTATAGTTGTTCATAACGCTGGTAGACGAAGTACTACATATATTTAGTAAAAAATTAAAATCATGACTCAGTATATTGAAGTAATAAATAGCTTGATGTATTTGGAAAAAATTTTACATTTTATACCATCATTTAAAAAAACAATTAATAGCAACACATCCTTTTTAAAGGCACAATGATATTATTGTCAGGTGTAATCATGTAGTACAAAATATTGTGCGCATAATTTTTCTAAAATTTCTAATATTAGAAGTAATTTTATTGCATGATCAGGTTGTAGAAGACATTGATGTTGATGTGATGGGAGTGACTGTTACTGCAGTTGTTGCTACTGTAGTTGTTGTGGTTGTGGTGATAATTGGTATACATGCTGTCGGTGATAATATCAGAACGGTCTTGCATATAGAGTAATTCAGTGAAATGCAGAGACACTGCAAGCAAAAATTCTGTACTGTACTTGGAGGTGGTGTCCAAATAGTCCCTTGAGTGCAAGACCCAGCGAGAACTGAAATTCCATAGAACAAAAAAAATTTATACAAAATAAAAAACATAGGTTATAAGAAGTTTTTAACTTTTAGGAAATGTGTGAGTTCCGTAAAGTTTGTAAAAACATACGCGAAGATTAAATGCAAATTTCTCATAACACGATTTCAAATTTTTAAAATTCAAACATTATAGTGTGTCAAATTATCCGCAAAACCAAACTTGCAACTATTAATGTTGTATGGGCTGAGGCCAAATCGACAAAATGAATAAATTATTATATATAATTTATTATTACATTATTAGTGTGTCAAGTATAATATTTGATAATGGGTGCTAATTTAACGCTTCAGTGGAATTAAATCATATCTGCAGTGCATACATTAGTTTCATTTGCAGTGCATATTAATTTAATATGCAGTGCATAATTGAATTATTTAAATGCGTTTAAATTCAGTGGAATAATTAGAGACTTTATAATATGCACATGGTACTTTTGTCAGTGGAACGACATAATTAGAATAATTATGCCTAAAGGTAAATGGTGTCGAAGGGACAATCTAATAATATTCTGTGATGACGTCAATCAACGATAAGCCTTTAGCGTATATTTATTTGTGTGTAAGGATATTTACGGCTTAGCTGTTCACACAGGTCTTCATTCATTCCCTAACATAGCAATTGATATACCTATACCTGGCAAACCTAAGCGAGGAAGACCAGCGAAAGTCGCAGTTGGCAGAACTAGAGATCCGATTACACAAGAGGATCCGAAGTCTAAAGATTAAATTTATGTCTTATGTTGTATAAAAATTTTATTACTTTGATAATTTATTGTAATTTATTATTCGTTATATATTTCATTATTGGTTCACTGAAGAATTAATTAATAATTTAAGCATAATTTTTACTGAAAATTTAATCAATTTTTTTTTCGTCTAATCTTACTGCATATTAAATCATTTTTTTAATTGTTCACTGATTTGTGTCACTGCAAAGCCTAAAAAGTCCACTGCAAGAAAAATTTATTTCCACTGAAGGATAGCGTTGCACCACTTCAATTTAGATTACTACCACTGATCATAAAAGTTAATCCCTTTGATAATTCCGGGATGCTACAGTTCTGACTTACAAATACAAATAATAGTATGCTAAACGTTGACGCAGGTATTTGGTGGAAAATAATTTGATGTCAAAAACTAAAACCCCAATAACTGAAACATAAATATTATTATGAATTTTATGATACCTTTCAATAATAGTGCTGATCCTGAATCCAAGCATAGTATGTTCAACAAAATTATGGCGGATAAAAAACGCCTTGATCCAGATCCAGAGTAACTTGAAGTAACTGTCATGTTGCACTTACGTACAACGAATCAAACGGAAATTAAATAATAAAAATAACTAATAATAACTAATTTTTCAGGAGTTCACACAAACTATAGTCCTTACTTTTGAAAATTTTGCTAGTTAAGATAACTACCAATAATTTATGCTTGTAGGATTACTTGAACGAACATCATTCCACACTGGATCCCAACTGGACTCTGACTTACAGTTTTCAGAATTGTTCACTTCTTGTGTACATTAATTGTTACGAAGTATACTTCAGCCACAGTTGCAAGAAAGATAGAAATAAATAGTAACGAAAGGGGTATCTTCACTGTATAATTGTGAGCAATTTAATTTGAGGGAAAAATAAATCTTTCGATCTTTTTCTTACAACAATGTACTGGGGTACATGATTGTGAAGTGAAAGGTAGGATTATTATGTAATAACATAGGAAATGAAAATGGAAATCGTTCCAATTATTGTAACACAAACGGTAGCGCATTATTATGAATGGCTGCGATGCAACTTATTATTTAAGCAAATCAGTTTTGCCTTTATTGGATTTTAAAAATTCTTTTGTCATTATTTGGCAGTAATATTAGTATCATATTAGTGCTAAAGTTAGTTTTGGAATTTGAATTGAACGAAAAAGTTATAAATAGACGGAAGTGAAATTTACTACGGACGTAATGACGTATAGTATTAGTACGTGCATGCTTGTAACTTAAAAAAGGATGTGCTAATAGGAAGTTCTTGTCAACAAGGTCCTCCCTAACTTCAGAAAAGCAATGACTGATCATTTCATTGTAACAATAGCTTCTTTTTTAAATTGCAAACACTGAATAATTCTTCCTCAAACTTTAGTTTGAGCAAGCGAGAATAGCAGCTGGCGAGGAAAAACCCTCGATTTATTTTCCATTTAAACAACCGGAAACAAAACAAGACTCAATCCTTGCCAGCTGCCATTCTCGTTTACCGCCGCAGTTACCACAATACAGGTTATATTTACATATTTTCAGGTACCTCTTGCCTCTTGTACTAGTTAGAGTATAACAAATCAGCGAGTGTCATGTACCACCGTTCTATAATACATTTTGATATTTGCAATGCTTTTTTGACAAGGAAAGTAGGTAACACAATCGGCACAATACCTATATATGGGAGGATTTTTACAGGGGAATATAAATTCCACTTTCTCAAAATTCTCAAAAGTACAAGAGCTAAAAGTAAAACCAAAATTTTTGTGCTACTTGCCAACATCAGATAACTAACACAGTTTAATATGAACAAATAATCAATTTTCTAAAGCCCGAAAATAATATTAACATAATAAAATGTTCAAAGCTTTATTCATGTTGGTATGCATGCAACAGGTAAGTTTTCATAAACCTACTAGCGTAAAAAATTAAAAATATAATTAAGTTCATGAAGACGTTAAACTTTAGGTGGCGGGCCGAGATATTCAATTCGTCGGAAGATTTTGATAAACTTGTCACCCTTATTTCTTGTGACTTTTTTGCCCTCTTCTGTACTATCCATAACAGCCTTAGCTACGGGATCGGATTCCTTATCATACGTGGCGGCACATGACAAAGTGGAAAATTATAGTTATTATAGCGATACCCTAATTTATAAATGCATCGTAAAAAAATAATAGTAATAATGACTGCTTAAAATTTACCATTTCTTCGTCACTTATGGGTTCAAAAAGTGGATGCTCAGTAAAGTGCTTAACCATCCATTCATGGAGATCCTTGACGTCAGTGACAGTGTATACTTTTGCCTAGAAAAAAATACCACGTTCTCTTTAAGTTCGCACTAAAACCCAATTGGGTAAATCTTTTTCGCCCAATGAGATTACTCTAAACCGGATATGATACTACTCTAAGCCTTCAGTGAATTATTTTTTGTAAGCAGTACTTGTATTAGCGGTAGAATCATTTACTTTATTTTGCAATGATGGCATTCAGTGACCCAAACAAAAAAATATTTTAATTTGCAATGACATTTACTTCCCAGAAAATTATGTTAAATGACAATGATTTTATAAGTCGTAGAGACATTTGAATTAGCAATGAAATTTTGAGAGCTAAATCTAGTAAAATATGTAACATATTTTTACAATGTATGTATTGCGTAAGCAATCATGGTTTGGTGATTTGAGAAGTATAAGGCAGGGTACCTTTAGCCTTTGACCTTCCGATACTTACATTTCCGGGTTTCTCTGGTTTACGTTTACCTGTCCTCAGATTTTGATTTCATGTATTCAACTTCATTACTGTAGTTGAGTATTTGCAATAGTTGTTTAACTAGACAATTTTTTCCGTGGTTACCACAACACAACAACAACTCCACTAATCATGCTTCTTCCTTTTGGTAACAACACTTTTAAAAACAACGATAACTGTCAAGACCCACAAGCCAACTGAAAGTTGTGGGGAAGATGAACTGGAACGTAGAGCTTACAGTAGCGGCAACCGAAACCGGGGTCTGGCAAGGATAAATTTTGCATGCAAGTAAACGGCAGCTTCATCCTTGCCAGACCTCACTTTCGGTTGCCTTTTTTTAATACCTAATCAGTACGTGACGTCAATCACAAATACAAATAGTGTTTCTTTCTTCAACATTAACCTTGAACTCATGACTGCATTATTTAAATTTTTAGGTTCGATTGATAAAAAAATGGGAACAAATAAATTATGTCTAAATGAATGATTGCATAAAAAAATATTTACATGCAAGTACTTTTCACTGCAACAAAATTAATGATATCATTGCAAAAACAAATAAGACCGCCATTCCAAATTTGAATAATTCTCACTGAAGCACTCTAAAGTACCACACAACCCAATTTATCGATTTAAAAAATTTAAAAGTATATTTATATTTTAGTCTAAATTGGCACGTATTACACACAAATTGTGAATTATGGCGCAAACCTACGTTTTTGGCAAGGACATACGCATACTCCGACAGCAAGGTATCATTAACGATACGCCATTTATATTTGGCCTTTTTAAAATGTGGATCAGGAAACAGAAAAAACATTTTTTCAATCTAAAATGTAAATTCAAAACGGATGTGAAACTAATAATATTGGAAAAGTTTTTAATTGCATTGCATTAGGTAGGGTATATATTCATTAATAATTGTTTCTTTGTAATAAGTTGACACACCTGTCCCTTGCGAAAATAATTTGGAAGGTACTTCATTGCATTCGTCCTCAGAACGGCGATGTTTTCAAACGATCCAGCATTCATGTTTCTCAAAGCTTGTATTCGCTTCTGCACGTACTCTTGAACTTTGACTCGAATCTCTAATCCCAGCATGAGCTTCTCAGGAAACATACTGCTCAATGTGACTTCAACCCAATAAACATTATTTAATTAGTTTTCAGATTCGGATGTATTAGTAAATACCATCACAAAACCTAACATTCTATTATATAATACGAAAGGAGGGCAGAGGGGGTACTAACCGAGTAAACCTCCATAGCCACAACCAATATCCAAGAATTCGACTTTTCCACCCCCTTCTAACCGTGATTTAGGATATAAAGTCGTCCAGTCCATTTCATCAGGACTTGTAGGGCTAAAATACCGAAAAAAATATTATGTACAAACCAAAAAGCAATACATTCAGTGTGGCTATGCATGCGCCTATTAGATAAGAAGGCGCCTATCGATCTATCAGAGGGATGCTCATTAACAACAATATGATTTTTAGTAGGGTGAGAGTGCCTAATGGTGGCCATTCTCTAATTGTGGCTACCCGCTATATTTGGCGCGCATGTCACAACATAGAAAATTTATCTCAAGGCATTGAGAGATACTGATGTGTACTAGCTACATTCAAATTTAAGGCGCCAAAATCAAATCAGTGATTGTAAGCGAAATTGACAAAAGTGGACCCCTCATCTTGCCGATTTTTCATATTTATAGTAGCCAAGTTCAAATTTAATCAGAATCTACGACAGTAGCTTTTCAGTTGTAACTTTTCAGGAGTAATGATCAACTAATATAAGTAAGTAATCTACGTCATTAGATTGAATTTTTGTTTTTTGAGATAGTTGCAAAAGTTGGAAAACTAAAATCCTCCATTTTTCATCGAAGCGCTGTAATTATGGCCACTGCAGATGCCTAAATGTGGCCGGGTCTAAACTTATTAAATTAAACGGTTTCTAGCATGTAACACCAAGATTAGGATTAACAAGATACAAAACATAATTTTAGTGAGATTCTCATCGTTCCCGAGCGATTTCACGGTGATTTGAGTTGTTTTCGACAGTATCAATTATTTTAGCCTGTTAAGCATTGCAGCAAACGGAGAGATTTTACGAGCGACCCATAATGCAAATAATGACATCATTTACAGAATCTAGAGTTGTGTATGAAGGAAACTGGTAATTTTGGTCCATTAAACAATCCAATTGATAGTGTGCGTGTTAGTTAGAACGTTAGAAGGATGTAAACATTAGTTAACTGACTATAGTGAGTCTTTTGCAAGAATCTCCAAATGATCGAGAGCTTACGCATGAGAAAAGCAGATATGCTGGTTGCTGCAAGTTTGAAGTTGTGCAGTTTTCTTTGAAAATTATCAGCTACTACTGCATTAACATAATGGGTGCTTAAATTATATTAAAATGAAGTAATTTAAGGATGGCCACAATTAGGACTCACCCGGCCACAAATAGGGCAATTTAGAGAATTTTAAAAATTCACAACTTTGTGAACATATCTCATTGTATCTTGAAAACCCTATAATTTGCATTCACGATTATTTTTACTCTTATTAAGCGAGATTCAGCCAACATTTGTGTTTATAAGATTTTTCTCTGCAAGCTCTGGTTCAGAAGTTATGAATTTTCAAAGATTAACTTTTATGAATCCGGCCACAATTAGGCACTCTCACCCTACTGCTAATACAAACAAAATAAATCACATTCAATCAATAATATTGAATACTTCTTTAAAATACAAAAGATTAAATTAAAAACAAAAGTTCAAACAATAACTTACTAGTCGAATATATGATCACAAATAGGATTCGAATGAGCCCTTTGCCGAAAATATTTTTTCTGAGGGAGGCTTTTCTCTCCTTTTGGCTCTGCTGGAGTTTTGCTGTCACTCGTGGTCGGTGTCGGTTCCTGAGCTGTGTCGCACATCTTAAGTTTATTACTTCACAGCGTATATATTATACAGGATATAAAATTTGAAATCTATAACATATAAAGGCCGTAAAATATTTAATAACATTTAACTAAAGTTTACAAGTAAATATGTGATGACTATACTATTTATTGTGACCGTTTTTAGTAATCACTTCTCAAATAAACAAAATACAGCGTGTAATTTTATACATTCACTTATTCAAAACGAAGTTTTGCACAATATTTAATTATTTTCCCATTTATGAGAAAGGGGAAATAGAATGCTTAAAGTATACATATATAACAGTTGTAAACCGCAAGTTTATAATTAATACCGTGAAAGTGAATGGGGGCAGCATTCGTCACCCTCACGTACAACGTAGCGCACTATAATACAGTTAACTAAGTAGTTTGCTAAATTGTGATTGTAAGTCGGTAGTTGGTTTTATTTTTTATTCGTTTTAAAGGCAACATGTGTTCTAATTCAAGTTTCCCTCGTTTTTCTCAAGGGGTTTATTGAAGAAAATCCCAGTCTCATGCTGCCCCAGTCTAAACAACCGTAAAAACTATTCTTATTTCTTTTTCTTATACTTATACCATTCTAATTCTATTCTACTTCTACTATTCTTGAATTCTTGCATCCATAAAACGTTATAATTTATAATACACGATACACACACACTATATATATATATATGTGTATATCGAACTGGGTAACTGGTAATACTGGAACTGGATTTACAAGTATTAGCACTAATATGTGAATAGGTACGTATTTATTTATTACTAAATATTTCATACATTTTTAAGTTATATCCATTGTATGACATCGGCAATCGGCAACTGCCACCCTTAACCCATAATTTGTTAGTTTTGTATTTTGTATCATTTAGGAGTTTAGGACTTAAACAATCTTAGAAATAAAAACAGAAACGTAGGAAAGGTTCAAAGGTCTACACGTCTACATAATATAGTTTTTGGGGCACTCTGAGGATAGGATAGACTCTAGAGGCCACTTCTATATAATTATTGACGGCACTGACCTGACCACTGACACAATGAAACCCAGTGAAAGTGAACTCATCATATGACCTTCTCATACTATTTTTTATTACCATATTCAACTGGCTAGTAAAAATGAGAATGTAATTTTTTAAAAGTATCGCTGAAATGGAAACGTATTGTATTTTGTACTGTAAGTTTTACTATCAATTGGAAGAGCATTATGATTGCTTATTGTTTTACTAATTTTTTGTCCATTGCCCTTCGATCCCTAAATAAACATAATAAACCAAGGTTAGAAATTGTTTCTGCATAAAATGAATTATGCCCTCGGGCCTCGGATTTCGGATGAAAGGAACCTCTGTAAGTAAACTAACGAAAGACGCTTAAAATGAATACTGAATCATATGTGAAGTGAAAGCATTGTTCTCACCCACTGCCCTGGACTATAAGTAGATGAAAAGCTCCTTCCTATTTCCTACTTACTCAAATCCCAAGTTACGTTACGTTCATCTTTAGAGGATTTTTTGACATTGACATGATTATTTCGACGTCCAAAAAAAGGAACTGCCGGCGTAGCCCTACTTATGTATTTCTCTATAACATAAAGCACATCAGTAGAAAACGGAAAGGGTGACAGGGACAGAGATACGTGAGAAACATGGTGCATTGACTCGGAAGGGGTCAAAAGATGAGCCCTAAGGGACGAAAATCTATGAATGTAAAACAATCCAGGCTGAAGTCGTAGACAGGGGCCTAAATTGTAGTGCACAGATTTAGCAATCTAACAATTTTGAAGACGTACGTATTCTCCAGTATACTAAAATGAAGTGCACAAAGACATAATCATGAAAGAACCAAATTTAGCTACTACAAAACAAGTCTTGTTTACCGTCCCTTACCTTTAGGGAACGTATAGGACATATAGGAATAGGTGTACCTATTTTGATGACTGAAAATGTATACTCTAAAGTTAAGATAACAGTATAAGACGAAATAACAGTAAAATTTATGTTAATGCAAATTTTTAATTAATAGTAAGTAGCCACATGGTTAAAAGTTAAAATGCGTCTTCTTAAAATTCTGGAGTTCAGCTTCATTCCAAGCTTTGGTCTGGATGTGGAAGCATCTGGTTTTTGTAACAGCAACCAGCAGCAACTAACTGGACACCAGATTAAGAATTATAAGCATTCTCACACATCCGAATTGGGATTCTGGTTGCTCACATCCATACATCAAGAAGTTCCGTTTGACAGGCGAATTGATACTGAAAAACTGTTTTATTCGGAAAGGACGGGCACTTACAAACCAAATGGAAATCCAACGATTTTGTATACTCATCGTATTCACATCATCTGCTATTTTGCTATTAGCTGCCACAACACAAACGGTTAGTTAACATAATCCAGACAATATATTTCTTTTAATAAAATAATTGAATTAAGGTGTACATACTGTATATTACAAGTACCGTATTTCCTCTAATAGTAGACGGGTGTGGGAGCTCGGAGTTTGAATATTATATGGAATATGGTATAATTAAGCTTAGGAAAAACGTTTTAACTTGCGTCTGGCTGGTAACCAGATATTATTTTTTTTATATAATTAATGTCTTGATTTGGCCGCGGTAACAAATACAAAATTGTGTTTAATGGTTGACGGGTCTTATTACGGTTACGAAGACTTGTAAATATGTTCATCACGTTTAGGTATGTAAGTACATTGCTAAGCGTTTAGCTTTTATATTTTCAGGATACAGAGTTCAACGACCTTGTGTCAGGTACACAACGGCAAGGGCGCTGGGGAATGTTTTTCTCATACGAGCCAATATGTACAAAGGCATGTAGGAAGAATGGCAAATTTTCTGGTAGAATGTTTGGCGGGGTTTGTCGCTGTTATTGCCCTCGTGTAAGTCCAGTCTTAATTTGTCAAATTTTTTATTAGCACTAAAATAAAATAATTATTACAAGTAAGTACTCTTCTATTTCGGTAAAATAAAGTTTGATTTGATTGTAATAAAATAAAATTCAATAACGCCAGATTGAGACGGATCCGTGCAAGGGGCTGTACCCCTCATGTGACAGATTGTGTCGTCAGCAAAGTTATCATCTTGGAGGAGACTGCATAGATGAGAAAACGTGCTTTTGCTTTTGCACAGTACGGCAAAGACAAAGTCCTAATTCAACAGTTACGTCAACAACCATAGCTCCATGTGCGAGCTCATCTTCGCAAGCACCAACACCTCCAGCTCAGGCACCCATACCGGTTGTCCCATCTCCAGGGTCTCTTGGATTGGAAGGGGGCTAGTTCCAACATTCACCTTTTTTCGTTAAGACATACCCACACTGTTCCCACACTCACTACAAGCTATTCAGGGCATTTCAGGGCGATATCTGGATAACTTTAGTTAGTCCGTTAACTATAATATTACGACTGCTACTATTTACATTTATTGCGTTGTTGTTTTGAAAGATTTGTTTCTCTAAGGGATTTAATAATATTTATTACTTGTCGGGCGCCATGTTAGTGGTAAGTTGTATATCTATCAAATGGCCAGCTTTATGTAGTACCTAGATTACTATAATAAATAAATACATTCAGTGATTCTGAGTGTGGCATTTTTCTATACAGCATGTATCGTAATTATTGTAAAAATCCTGTTCCTTCACTCACAGTTCACTTTAACATAAGAGGATGCATGAATAAATAATATGAATCTGGGTAGTTTCAATCAAAGCCTGATCTTCGTTATAGGATATAAAATCAACGATTTTATTATTACATCTATTTAACGCGATACATATTCAACCTTTTAGTGCAACTAACCTAAAAAGCAGACAGAACGGAAGATCGGATTTCGTAGTTGTCATAAACAGTGTACGGTATGACGAATGGATCATAATTCATTTTTGGGAAAACCCTTTTGTATAGTGGCATAAGGATGGTATCTTGAGACTTAATAGGTCCATCGAATATACACTTCATACGACCATGAGTACCTGAAATAAAATGTGTAAACATGAAAAATTTAACTCGAAGTCCTTTTTATAATTTATAGTACAGTAGTTAAGAAATCAATACAAACGTAAATGATTACCTAAGGGTTCTTTAATGTGACCACGTTGTCCGTAGCGCGTCCTTAACTCCACAGGTTTAAACCAAGTAATATCCTCCCGATTGAAAAACATAAACCGAACAGTGGCCTTTCGTCCATGGGACCGGACAGGATATCCACTGAGAAGTACTCGTTTCACAACTACTCTAGTAGGGTCGACGGAGAAAACAGAACCACTGCCGATGGGAATCTGCAATTTTGATTATTTTCATAAATTAAAGAGACACACAAAACTTAATATATCGGTAAAATACAATAATTGTTGACTTAGCCGCTAGGATGGGAAAAGTAAGTAGGTACTCACCAAAGTAGATTTTGATTTCTTAAACACGAGAACTGAAGCAGTAGGGAAAACAATCGGAGCGAATACTGTAGCCATGCAGCTCGTATTAGGCTGGGCAAACCGAAGCATCTTTCAAATTTCAAAAAACCAAGTTTCTATTTTTTAAAACTGCTTAAATAATTCTAAAAACATGATCAGAGAAGAAAAGTAGCGTAATAACGCGTATATTATCCAAGATACCTTATGTTTATTTCCGGGAGAAATGTCACTAAGAATTGGTTTTGCTTGAAATCGGCGGAAACCAATTTGAAAAATTAGCTCTTCTTTATTTTTTAACACATCAGAAACATTCAATTGTAAATTAAGAACAGACATTTTACTTTCGTAGCGTAGTTGGGAAAACATGGCTAAAGGCTTCGCCGAACCTACAGAGTTTGGACTACTCATCTGTAACTGGTCATCAAGACGTGTCAACAAGATAGAAACCCTTTGTCCAACCTAGAAACGTAGCGACAATACAAATACATATTATAGTTTCAATTAACTTCAAGTTTACAGATGTAACATACTCCCCGTTGTATTCATTTTATTTTACTTTTAAAAGTTTATAAAATTCCACTTACAGGTATAAACCCAGGTCCATCCTGTTCTTCTCCAATGATTTTCTTGTACGAATGACGGAAATTATGGAACTGAAATATCTTAGAATACTCCCGTGGGAGGTTTTCATAGGGATCCCAGGGAGATTTCTTGAAGGATTGAAGTCCTCTGTAGCGCTGAAAACGTTCTTTAGCGGGTACATCCATCGGAGTGTCAATCCAGTCCGGGAACTCAGCCTCAGTACGTGCAGCTGTATTAGTCAAATAATTAACAATTAGGGAAGCTCCTAAAATAGTTTTAAGCAATACACGCCGAAACCATATCAATGTGTATTATTTGACTACACAAAAAACAGTCCAGTCCTACTAGATTTCTTACCCCTAGCTATTTTTAGCTGCTCCTGTTCTTCACCCCAATCCATTTCATCCTCATCCATATCTTCATCCTGAGAATCATTTTCATTTTCCTCCTCAACATCTTCGTCGGAATCAATCAGACTCCCACGACTCCCACCTTCAGAATCAGAATCGTCTAACCAATCCGCCTGATAAGAGGATGTCCCCTTAGGCACCATACGCTTTTTTAGACTTGAATCGTTATCATCTTGATCTACGAACTCTTCGTGATTATTTGTTGGTTTCGAACTGCTACCGGCCATACGCGCACTGTTTTGTCCTGCTTTAGGATTGTTTCCAAAAATGGTTTCAATGGCCATATCCATAGCATCAGATTCAGAAATCATCGATTGGTCATCACCACTGTCTGCCTGGGATTCAACGCATGATTCATCTTCCGCTTGGTCCACAATCGTTGGATCATACATGTACCTTGCAGGTACAGATGGTGGAGTAAACGAAATACATTTCTCTTCCGTTACACAGCTATCGATCGGTGATACGTCCACACGTAAAATTCTAAAATCACCCACTCCCGATACATGTACGATTTGCTTAGGATTTAAATTTTGTCTTCTTACAGTCCCTACTACTTGCAAAACATTAATGGACTTTGCTACTGATTTTAAAGTGGGCAAAACACTGTCTACTATATCCGGCGTAAACGTCCAATTGTTCGAATTTTCTATAAGCAAAGAAGATCTCATAGCCCAGTGCTTCGGAACTATTTGTTTTGAAACAGTCATCATCCGAAACGCATTCAATACCTGGCTACTATTTTGCAGTAGATAAACTTTTGACACCGGAATGAACAATTTGCTCATACTCTTCACGAACATCTTTTCGTCAACCTACAAGCAAGCACAAGTTACATGTTCATAATGGGGTAATAAAAGTGAGGTGGCATCACGCTGTAAATGAGTAAAATTTATGAAAACTGACCTTCGAAAACGGTGTAGTAGTGCCAATGAATGGAGTTATAATTCCTTGCTCCTTTGCAGCTTTTAAGAGCGTGATTCCTTCTGCTCCGAGGGGTTCCAACACTGGTACGTGAAACAACGTCACATCAGACATTTTCATGATGTCCAGCAAAGTCCACAACTCTTTAGATGGAGGAACTACCAACGTAACGTTCTTCCCACTTTTCATCCTAGGAATATTACATTCGTTAGTAATTAATTCCTACACATTTGCATACTACAAGTTAAGTCATTAGCTACACATCATGATGAATGATGAACACAGAAATGAAATACATAATACCAAAAGTATAAACTTAAATATTACTTGAGGTAAACGACGGAGTCATTCTGTTTTCCCAAAATCTGAATGTCATTCTTCAAAACATCCAACACATGCTTCATAGTAAGACCCGGGTTTGAGCAGCTTGACAAAGGTATGATAGAAATACAAATTGGTGCACCGCG
This sequence comes from Dicyrtomina minuta, assembly GCA_949802685.1. Lineage (NCBI taxonomy): Eukaryota > Metazoa > Arthropoda > Collembola > Symphypleona > Dicyrtomidae > Dicyrtomina > Dicyrtomina minuta. Next base: position 49,908,374 of record OX461812.1, read on the forward strand.
TTGACCCCCTATACGACGCTTCTGATCAATCACGTCAAACATTCTTTTGTCTCGGATTGCCGCCGCTTGTTTACGGCGATCCGAACGACTCAATGCAGCCTTATTTCTTTTTGATACTGATCCAACAGAGGAAACCCTGCCTAATTACAAATTATTATTGATTACTGTTTATTATTTTTGTAAATAAATTTCGTCTGACAAATGACAATTCATTAAATAATAAAATATTAAAATAAAAGTAAGGCAGGTGAACCGGCAACAACATAATAGTCAATTAAGTCGCAAAATCAACAATGTTGTTAGTCTAATTCTACTACGAATTTAAGTAAGTATGCTGCCACTGCAAACTACGAATACAGAAGGAAAACATTTTTTTTTCGATTTACCTCTGGTTTCGACATCTATAACTCCTTTACTCCTATGTCGGCCCGTTTTATGCTTCTTGTTGGCTTGCTTTAGTGGACCCGCACGATGTGACTCTTGTCCGGAATTCCTTACCCTCCCCATGTTGTCAACTTTGAACTTGAATAAATTAAACAATCTATTCGCACAATTGTATTAATTTCACAAGCCTTCTTCCTCTGTTGTCTGTAGTTGGTAGTCAGTTTTGTTTGCTTTGTCAAAAGCTTTAAGGCTTAATGGCCACTACACCATAAATGCCGATATTTCAACAGATACTAACACCACACGCAAAAACCCAAATATGTCACGACCAAAATTTAATTCCAAAAATTATGGGTTTTTATATCGAACACGATCCAGGTCAAATACAGTCCAACGAAGGCATGGTGTTCAGTGGCAGTGCTAAATAGAAGACGGCTCTATCGTGGTGAAAATCGACGAGGAATGCAAGGCAAAACCATGTGGATCTCAAATGTTTGGGAAACCACGAGGTGCGGCTGTAGCACACAGCGCACGCTAATAGCACATTTGCCGAATTTCCACAGGGCAAGATCAAGGTAAAAAATGCAGCAACTTAGCACGCAAATTGTGTTTGTCTACAGATTTAAAGGACAATGATTTTGCTGGAGCTCGTGTGCTTTCTGGATGTATACAGAGCGGCAAAGTTAAATGGAAAGGTCATGATCAGTCTTCCAGTCGGAGTGTGTGTAGTGAGTTATTATTATTGAGTGTACTGTTGACTGTGCATCAATAAAGTTTCTTATATTTCGTACTTCGGATTCGGAGCGGGTGCTGGACTCGGTCTTTATAGCTGGTAATGTTGTAATAAATATTGTGGACGTTCACGTTCAGTCAAGTTCAGTGTGTTATTAGATTTCACATTAGCAACAGTGTATTCAGTTGTGTGGACGAGTAGCAGAGGATTGTAATTATTGTAATTGCAGATTGTAGTGAAGTGGAAGTGGACAATAAGTCATACCACATCCGAATTTCTGAGTTTATTTCTCAAAGGTTGTATATGCGGTTGCTGATCATTTTTTACAGTTGTGAGGAGCATCAAATTTCCAACTTAAATACTAATAAGCAAAACATATTTTTCGCTTTATATATTTCATTTAGATCCAGCCAGGTGACCAAGTTTGAAGTTCGCTGTGCAAAAAGTCAACAGTAGACAGACTTTGGACAGAACGTGTGCTGATCATCCATGAGGTACTCATTGATTGAGATTATCATAATTAACATTTATGCTGTTAATCATTAAGTCACGACGCACAACTATTGTGATAATTAATTAGATAGGTCGATAGGACATACACATATGTTAAATTGCAGGTCTTACTGATTAGTACATCGTCTAATGTGATTATATGATTCGCATTGATTGCAATTGCAGGATTTGCTAATATCTGAATCTGAACTGATCCCGCAATTCGTGGGGAACAGCAAGGGCATAACATGTGTATGACTTAATTGTTGGTTAATACCCACCCGGTGTGGGTAGCCTTTCAAGTTATGCGCGTCCGCCAAGTTTTTAATTCATAATTATCTTCTACAATTGTTTTAAATCGGATATTATAGCACACATGATATTTTTTGCACCAAGCAAACTTAAGAATTTTAGGAATATCAAATTTGTGTACAGTTAAGCTTAAAATATCGTAGCTCCAGAAGCTTAATTTAATGTGGTTTGTTGTTGAGCTGTTGCTGATAGTGCGCACGTGGCACGGACCCTCAAGGTTAAGTAACAGAAAGTAGTTTTTCAAATTTAATTAGACAAAAATATGCTTTAATTTGGTCGGCTTTCAATCACATTGAAATTTCCGAAGGATAGCATAGAAATTCATCTACAGTCTGGTTTGAATACATTTCCAGCATTCACAAAATACCATTTCGGACGTCTTCTTATACGCGTCAGCGATAAAATTATGGATTAAAAATTTTGTTTTTTGATGTCGAATCCGTAGAGATACAAAGTTCGGTTGAGATAGACAGTTAAAATATTAAAAACTCTACTATAAAAAGCTAAAACTAAAAACAATGAGTAAGTCAGTGGGAACTAACATTGCAGTATAAATTATCTACACCACAAAAATAGGTGACCTTCAGAGTTTCAGAGATAATGATAATTTCGCCAACTAAGTATGATAAAAATTGCCAGTTTGGAAACAATATTTAGGCGGAATTTTTTTATTGATTTACATTAGATGCATTACATTCGAGGTTACATGTTTAGTGTATGTATAAAGTACATGCTCCTGCATTATACTCTAGACCCCGTTAAATTAAATATGACATGACTACAATTTCACTTAGGCAAAAACGTGGTAAACCACCATGAATCCCAAAACACGAAAACACATTCATTTTCCGAAAATTAGTACTTCTCAGTAGATATCTTCCATACTGCCTAAGATTTAAAAAATATAAAACGGGATCCAAGATTTACTACCAATGATGCTTGGTGTTTGAGACTGATTTATTCCTGTTGGTCCTTCAAAAATTTTTCATAAGCTGTTTCGTCCATTAGATCTTTCAGCTCATCAGGTTTGCTCAGATCAAGTTTAAACAGCCAACCTAAAGCAGTAGGCAAAAAATATACATACATAAGTACTGATTTGTATCTACGATTATAATCGTGAAATTTATATAAAGCTTAATTTTTCAAACGTGCTAACAAATGAACTAGCATTTTCTCAATTAAAAAACAATAGATTACATGTGAAAGTTAAAAACTAAAAATAAAGACTGTAGATAGCTATTTTAATTACTAAATTTTCGTGCATCGAGATTACGTTCAGGTTTTTTACGCACGCAATACGGTAATTAAAGTCTAGATGAGTACCTTTATCGTAGCAAGATGTATTGATGAGACCTGGCGAATTTTCTACTTCAGTATTTTTCTCCACGACCTTTCCAGACAAAGGGCAGTACAGCTCACTTGCAGCTTTGACACTTTCCAATGCTCCACACTCGTCTAGTGACATAATGCAACAAATTTGCATACATAGTTAGATTTTAAGTAAAATAAGTTGGTCACTCAATCGTGACCATCAGCAGCATTACCTAATCGAAATATCAATTAATCAGTTAGTTTGGACTAGAAACTACAATTAGGGCTACTGAAATCTTAATCTCTTGGTTACCCATTATCGCAAAGTCTGTCCCAACTTCTGGCAACTGTGCATAAACAATATCTCCGAGAGAATCTTGAGCATATTGTGAAATGCCTACGGTTCCAACGTTTCCATTCATTTCAACCCACTCGTGTTTTTCTGTAAATTTTCTGGCTGCAAAACCGATATTTATACATAACTGGTTATATTAAATATGTAGTTACTTCTCACTTAATATTTCGACGCTCAAGGGCACACGATTCATGCACCTTTCTAGTATATAAATTATTATGCAACTTTTAGGAATATTATTATGGAGGATAAACAGATTACTGCCATGTAGTTACAGCATTGTAACATATAATTTATGAATCATGCAGGTAAAAAAAATTAATTAGATAGATACATAAAAAAATTAATATTGAAATAAACCGGTACCTTCCACCAATGCGGATGTCGAAAATTTTAGAAGTTGTTGACGGTGGTTTAACGTATCTCTAACTTTAAGAGAGACAAAATGTGATCTTGAGGCCACCGATATGACTCTTGAAATCCACACCATTTTAAAAATTTTAATTATTTAAAGTTCTGAAGCAAAATGCGGATAAAAATATTAAACTAACTTTTGCAACGAGCCTACAAGGGCACAGTCAGTGGCTACGCTGTGCAAAAATTCTAACGATTTGTTAGTAGGATGTCGAACTTTCAATGAAAGATAGTGTAAATGATCTGGTTAACTAAACTGGGACAATCTCCTTTCCTGGGCAGCTAATGAGGAGCGATGATGTAAGAAAACACGAGAGAAGAAAGAATTAAACCAATGATAATCGCAATAAGTATCTCTTCATTTTAAAGTGAACCTTTCATTTAAGAAAATGTAGCAAGTGCGTCAAAAGTTACACTCCTATTACGTTCAAAATTTAAATATTTCTTGTATAAATTTCGCCGTACACAACTTACAATTTATGTCTTCTCAGTCAGTATTATATCATTTCTTATCACTAAAAACCATGACTCTTATCTTGACCCTATATCAAGGGTCACCCAGTAGACAACAGATTTAACTCTAGAATGTAGTATTCCCTTAGCATTCCTTCCTTCCTTCGTCTCCGTAGCAAGTGAATAGGTTTATACTTAGTTTTTCTTTTTTATGTGTATTCAGATAGGCGATAAAGATTAGTGTATTTAGCTTAGTTGTATATGGTAATTCAAAATTAAATTATTTGTTTTAAAACAACCATTTATTTTGTGATTTGCTACACTGTTGACTGTATAGGACTTCTACAAAAGTAACTTTATAAGACTTTAATACGTACGTATCATTCCCGCTTAAGCTGTATGAAACTTTTCGTTCGATTTTGAAAGCACTTTTATCGTCGTCTAGTCTAGCACTTTCTCTACATACAGGACCACATGGGTTACAAGTTTACAAGGAGCATTGGGTTAGGGAGCGTGCATAAGTTAAGTGGTACCAAAATCGGAAATATTGAACACAGACCCGTGTTTTTTAGTATGTACGCCGATGTAAAAGGATAGGCACCTTGAACCTTTACCCCCTCAAAATGTTCCGCGTAATTTATGCACGGTTCCGTGTAGTTGTGTTACCTTCCATCCCAAACAGAGAGCATCAGAGTCTTTCTCATTAATATGGGCTGCCCATCGGATGGATGTTTTGGTTTTATATGTTATGTCTATGTTTAACTATGTTATATTGAACATTTTAATAATTAGTTATATTAGGGCATTAGGGTATATTGAATTGGCGTTTTACATAATGAATTTAAAGTATGCACTGAATTGACTGAATTTAAAAATTAAGCGCAAGCATCTAAAGATGTTCGCTTTTAGGATCATATAAAATATAAATCATGTTATAAAATCAGGTTTATAATGTTACATTTCCCCCCCCCCCAAATCCATCTGAAACATCGTTAATAACACACGAAATAAAACTGCACTTGGCAATTTCTGTGTCTTTAGTCGTTTGCGGGGCTTTTATGCCAATGTGTTTAGTCAGGATGTAGGCGCAGGGGCCGAACCTCAGTATAATTGTACAAAATCAATAACTCTGCAATTATCACTTATAAATACATAATTACATTTGTCAACTTACAATTAGTGCTAAATGACTAAATGTGTTCTACAATATTATGAATTTTAAGACAGGTAGCCTGACCTATATCTATCTTACAATGGATTCCAAAGACATACCAAGCAAATTTCCTGCAAATGGTCATGAAAGTGATGAGGGAGACATTGATGAAGACTTAATAGAAATAATCTATGACGATGATATTGACTTTGACGATGATGAGGATGACGGAAACTACGGAACAGATCAAGGAGATATGGCGGATATTGAGGATGAAGGAGACGACACCGATTCGAGTGGGGCTGGGTTGGAGGACTTTACAGGACAAAAACCTAACATTATATTAAAAGGCCACCAAGGTAATTACATGACAACAGCGTGCTGTTATACCACCACGTTTGACGTTAGTATGCTAATTGAAATTTTACGTAAATAAATCGATTTGTGTGAGCAATTGTGGCCACTGGGGGTGGGGGGAGGCATATTAACCCTATGAAAATTATGGATAGTAAATACGTGCTTATTTAACAGTAGAAATACTAAAAATTTATAGTCGGCCTCCCTTCCTAGAAATGTTATTTTTAAAAACCATCACGTTTTTGTGCTGATGCAGATGCGGCCGTGTTTTGCTGTTCATTTGACTCAACTTCTCAAAGGCTAATAACTGGCGGAGAGGATGACATAGCTAACGTGTGGGATTCGTCGTCCATCGAATCACGTTTTCCAGTGTGTAAATGTAGGGGACACAAGGTATGTTTTGCTGCTTTTTACATTCTAAAATACTGTATAACCTAACCAAGCGCTAAAAGTACATGGGGAAATTGGATTTACGTAGTGTAGAGGTGACTGATTATAATTATGCAGTAGCACTTGGGGCAATAACCAATTAATGTTTTCAAAACTTGGGCTATTCGGAGTAGTGGACGAGGACGATATATAATTGTTCGCTCGTAGAGGATCAATTAAGATTTATAATCACCGTTTATATACTTGAGCTTTGTTCGATGTAAAAACCTTTCCAATAATTTTTATGATTTTGTTTTCATTTTAATGTAAAAGCATATTGTTTTGTATACTGAGCTGTACGGCTACTGCAGTTGTGGAGCAGAGACTCACTAAAGTGTTCCCTCTACAAATTCCAAAACAGATAAATGAAAATGTTCAGATGACATCTGTGTATTGTGCAATATTTAGGAGCAATTCTGTAGATTTTCTAGTTTAAATTTATTGATTTGTTGCATATTTATAAATATTTATTTGGTAAAGGACTCTGTCATCAGCGCTTCCTTCAGCTACGATTCTACCTACTTCTCCAGTGCTGATTTGTCTGGAATCGTGAAAGTCTGGCGTACGAATACAATGAAAAATAATGCCCCTCCAGTTCTGACTTTTGAAACTGGCGATTTGACCGTGAGTTATGCATATATGTTTTTTATTTTTTCAATAGTCTTTTTTTTTTAGATTTTCTACTTTTGTTGTATGATTTAATTTTGTCCAGTGGAGTTTTTGGCATTCTGGAAGCAACGTTTTATTTGCTGGCTGTGAGGACGGATCAGTTTATATGTGGAAGATTCCAAGCGGTGAATGTAAAATTTTTACCGCAGGAGGGTCAAAGTGTGAATGCGCAACATTGCTTTCTGACGGTAGCTTACTTTTTTATACTGTGATGGTTCCTTATACATTGTATTCTAATTACTTATTGTTCAAAATTCAAATTGTCATTATTGTACCATCTTTATTACCTTTATATCAGCCAGGTAGTATTGTAATATTTAGTAGTATGCAACATTACAAATAATGATGTAATATCTTTTGCTTAGGCAAACGTCTTGTTGCTGGATATGAGAGCGGAGCAGTTAAACTTTTTGATTTAAAATCTGGACAAGTTCAACATACCTTGTATACTCCGACTCCTCGGTCTTGTGCTGTACTGTGCATTGATAAGAGTCAGACTTACCAAATTGTTGCCACTGGAAACTTCAAAGGGAGAGTAAACATCTATAATACTCAAACAGGAAAGGTTAGTATCTAACGACTTTATTGCGTTTTTAAATTTTTGTATAGGTAACTTCAATTTGCAGTGATTTAGGAGAAGATACATTATTTTTCAATTCCCTTTGTTCGTGGTAGAGCATAGGCAACCTTCAGTGCAGTCCAATGCTTGTTGGACGGGGGGAAGTCAGTGATGAAGACAGTAATACTGACAGTGTTGAAAGTATCGCATTCTGTCCAGATGCAAACTTAGACTTCTTGGCAGCTGGAACCGTTGCTGGTCATATCGCAATGTGGGATGTCTCATCCTTGGTAAATTTTAATTTGTTTTTAACTTTAGTTATTATAATGGTAGTATTTCATGCTTTATGTAACTGAACCCAGAAAATGTATGTGAGTGTGCCACATTTATAGAGTGTATTGACTTAATTTTTTGTTTCTATTATATTTATTTGACTTAGTCGTTGCGGCCTATATGGCCATACAACCAGTTGATTACAATACTGCATGAGTGATTATGTACAATATATTTAATTTCTAAAAAATGTATACTTGTTTGCTTTACAGTCTGAACGTATGCGTTTAAAGCAAGAAGCAGGTCTCACAAAACTTCTGTGGGATCACAAATCACCATTGTTATATTCTGGAGGGTTGGATGGCGTTGTTCGAGTCATTGATGCCAGAACTTGTAAAGTCGAACGGCTCATGGGGAGACATCGCTCAGAAGTTCTGGATTTAGCAGTTTCCAGGTAAGGCCGTATTTTTGTTTCAAACAGTTCAAATGAATAAAAGTGTCTGTTACCTACTTTTGTTAGTTTGTAATGGATGATAGACATCCGTGTTTACTACACAAAATAATTATGCACTTCAGGAATGAACACCAATTAATCGTTTACTTTTCGTAATTTTTATAGGGATGGGACAAAATTGGTGTCAGCTTCGGAAGATGGTTCAACGTACATTTTTAATCTGGATCAAGTCTAAAATAGACGCTTTTTAAAACAAAGTCTTATCGTTTCATTTGCTACAAAAGCTACTACATGCCTTACAATGCTGTCACTCCACATACATGACTTTGGCGTATATTTTTCCGCCAATTCCCGAGCTTTGTCTATGTTAAGTGCAAAGGCAATAAAATCAATTTCACGTACTAAGTCGTTTGTCATTTTAAATAGGAGTGTGGCTTAATGACGTCACTTGATTTAACATTTTCATAAAACTACTGCCTTTAGGCTTTCGGCTAAGAAACTCGAAAAACATGTTTTATGTCTCACTCTGGCTTGCGGTCTAGTAAAGCGTGCACATAAAATATCATATGAACATTTTCAATTTATCTTCTGTCATGCACGTAAATGTTTTCCTTGATTTTGAGCACATTCATGCACAAAAGAGAACATCCCGTAAAACTTAAAATTATTGCCCGCCTCTTATTGAAGCTCGCTTCTAATTCAGGCCGGATCATAAAATATAGAAACAAGAATAAAAGCCCGCCTCCAATGGCAGCCCGGGGTTCTATTGGAAGGCAGTGTAAGACTTCTCAACGTTGTACATATGTTCTGATAGAGCCCCGGGCTTCTATTAGAAGACTACCTAAGATTGAGGTGAGCTCGAGGAAAACGAAACTTCTATTGATTTTGATTCTGATGAATTCATGTCAAAGATTACGGTTAATCTGGTTAATAATGGAATATAAATATTAACCCTGGGTTTTTGAACAATATTGCTTTTTAACGCACTATTATTTTTGATTATCGTTGTCATGCACTTAGCAGTTGAGTAGAAGCTCGCCAATAACAGATTCCGGGTGTCTTGAGTTATTTGAGAAAATGGAAGCCTGGGCTTGTATTTGAAGTTTTACGATTTATAGGAACGGGGAAGTCCCTGCGACATACATATATCAAGTGCATATATAATTCTATGTTGTAGAAAATTATTGGCTTAGAGCTTCGTAACGATAAGGTCTTATCTGCAGAGAAACTATCTTTCCCAGGATTCTAATTTAATATTAATATTGATATTTATTTTTAATATTTATAACCCAAATACCAATATTACCTAGTTAGTTAAGTACCTCCTGTAATATGCCACGCCACAATAAATAAAATTCTGTTGAGATTTTACTGGTATCACAACCCCTAAAATTTACTTCCTTAGAATTAGTGGTTAAATGGATACAAAATCAAATTTTAGATTATTTTCAAGCTGCTCCAGTGTTGTCATGCACTTGCTAATTTTAGAATGTAGTAAATACTTCTCACTGCATTGCATTGTTCTATGTAAGTTTTGCCCAATATCATGCAAAAAGATGTAACTCGTGCTCAATTTTTTGTTTTTGTGGTTGAGATACCAGTCTCAAGTCTCGCTTGTGTCATAATTATTATTTAGTAGAATCAGTCCCAGGCGTCCCAGGGCACCCTCCATAAAGTGCGCCGTACGTACCACGTTACCACGTTACTTCATTAATCCGTACTACATTTTTAGAACAGCCACTGTTAATTACCTTGTTGAATCAGTTGAATGTATACAGCTCAATCTCCACATTTGTTTCTAAAGCTCCCCATGTTAAAAAGAGCATGTTATGGCGTAGGCATCTTAATAACCCTTGTATTAATAACCAATTAGAATCATAGGAAAGTGCGTATCATAGATGCGTATGTGCGCTATCAACTGTTTCTAAATAATAAATGCAAGTAAAAAAATTTTCAGTGGTGTAATTTATGAGTCAATGACAAACTACATGGTTCACTGCAAACAAAAATAAGGCCGTCTCAGTAAGAACAATTAACGCGAAAGCCTTTAAGCAAAAATGATTACTATTTCTCAAATAAGGAATATTTTATAAAATTACAGAGTGGTATTTTAGTTTGTAAATGGGTGCACCCGCCTAGGATATATATTCATAGTTCACACGCCGGTAATAAGGGAACCACGAAACGCATGTGGCAATTGTGCCAGTGCACAGCAGTGACATCATCACTGATAGAATTGTATAATGACCAGAGCAAATTATATATGTAGATGGCTGCAAAGGGAAATAAATATATACAGGTTTCCCTAAATTGGTAAAAAGAACTTATATTTTGTTATAAATTGTTTAGCACGGAATCTCAGGGTTAGTTTGAACTATCCTGCATTTAAAGTAGGCACTTAAAAAGAATGTTTTAAAAATTCAAGTTTTCTGAAATATTAGATCAACATAACAATAACCATTATTAAGCTACGTTCATGTGCATTATTGTTTCTGTAACATCTGTAATTATATTGAACATACCAGCTGAGCTCGAATACTCGAAGGAGTGCTGTGGTTTCCAGGGACAGAAAAAAGAAGAAGAAAAGAAATAGTTTGAGAGGGCTCTCAAACTATTTCTTTTATGTTGGCAGACCTTTGAAGACCTCCATATAATAAACCTATAGTGCTCTTAATTGTAATACTGTAGCATGTTTTACTAATGAAAGTTAAGTACGCAGACAACGCTTACATTCACAGTTTTTTTTAACTCCAAGTATGTCTTATTTTCTAGTTAAAATCATCTATCTGTACTTGTGTAAACGTAACACGGTATTTGCGAGTCTCGCTTGGCTCCATATTAAGCACCAGATAAGTTTAGGTAGGTACGTATATCCAGTTTAAAACCACAGCTCAGAGTCAGACTGGTGTGATGCTTTTATTATCTTCGGTAAAACAACGGAAGAGTAGGAACCACTACGCAGCCACTACACATATTATATAGCAGCTACTTTATACTTTGTTCGTATTCTGAATCTATTAATAAAAAGGAACGCATAATTCCAGAGCGGTAAGGCAATGGAACGTTTAGTACTTACACACAATACAATAATATAGATCAGATATATAATAAAAGTATGGTGTGTTGTTCGCTTGCATTATTTAATACAATTATTCACACATACATACAGTTTGATGGAGGACCATAACATAATATTATAGTTAAGCATTTAGGCTCAGATTCGCATTTCATTCGTGAGCAGAATACAATAGGCATAATGATAATGTTGTACATGCATATAGTATATAGTAAGAAACTCGTGTTTCTAGCTGTAATTATAATTGTGTGTGTAGTTGTATTAGCCGGTGGTGGTAGTAGCCACAAACTCGTGGACACTCATCAGTTTTCAGTGTTCAGTTCACAGAGAGAACTGATGCTGAGGAGAATACAGAAATGAAGATATGGGTGTGGGTGCCGAAGATTTTTAACTTAACTTGACTCCATGGTATGGCAATGATGATGATGATGATGGTGTATGTCAAGCCCATCTAAAGGCAAAGTCTGGGCCGGAGCGGTCCACAAAATTTACTCAGAACCACCGAGGCAGCCAGATTGACAACAACAAATGATTGGTTCCTCATCCTTTACCAAGCCTTCCTAAATTATATCCTAAATTCCCTTTTGTATTTTTATTTCTTACAAAAAGTCAGACTCCTGCTCATTTGACCCGGCTAGACCAAAAAAATCATGTGTATTGATTGACTTACATGATTTCCCATTTTGGATTTTGGATTAACTAGCAATAATTTATATAAACTATACAGACCGACGTCCTTAACCGGTACTGGCTATCATTCCAAGTTTTCTGACCTCTCCCTCTCTCTCTTTCTCTCCCTCTCCCGCTCCCTTTCTTTCCTGGTGCCGTTCAAAGTCATATAAGGTGAAAACAGCAGGTACATATATAATTAAAAAAAACAAGTTCAAGATTTTATGCTGGATAATAAAATACAAAAAAAAAGAACTCACATATTATTAGCTGTCGAATCGTTTCATTCGATTTTATCCTGTGCTAAAGAAGACTTCATTGTACTTTTAAGTTGCTTTCTTATTTCTAATTCAAAATCGACATTGTTCAGTTGATATCTGCATCCCAAGTCTTACATTGACTATTCGACTCAAGTATTTTTGTTTGTCCCTCATTTCCAATCCACATTTTTGTCAGTATTCATTGGAGGACGGAGCGGTCTGTACGATGAAGTTGTGTCACGTAAGAATATTATGAACTTCGTACCCTACAAAGTCAAAGAAATTAAAGGAGAGAAAAATAATACGTCAACGAGACTTTACACTTGAGTGAGTCCGAAAAGTCACTACGCATCAATTAATATTACGAACTAAAACTCAACTGCTTTGGCTGTATAGCTAAGACAAGTGTCTCAATCTCGAGCCATTGGACAGTGTGAAATATTTTAACATAACAAACAAGATACTGTGACGATACATTGCAATATTACAAAAAACCTTCAAAGCAAGTACTATATACTACGTGTTTTCTTCCTACAACAAAAGGTGTAACATTTAGAATTATAAATTCATAGGGAAGTTTTTTCCTTCTTAATTGACAACTGTGAGTTCTAGTACTGGGACTGGGGTTCTCGTCAACGTCTCAGCGTGATTACTATTCCTTCTATCTCATTTGTGCATATACTCATACTGTGGTGACGGGAACGTTAATTGGATAAGAAGCATCGACGGAGTCATTCCAGCGTCAAGACATAAAGGTAAGCCATCATTTTGTAATATTAGGAGCTCCAATCCAAATTAAAAAATAACTTGTGGCTATAACCATTATAGGTAATCATATAGGTTATAGGTGGCATAATTATGCATACAGCACATACAAGGTTTCGTAGGTATATATGTAGAAGCAACGGAAATTGTCTTACATGCATTGTGTAGCCTACTATTTGCTGTCTTTTACCATTTCCTGAGTTTGTCGGGTCCCCCTTTTACTGCACTAATAAAGAACCCTGATCAGTCCTAATATAATTTTGAAAGCACATGCTTCATGTATGAGTGACCTTAGCTCACCTGTATATTTATTCAACGACAGGCGACAGCACGTTCCTTTAAGTCTTACAATATTTTCTTAAAAAAATTTCAGACAGACTGACTGACCTTAGCCCTTCACATGTAAATCGGGCCAATTAGATGGAATTTTACCTCGGATTTTATCTCTGATAGGAATTTAACTGGAAATCTTAAGTTATTAGTAAAATTAAATTCAAAAAGACTTTGTTTCTTCCCTTGGAAGTTTAAGCCCCTAAGTCTACCAAGCCAAAAGATTCCCAACTTCAAATTCATATTTTTAAATGTTTATATTGTGTAGTTAGTGTTTTGTAATCGCTGATTACATAGTTACTTTTGTATCTTTGAATTTAGGTACGGATTGATTAAGATTAAACCTGTGACAGCAAATAATTAATTAAGTTGTTACCCCCTCATACTTTACATCTTTTACTTCATATTAAAATATATTTTATGGTATAATGTGTCTATTGAACTCCATATTATGTATGTACCTGTATGTACTGACTTGGACGTTCCCTTACTCATGCATGAATGCCATCCGTGATGTGGACAAATAATATCTTTAGAAGTTCAAATAAATTTTTATTTTATGATTTACTGGATAGGAGTTTATCACAGTCTACGACAAATTTGAGTCACTATAGGTTTGTAATTAAAAAACATAAGTAAATGCACACAATCTTATTTGGTGTACCTACATTTAAATTTAAATTGTAATAAAACATTACCACAGCTCCTTTAATATATCACTTATAATTATGAGTAATGAATCCCAGTTAATTCCTTGTAGCATGTCTTCTTTATTATACTGATTATACACTTAATGCATCGCTAGTAGAATAAGGAGTATTTTTAAATGTAATATAGATAGATTAAATTTGAGTCTAGTCGCCCGGAATTATTCAGTGAGATACATAAGTCGGCAATAGGGGTAACTTATATGTATAGCCAACTTTCCATCATTCTACTATATTTTTTTTCGTGTTCAACATTAACTTTTACGAGTTCTAGCTAATTAAATAAAAGACTGATTAGACTACACTTTTTCAGTTAGTGCATAAATGCATAGTTATTCGAGTAATTAAATTCGCTCAAAATTGGTGTCCTTTGCCCTGTCACAGTTCATCTGTCCGATTCCGAAGCACCTTCTCAACTCATCTTGGAGTGGATGTGAGATAATTTAATAATAACTAAAAAAACAAGCAATTATTTTTAAGTATGTCTACGAATTTTTTACATGCATCTAGTAAGTACATGACAGTTAGTGCAACTCTGCCACTACTGATATGTACATGTTTCCAAATTATGTTTACGTAAAAGTATTTTTATTTCATGAAATAGTGCGTCGACGTCCAAATGTCTAAATTTAAAAGTGCTTAGATTTCACCCTTAAACGAGTAAGAGGTTGACATTTTTAACCCTAACTTAATTCAACAATAAAATATTATTTACCAAAAGCAATGTGAATATAGCAATGTCTTCTATTTTCGGTAATGATATAACAGAACCGATGACAGCAGTAAATTACAATTTCGACCCTCGATGCACTGCACTGTGCATTTTACTCCCGAATTCATGCACTTCATCGCCTACGCTCATTTCACAGTAAGATATTATGTTGCACAGCATTAGATCGATGGTAACGATATTAACGTCTTGACTAGAAATATGCGCTGCCAGAATTCAAGATTGATTGACCATAATATCTTGTAAAAATAAAAGACAAAACACGATCGTATATCTGATGCCGAACTTACCTTGAGTGATTTAATTGTGTAATGCACTTGTAAAAATCTTCAATATGGTGTGCATCCCAACTCGTCAACTTATTATGTATAATATGCAGGAGGTAAAGGTTCAAGGGATTTCTTCATTTTAATTTTAATTTTGTACAAAAATCATTTGTTCCTTCCTTTTTTGTATTTTTAGTATTTTAGTAACAAACCAAGTGCATGTGCAAGATCCATTATAAATTACAATGCTTTGCATTACAGGTAAAAAAGCGTGGATGTGGTTAGTAGTACATATACGAAAATGTATTTTATTAACTATAGTTAATAAGTATAGTTATTCAGTACATGGCTGAGTATGGAAATATGCCATCAGATATGTGGGTGATTCTCCGTGATATGTTTTTATTTGCAAACCATATTTTGCAGATGGCAGGAAAAGGAAGAGACTTGAAGCATATGAGTTTCTTCAAAGTTTGAGCAAGTTGTTGTGAATTATGCTAATGAGGAAATGCAGGAACTATGCTTCGAAGATGTAAAGCTTGAAACATCTGACTGACTGAGAGCCATCCACGAGTTTATGTCTTTGACTAGTGTAGTATCCTGGTTTTGGTGTACGACCCAAGATTTGAGAAAGAGCATTTTGTATACACACAGCACATGTTGTACTTAATCGTAAAAAGCTTAAAAACTCGTATGGAAAAACAGGATTTTGCACTGTTAAATCTCGTATGATACTTGTTGAATATAATCTGTACAATGCAATCTAAAATGTACAGAGGATGAGGAAAGGAACCAGAAGCATGAGCCACCAATGCCACCTACATAAGGTGTGCAGACAGATCAGATCCCTACATGTGGTTGTAAACCATGTGCATATCTTCAAAAAATGTTACATAATAGTCAAGATCTATATAGTAGAGACGTACCAGTACCAGTAGTTGACTCGTATAAAAAATTATGACATGACAAAAAAAATTTACAGTCACGACGAGTAATAGTAAAAGTATATGAAAGGGAAAACGAATAATATGTCATACATGTTTGTGTGTAGGCATATGTATTACTACATTCACCATCTACTAAAAATCTACAACTCAACACTGCACAACAATTGATACACCTTGTTCCATGTACTTGAGACTATAGTGAAGCTCTCGCTTTTATCCTGTCGCATTAAGATCCAAGATTTTGTATGCCCTTGCCCTGCCATGGCCGGCCAGGACAGAGCAAATTCAAAGTACAAAGCAAAAGACCACTGGCGTAATTATATGACAGTCAGTTATCCATTTCCCACCGGTCATCTGGATTGTTGCTACATACATAGTATTAATAATGAACTCACACATATTTGAATACTTGATCTTTCTTATACAATAATTACATAAAATGATTTCAAGTCAGTTTCTCAGAGGTCCATGTCCATGAAGTGCTTGTGTAAATCTATCTTTATTTTGTACTTATAAATTATCCCAGCAACCACGGCGGCTGACGGTAGTGTGTAGTACATAATATATTATTTAGAATGTGGAAGATCTCCTCTCTGGAACCTGTCCTTCTATTGTGTAATATTATTAGTTCAAATATTGGGCACTGATGACAAAAACTCAGTCTATAATACAGAACGTTTTGATTGAATTTAACATATTTACAGTCGTCTTCATCTTCAGAGAAGCATCTGTGCTCTGATTTTTGTTTGTATTTTTTACTACTACGGAGTGTTCGGCTTGATTTCGAAAGTGTGTCTACTAGCTAATACTGTGAGAGTGCCCAAGTAAGTCAGAGGAGATTTGTGAACTTGAAATAGAATTGTGTACTTTATTATAGAGTACTTACTGATAGAGTTACGCAAGCAGAAAAATTACAACTGTAAACTCATATAATATAGGAACTGAGCTGTATTGATATAAGTCTATAATCTTTATACTATATGCTATAAAGCTAACATATATATAAGCATATAGACTCATATTATAATGCTTATTGACTGACCAGAAGATTGTCTCATTTGTTTTTATTGTAGTCCGTAATTGAAAGTGTTGCTCGTATTTTAGTCACACGATAAATTTTATTGATAATTACGTTTTTATTTATTAACGACCAATTATGCGTGTGCATCTGCTATAAAGATATTTACGGCCGGCTCGAACAACTACATCTCACAGCATCCTTTATCCCTGTCATGATTAACGTCCCTACTTATGTTTAAGATAATAGAGTAGTGCTCTGTACTGCATGCATATGCATATTATGTGCACTTTTTTATATAGATTTGTTTTACGGGTTATATACTTTGAAGTACTGTTCACTGGCAATGCAGCGAGCAGCCAGTTTTGTCGGTTTCATTTCAATTCATTCGAAGTCGTTTATAGTAACTAGGTAATGAAATGCGCCCTTTGTTATCTGTTATGTACGTCTTTTGTCTGGTACTGCTTTTGAATGTTGTTCCATTTTGTGAGGTCTTAAAATTTCTAAGTTTACCCAGATAATTTTTTTAAATAATTTTATAAGTCATCTACCTATACACATAGGTACGAGCAACACAAAAACTCAGATTAATGCTCATGATTACGTGAAACTTTAAACAAAAATAGGTTTTTATATTCGTAATTGAAGTTAAAACGACTCTTAAATTTAATTCCTGGCGAAAGTAGAGTGCTGACCACTGCTGAGTCAGTAGCACGTGCACCTACTTAAGTTCCAATATGAAAATCACAAAACTTAATTTTCAAAATATCTTACTTTCAGGCCTGTGTTAATTAATACATTAATTAGTGATTAAATAAATCACGGAGTCATTTATTTAGTTTAAATTTAATGTATAGAAATGTGGAATAATTATTATATGCCTACTGGAAGTAATGAATTGAGGGAATGAATAGATATCTTAATATAGGACGAATGGATCATCGCAATCACACTTTTATACTTTTTTTCTCAAATCAGCTGTAAAAGTGGCTTAAGCATCGTCCACGTGCTCCTACTTCTATCCCTCAAGTGCGAAGTAAAGAATCAACTCAATCAACCATATCCTAAGGTTGATAATACTCGTGGTAAAGGGAGACTCTATAAGCGTATTCTGAGATGGGTCAGCTTTTTCTTAGGCATTATAACGCGAGTGCAGCAGAGGGTTTGTATAAATACCTATATAGGCAGCCTATTGGTGCAAATCAAGACATGTAATAAGCACTCAAGACATACCTCTATAAATATTTTTATGGAATTATTTGTCCTAAATCTATATTATATTCCTTAACACTGAATTAGTTTACAAGACATGAATTAATCATAAATAGGAGCTAGACTGCTAGAAATGGAGTAATAAAATGGCCTTTAAGAGACAAAGTTAGTTGATAATTATATGGAAAAATATAAAGCTATAAAATTTTCCATAGGCTCCACGTTATGTACTTATCAGTCTTGCAAACTTATCAATTATCAATCAAAAACATTTCCCTTCATAAATCCTAAAGGTACCTCATGTCATGAATTCGTATAGACTTGGGCAGAGGCAACCTTACTACACGTGCTGCAGTCATCGTTAAAACAGTGAGTGGTCCAGTCCCTTGTGTTGATAATGAGTTCTCAAATTCCATAAATTTATATTTCACAACGTCGACTACGGTCAGCCTTTCCTCCAACTTACAAGACCATACAACTAAATATCCTTAGTCTTTGCTCGTAATTATTTTTCTACTTTCTTGATTTTGTTTATTGACTCCGGAAAACTTCGTTTACGTATAGTTTTTTATTTAGGAAGTTTTGACTATTATTAACTGTATTTTTCGTATTTTACTATAATTCTAGATTGCGGAATACTCTTGAATGGTGTAAACTTTTGTTAAATACGAGAGCAACAAAATGGGGAAAAGAGAGAAGACTAGACGTGATCCTGTACCGGTGGCAGCTGAGTCCCAAGCTCTTAGCAGTGAAACTAGTCAGGTACGATTTATTTTTTTTACGAATTAAATTAATTTATTATAAAAAATTTAATTTTACATTTAAGGTGGCATTAAAAATTCTATTTTAAAATTATTTTCTTAAATTAAAAATTATCTTTTGAGGCGTCGGCGTTAAGAATAATATGAAAAGAAAATGGGTTTCCTAATAAGTGCATAGGCTGGATGTTAACTAAGCAGAGAAACTCGAATTAAAAATTTTAATTTGTAATTTATTAACAAACAGTTTAAAAACTAAATTCTTCTTGGATTCCAGGGACCCAATAATAGTGATGAACCTGTTCAAATGAAGAAGGAACTTGGTCTTTGGAATGGAGTTGCTATCATTGTTGGTGTTATTATCGGGGCAGGGATTTTCGTTTCTCCGAAAGGTGTACTTCTCCAAGCTGGATCTCCCGGTTTAGCGCTAGTGATATGGGTTGTATCCGGTCTCATGTCCATGGTCGGAGCGCTTTGCTATGCTGAATTAGGTACATAGCATTTTTCTCCAAGTTTTGTTAGTAAGAATACTGACGATATTGTTATAATTTGTTAACAATTTAAAATCAAAACCACATGCCTAAATCTGCACACAAAAAGTTACAGATAGTAAATATTTGTTAAAAAGAGATAACTACCATTCCTTGAAGTGCCATTGCTTTTGAAATTAGGGATAAAACAGATAAAGTCAGAGTGCAACTGTGTATTATGTACCTACCCACTGGCTTGTCCTTGCGGGTTCTGTCTGTATCCCTACACAGGAGCCTCTTTGTTGGAAATCACGTGTTTTAAAATAGGATTGAAATGGATATACTATGCGAAACACTGAGTTAAAAGTTTGTCAGCCTTGTATTTAGAAAAAACCAAACCCAGTAAATCTTTTGAAGTTAAATCTTTATTCAATGAAGGTTACCCTATGTGAAGGTAACTGGGTGTCACTGTGATTTTATTTCGTTAATACAAATTGTATTGACAGGCCCCTAACAGAAATGTAAGATTAACTTTTTACGAGTTGGCAACTTGATGATGGTTTGTTTATGGTCTACATAAATCTTGTGATGTATTTCATTTTTTCATTTGGTATATAATAAATGTCAAAAGATCTCGCCGTTAATGTTTTTTTGTCTGTTTTTTTCTGTGTGTGTGTCTCTGAATAGGAACGATGATACCAAAGTCTGGAGGAGACTATGCTTATATTTTGGCATCCTTTGGTCCACTCCCAGCATTCTTATATTTGTGGGTTGCACTCATGATCATTGTGCCAACTGGAAACGCCATTCTAGGATTGACATTTTCTTTTTACATTTTGCAACCATTTTGGCCAGAATGTGAGCCTCCAGACGTTGCCGTCCGACTCCTCAGTGCCGTCGTTATAGGTTGGTGAGGAAGTTTCTGACAAAACTGTTTTTTTTTTGTCTCACTCTCTGCGGTCCATTAGTGCCAATCATGAATACACCATATTATGTGCGTGTCTGAATATAAATTCTGTATCCTTTGCCTTGGTGTGGAGTGAAGTCAAGGGAGAACGGAGTATGGTATGGAGACATAAGAAGTGTGATATTGCCGTAGCCATGGCTATGTATGACTACGGAGGGAGGCACTACATAATATGATCACTATTGTGATGAATAGAACCAGTTTTTCAAAATACGGCTGTAGATTTCATTTACTCATTCATTCAGTCTTTGATCACTATTTTTCCATTCATGAACTCTGGTGACATGAAGTAGATTTTTATTTATTAATCTCCATGCATCTTTGATGAGAGATTTGACAGCTGAGCTTTAAATTAGTCTAACTGATCTATTGAATGATGTACTTACACACACATGAGAAAGGAAGGCTCATTTGGGCAGCGCATCCAATGAGACTGGTAAAAAGCGATTAATAATGATGGAAAGCATTAAGTGTCTGTAATGTGTATTTATCATGTACTTCCAACAGCACTTTTGACGGCCATCAATTGCTACAATGTGAAATGGTCTGCAAGACTTCAAGATTCCTTCACAAGTATGAAGATCCTAGCTTTAGTGGTTATAGTGATTGCGGGAGTAGTAGCTCTATGTATAGGAACCAATGACAATTTAGATGAGCCATTTAAGGATACGACACAAGAGCCGGGGCAAATTGCTCTTGCTTTGTACTCTGGACTCTTTTCATATGCCGGATGGTTAGTTTTTTTTGTCCTATCTATTGACAGATCATAACACCTAATTATCCATACTGGTATTTAAACTTTTCATTATTAGATTTTCGTTCAAATCTAATTTTCACGCTAGCTTTTAAAATTGCCGGCATCAAATTATTTTTTTTCCAACCTGCTGGGTAATGTGTTTACAGTTTTTCATTTATGATTAATTTTAATGCTCATACAATTTTGATTCCATATTTTTTTTCAGGAATTATCTAAATTTTGTTACTGAAGAAATCAAAGATCCGTACAAGTAAGTCTGTGGATAAATTTGATTTTATTGCGGTTTTATTTAATGCTTTTGAATTGTTACATTAAAATTAAAATTATTTCAGGAACCTTCCACGTGCTATTTGGATCTCACTTCCCCTTGTAACAATTGTTTATACTCTAGCCAATGTTGCCTACTTTGTTGTTCTTACGAAGGCAGAAATTCTTGCTTCAAATGCTGTAGCAGTGGTAATTAAAAATTGTTCGAGTAAAAAAACACAACAAAAATGTTATACATCCTTTCAAATGATTAAATTTTGATTTTAATTTTGCATACTTTCAAAATCCTAGACCTTTGGAGACCGACTGTTAGGTGTTATGTCATGGGTCATGCCAGTTTTCGTGGCATGCTCTACGTTTGGTGCACTAAATGGCTCCATTTATGCACCATCCCGTTTGGTGTTTGTGGGGGCTCGAGAAGGACATTTACCGAGAGCTTTAGCTCTTATCAACGTAGATACTTACACCCCCATTCCAGCACTGATATTTCTCGTAAGAAATAAATAATTAAAGTGAATAAGATATTGTTATCGTGTAGACACGGAAATATAATATGATCAAGGCTTGAGCTACTGATTTTTTTACCGAGCCCATAATATTATATTAACTTCTAAGAATGATTTTTGAATGAACAATGATGAAGGATTTTAATTTTTACAGGGAGTTTTGTCCATCCTCATGTTAGTCATGAAAGATGTTTACACTCTCATCACCTATTTATCATTCGTTGAGTCCTCTGCGTGGGGTATCTGCGTTGCAGGACTCCTCTATCTCAGATATAAACAACCAAAGGCGGAAAGGCCGATTAAAGTAAGCTGATAAACATTTCGATAATTTCTGTACAAAATTTGATGTTGTGCTCGAATTAAGTAGAGCTGAACTTTGACTTTGTCATTTTTAATGATCGCAGTCTCACCGTCAATCTGTCACTTTATTGAGCACTGAGTTATAATTTAAAATAGTGTTTAATTTAATCAATATATATAAAAATACATTGGTAGAAATTTTTATTGTCTTAGACAGCTAGTGGTAAAGTTAAGAACATATTATTATCTTGACTCTCCTGACCAGGCCAGAAGATATAACGTCAAAGTGGTATTCAAATTGATATGATATAGCTTGGAAAATAGAAATATCTACATGCTACAACCATCTAAAATATAACTGGCAACTACTTGAACTTATCAGTCTAGACGGGGTGGAGGCCGTTAGCTCATTTGAGTGACCTTCTACTAATATGATTACACATATGTTATTGAACGGGACAAGATAAAATTATAAAGCATGCTCGTGTGAGGATGTCAACCACAGTGTAGTACTCCAGTGATGTTTCCTATTATTAGTATGATTGCCCGATGTCCACAGGTGGTCTTCCAATCAAGGGAGGCAAGGACCAAGGGAAAACTATAGTAATTTTTATAAAGTATTGTAATTGAAAATGGGCAGGTCACCATACCAGTTACTACTTAACCATTCAAAGCATAAGCCAGTGCCCAGTGGCAAAAATGAGATTTTCTTCAAGTCTTGGCACAGGACATTGTGTTTAAGTACAAGGAAATGAACTCAATGCATATAGACGCACAAAAATACAATCTTTTCTTAACAGGTGAGCCTCGTGTTCCCAATTCTTTTCCTGGTTATCTCCGTCTTCCTAGCCTGCGTCCCAATTGTCTTGAACTCTGCCTCAGAAATTGGTGTAGCTCTTATAATGATTGCATCCGGGATTCCAGTTTACCTCGTTTTCATCTACTGGAAGAATAAACCAAAGTGGCTTAAACGACTTGGAGGTAAACCTTTTTTATTATTAAATTAAAATAAAATAATGATAACTAACTCTGTCCTATTCTGCAATTCCGATGACGGCCGACCCCTTCTATAGTCTATCAGGGGTCAGTCTACCATTCTGCTAAGTTGCTCAGCTATGCAATCTCCTGGGGTAACTGATCAACCGAAAGCCATCAACGTTTCGGCCACATGATTAAAAATGCACATAGCAACATCAGAATGGCTACGACTGATTAATAATCTAATAATAATACTATTAAATGTGCATCCTGTCCTAACATATTTGCTGTTAATATTGGCTCTAAAGTATTTTTCACAAAATCTATAAGTTTCTAGAAAAGGAATGAAATAATTTATTATTATAGTTTATGTTGTTGTTTATTTGTAAATTGTACACTTTGTTGTTTGTGTTGTCATTTGTCTCATCTTGGCCAATGTTATTTAATATGACGACCGTCAGTTTGTACTGGTCCCTAATTCAGCTAACTGAATATGTAAAAAAAATGTAGTCTTGACTCACCTATTTAATACTTTCCTATACTTAGTTAGTGTAATTGCAATATCTGTATTTTTTTATGCTTTTCTGTGAACTAAAATGACTGAAGTATTCTTGTTTGTTCAATCTCCTATTTGTTTTACAGCTATTGGTTTGCCAAAATCGCCCAATGACCGTGAAGACGAGCCGCTTTTACCACATAATAATTCACCATTAATTCTCCCTGTTCATGTACCCGAAAAAGAGCAAAATGAAAATATTGCCCATAGTCCATGAGAGAGTATTTAAAAGAAATATGTTGACTGTATTACCTGTGTAATTACATTAATTATTTTTGTAAATTATATTTTAAGTTAATTACATAACTACTTACGACTGTGTACATATGTCAACAGTCACGAGGATTGTGAATGACGTTGCATGTCCATGTATCTGTATAATCATTTATTTCTAAAATACCTCTTATAGCTCTGTACCTGTCCGTATTGTCAGCTTGTAATTTTTCTAAATACTAAAATTTACTAGATTATTAGACTATAAATATAGTTTACATAAAACTCAAAGATTTCGTATAATCAATAATCCATGTATAACTTCTACTCACCTTTATTTCTTGTAGTTTGAATGATAAGTTCAGATACTGCATTATATTACTATTTTGAGGATGGGGTTCACTCACAACCGACGTCGTCGGTGCAGTTAATTTATTGTGATTCAATTTGGTACTATGCATTTTATTTCAAAACAATTATTGGTTGAACTCAACTCGCACTCACGTATAGAGATGGTACACTATTACTTACATATACACACAGACTGACACCTTGTTCTTTGATGTGACATTACGAATTGATGTATTTTCATCGCAGGGAATTAATACTATAAAAACATTGTATGGAGGGGACTCATATCCTTCTTTGCCTAGCATTTCGTAAATTGGATTTTTGATTGAATAGTGCCTGATATTCAGTAACTTTCACTTGTAATCTGTATCTCATTAAATGATAGGCAATAGAGCATGACACCCATAAATCGTTCATATTCTCAAAGTAAAATAATTAACAGCTTTATACATGGCATTTTCAAATTATTAATTAGTAACAATGCTTACTAGTATAGAATGCAACGCCATCAAAGCTTAAAACGTACTATATTACCGTAAATGACCGACTAAGCCCGGGGCTGTCAGTCCAGGTCTCAAAAGAGTGCCGGGTTGTAAATTACTCATAAGCGTTGTAAATCATTATAGAACATGTTTAAAATATCTGAGTCATAATAGAATCACATTTTGGTCAAAAGTACTCTTTAATGCACATTAATTTGTCGAAAATAAAAACAACACAAAAACTGTGGCTTTAAGCATAATATTCCATGAAATAGGTTCATTTTTTGACCATGAATTTGAAAAATCTAAATAACCGGCAGGTTAAAACAAGCATCGGCCTTTCAGCCCAAAAAGTTAAATAAGGGCCCGGGAGTGTATTCGGTCATTTACGGTATGTACAAAAATGTACTATTACCTATCTATTGACATTCTAACGTTTGTTGTTACTGATAATCTCTAAAGTTTGTGCATATAATCGCATATAAAATAGAAATGGTGAAATTAATCAAATTTGTAAGGACAGTAATAACAGTAGTACAGTAGTAAGGACATCCAGAGTATAATTATTTATGCCACCGATTGAAATCAATCGTCTCATGTATACTTCTTTTTCGTTTAATAAATAATAATGCTTCAAAAATATGGTTACTCCATTCATTCAATAATTAAAAGGAACAAAGACGCATTCGCTTTCAGGTTAGACAAATGCACGCATATATTTTTAGATTTTGGGTCTGAAATTACAAAATATGGAAATTATTAAGCACCTACATCCATTCAAATAATAAAAATCAGGATCTCAGGAAAATTTGGAAGTTGTTCTGAAATATTATTGTACTGTTGTATTGTTGTTATTGTACTTAAATATTTAAGTCTTAAACTCATAATGCATGTAATTATATTGAGTAGTGCTATCGAACCGAGAATGCTTAAGAAAATAAGGCTTGGGTCTTTGGTGTTTGTCTTGTTTTCTGTTTTTGAGTCTGGTATACTGATGTGTCAAAAACTGTCAATAATGTCGAGATATCATTCGCATTCCCAGCACCACGTGGTGGCTAGACAGAGATATCGGTATCACTATGTCTATAGTAGTTTCCTTTCCAGTCCTCATCATAATGGTGGGAATTTGAACATAAACTAATTATGTATTATAGCATAATATTATGTATCATCTCTAATAATATCAAGCTGTTAAAAAATCTTTTTCGTGTTTAGCATTCCACTTTATACAAAAATTATACGGAATTTCGAGGTTACCTATATATTCTTTTTTGCATCCATTCAAAACAATTTTTTAAATAGGACAACAGATGGTGCTTTAAATTTTGTCTAAAAATGTAATTGTTATAATGTTGAATTACAGAGAAAGTGGACCGAAACAGTGCATTGTTCTTCAAAGGTGTTCTTCAAGATACTCATCACGACGACTAAAAGAGTATAGAGTGTTCATCTCATTCAAACTATAAGAATCTCGAAAATTTGTTAATCCTCAAACATAATAATGTTACAATGCGGGAAAATATATAATATCCTACATATCCAAGTTTTTATGTACACACAAATAATTTTTAAAGGGTGCCAAAAAGACTTATTCTCTTTGTGAAGATAACTAAGTAAACACATTGGCCAAACGTGGTGCGACGTAATGAACGCAGTTCATTTAATTTATGTGTTAATTAAACTTTCTCATATGTGTTAAATCTTTGTGTTTATAAAATGCCCACGTTATAGTTAACATTCAAATCAGCTCAAAATTTATATATCAGTGAAAATGCTGAATTAATAGGTATGTATAATATTATTGTTACTGATACTATGCGAAATATCTACCTATATAATCCCCTTTAGCGCTGCTTACGTTACGACGAGTCATTTTTGACGGAGCCTAACAACGAATATCTGTATTGTGTATAGGCAGGTGCAAGTTGCAATAATTTAGTGTAGGTATACTGGAGTAATTATTGTCGACCCATGACCCGTAATATATATCGCATTACATATAAAAATGTAATAAAACATACAAGCCATTCCGAGTGCGTATTTTCACGTTCCTATATCTTTCTGAAAGGCTGAAATTATATTACAATTATTTCCAGGCTGAAATGGAATCAGTTGGTAAAATATTAGAAACCCAAATTAAACCCTTAACACATAAACTTTCTTCTTTTTTAATAACATTCCTGAATTTAAACGTTTTAAAATTGACTACACAGCATCAACAATTTTAAAGTCTTATATACAAATACACGTTTACTCAAGGCTCGAGCACTGTTTGCCTGCCATATTGTGAATCGACGAATGTATAAAATATACAACATAGAATACTCATTCCTTGCCAGATTAATGTAAGTTAGATATTTTATTCGTTTTTTGAACTTTTTGACAATACTATAATAGTATATAGTGTAGCAGTATGTATATATTGTGCATGTACATAGCAGAATGCTACATATGTCTACATGTGTAATGAATTTAATGATTTATGAAATTAATCTTATCGTAAAGCAGCTTCGTTGAAAACTTCATACTAATAAGCTGCTAAAAATTAATTATTTAAAGCAATAATTTATCTACGTTTATATCTTACATAACTAAAAAAAACTAGTTTTGTAACTTGTATCTATAGTTTGTAAGCAGGTGTAATTATTAAATCAAATGCACGAAAAGTTTCATTTTCTATTCAATAACCAAAATAAGAAAAAAGATAATTATTCGCAGCTTTAATTATTGTGAGAAGATAGCTCACCACGTTCCGCCAAATGTTAATAGCGTACAGTGGACACGTGGATCTACGAGAGAATAATAATGCTCACGGTGCAGTCGTAAATAAATTATTCTTTAATAATAAATTACTGTAGTTAGTTAAATATAATTATTTGTATACTGCACAAGTGTAGAAATAAAACTAGGAAAATTAACTCAAAATCATGTAAAATAATTGGAATAATTGGATGGAGAGTGAGTAACAAAAATTTGCCATTGATTTTTATAAACTAACAAGATACTTACTAGTTAATCTCTATAGTACATATTGTAAAGTACATATTGTTATAATTGTTAAAAAATCTAGGTTGTTATATACGTTGTCTTAATAAATTAACCATTCAAATACAAAATAAAGAATTCTGCTACTTGACTTCATTGAAATAACAACTGTATATTTTTTGTTTTAAAAGTTTAGCTAAAGATTACTACCATAGGCATTTTATTTGAACTCCACGTCCCACGTCGATTCACATATCAGAATTATATACACATAATATATTAGCAAATGTATTTCCATGCATTTTATATTAATCAGAATATTTTGTTATTTAAAAGCCCCTTTGCAAAAAGGAATAGGATAAATAATGATATTAGTATACGACTAGCCAGCAGTCATATTTTCACATTTTAGCTAACGACACTTGGACATATGGACAAGGTGACATTCGACACAGTAGGTATCTAGATTACTTTGATATTTTAGACTTAAAAAGGCTGAAGCCCACAATGCGAAGAACATTATTTATGTATTTATTTATTACCCAGTTATTTCATTAAAAAAAGGAATATCTATGATTTACCAAAAAACAAATTATTCATTTGGATTTTGATAATTAATTGATGACAAAGCTAAAAGCGATTCTGTAGAGTATTCATAATTCATATATTGTATAGTATTATTTTATTCATCTACGTAGGCGTACGTACGTAGTCAGTATGAGTAAGACAAAGATTAGAAACTCTGCCCCAGTCTAGAAATAACAAAATACCTACATGCCAATATTCGCGATAGTACATATTAAATGACATATTATGATGAGTATACACGTAATATATTTGTAATTTGAAAAATATAAAAATGTCATGTCAATTTGTTTGACTATGACTCCTATTTTAAGTTAAGAACTTATCATAGATAGCAACCTCTTCGTCTTCCATATGTATGCACGATATCATATATAACTTTGTTGCCCAGGAGGCGGTTCTGTCTCCTAATGGCAAGAGTCGGTTTCTTGTTCCGTTTCTTCTTCTTCATGCCTGGACGGTGAACGAGAAATGCATTGTCCAGTATCATAAAATCATAGTCCAAGGTGCAAAGTGCGAAACCCTGGAAGGGGATAAAAGAATGACATGAATTTATTTCAATACAACTGTGTATAAATCCTTATCATCGCTTCCAAATATACCCATACCTATATGCCAAAAAATATATACCGTAAATGTTCGATTAAGCGCCGGGTCTCAAATAAGCGTTTGGCTGCTACACCAAAAAATTTAATAAGCGCCCGTCGCTTATTTGAACATTTATTTTATGGTACCTGTACCTTTATGCAATTTAAAAAATTCTAGTATGTAATTTCATAGTATTTTGAATGGGTGTGTTTGGTTGTGTAGTTTATATTCTTGAGCATTCATATTTTATACTAAAATTGAGATGATGAATGTTTCGTATTGACACAAGAATCAATTTTTGCGTGGAGTGTTCAGTACACCGTTTGAACTATGTGTGTTTCTGGTGATGTCGACGTCGACGTCAACGGCGATTGCTTCAACACATTTACCATTACAACTTTAACTATATACTGATGGAAGTAACGGAGCTACGGAGCCTGAGCTCACTAAATAAAATATCAAGCATCCATAAACTTGCCCATAAAATGTAATGAAAAAATAAAAATGTAATCTTCATTTAAAAAGGTGTTAGGCTGAACGATCACAAACATGAACCTACAAATATGTATTTAGCTACCTACCTAAGTCCATATGCTTGAAACAGTTAAAAATCGATTTTTGTGCTTCAGTACATTGCATCAGTGATAAGGAGTTGTGCAATTTATTTTCCAGGATTTGACAGTCATATATGAACTACTTTGTAAGAAAGCTCTTCTCGTGGATTTTCTCTCCTATAATGTGTCTCAGTACTGACCTGTAAAACTCGGACTCGGGTGTGGATCGTCACAAAGTAAAAGAGAAAAAGCTTTGGGTGTTTTTTTCCAAATATGTACACATGGCACACATACGCACACAAAGCTGAACTTCACGATTGTGAAAGGTGGGGAAAGAATTCAAAAACATATATTGACAAACAGAATAATTACTTTAGGAAAGTTTGAATTAATTACTGCCAAATACTGCACTATAAAATACCATGCTTAATGTCTATATATGCTTCGACCCACATGCAAATGTTTTTCATAAAAAAATATTCATTATTCGACGCTTGAATTACGAGCGTATAATTGACTCAAAGGACCAATATAATTAATGCGAAAGCGGTTTTTCTGTCTAAATTGCTTTTATCTTCATATCACACACACACAGAACATATTATGAGCTTGTGCAATCGAGGAGAAAATTCATTTTGTGCCTGGTATGAAGTAATTATATGCTTTAATTCATGATGTGCTGTGACTGTGAGAGTTGTCCAAACCTTTTGTCAGTGTAAGTTTCTGCATGTTATTTTGGCATATTGTATTGTGTATTACTGCATTAAGTGGAATAGGCACAAGTTATGTGAAACATTATTATGACGTCACGAGTTTCTGGGCGAATGATTTAGATCGAGTCCTAACTCCTTTGGAAGGGCATACTAGCACATACAAGCTCCTGTACCTATAAGTACTCATATACCTACATAAAAGACACGAGCGAGAAGCATAGCAGGACGTAAATAAAGTATGGACTATGGACTATGGGGGAAAGAAAAGAGTTGATTGCATTCAGTTCATTGTCAAAGCGATGGAATAACCTATTATTTTGCCTACATTTATGAAATAATTGGAATATCGAACAGTTTGTTAAGTATATAAACGACAGGGGACACAAAGACACACAAACACATAGGACTTACACGACTGCCCGCATTGCCCATAGTTTTGAGAAACTCCAAGTATATATGTACACAGTAACGTCAACCTCATCCTCTATTATGGTTCTATACAGACTACAGACAGAGTGCCGTGTGCAACCACTGAATTGAATTTCTGTCAACAAATGTCTTTGCTCCTAGCACCGGTAATCACTCCTTTGTATGTCGCAGGCATTTAAATACTGACTGAACACAGAATATGTGTTCATAGCGTTTGATGTGAAAATGCAATCTAATCAGGAATAATTCATCTGTAGGACTGCTGCTGATGCTAATGTGCAAATTGTTTGTTCTATAGACACAATTTAACGACAAAACAGCCTGCTTGCTGATATACTTAATTCAATTCTATTTAATCATAATAAACTACGCTTTCACACGCTTCGGCTCCGTAGTAGAGCGGAGTAGTGAAAGGAAGCATGGTGAAAGCAAATCCCAGGTTGTGCTCGGCAAAACAGTTTCTTTCATTTACATACATAACTTTTCTATATATCGACTCATTCTAAAAAGAGAAAGCGTGTAGGCCACGCTAATCAACATACCTGCATGTAATATGTGCTTTGCAGAAGTAAATTCATGCTTCAGCACACACGGAAAGTAAAAACTGAAGTGATAATCTCTGGATCTTAGATTTCATCCTTAAATTTTATTGGCAAACGTTTAAAAATGAACTTTGTTGCAATGGAACTGTAACTAACACCATAAAAACAATAACAACACCATGTTTCTTTGATTAAAAGTGCGTACTGACAACTATTATGCCAATTCAAAGAAGGGAACAGCGAGAGTTTTCATACCTTTAGCTATAAATCTACAATACGATCATTACGATCTCAAAACATATGGTTTTGTTATTCTCGACTCATAAAATTATTTGTAAATATGGGTGCATGTTATGTTTTATGCATCCTTGAAATTCATTGACGAATTTTGCAAACCTGGTCTTTACTGTCCCAGTTCTATAGATCGTTTAAACACCGGATATCGATTAATCAACGGGTCGAATCCCCATCTGCATGACTCAAAAATGTAAAAATCCCCTCCGAGTTTAACCTATTGAATGCGGTCATATGGAGTATATCAATTTTACCTGTGATTAAAATGAAAAGCTCCTCAGTCAGAACGAGTTTCACACTATATAGTGATATAAATATTATAGACTTTTAAAATAATAACAGATTGAGTTTTATATTAGGATTTTAGTGGAAGGAAGTTTGTATTACTTATGTATAACGACTGCATAACCTAGATATTTTTTTAATATTATGCTTCAACACTCGAATATATCTGTTTTGAGTTCGTATAATAATAGGGCATTTAGGTACTACATAGGTAAGTTATTGTGTGACGAGTCACGCAAGGAGACTGAAATTACATGGATTTGTATAATGGATTCTTCTAGCACATTCCAGTCTCAGGTCGACGTCGACATCCCCCTTTACAATATTAGTGCAAAGTGCAACTAGTCGTATATATTACGCTGCATACTATTTTATTAATTTGATTAAAAGTTCACGGCATAATATATATACGCCCTGACCATTTATAATTATGTGTTCCACTAATTAAAAAAATGGAATTAATTCAATGGGACTTATATTGCTATATTACCTGACTCATCTTGTCTCGCAATCCTTCCCACGTAAGTCTTTCATCATAGTAGGGCTCCTGATTCGTCCCTATGTAGATGGGCTCCCAAAAATGATAGGGCTTCCTCCTCTTTGCAACATGAAAAATATTTAATGAGTTCTCATCAGGCGGAAGTGATAACCACTTGTTGTATTTTGGCACTTTGTGACATTCTGGACAGACATATTTGTGAAATGGCACTGCAGTTTTCGTTTTGAGTAATGTTGTCAAATCTTTTTTCGTATCAGGAATCCCATGACCTAATTCTACTTCAAATACTGGTAGGACATACACTCTTGGATTTCGAGCTTGCTCTCCTATTGCTTTCGCTTTCAAACTAAAGAGTGCATCTTCTCGAGCTATCATCTCCAAAAAATTTGGGATAATGTTCAAACTCGGGTAAAGCTCTATGTCCGACGGGAGGACGAATAGCGTCGTGGCCTCCCTTCGAGCAAGATTTCTAGCTACGTTCACAGGGTAGGTGAGTTTCTTTGTCCGTCGGAAGGAGGGCGTCTCATCGTTGAAGCTGGGGATCACATCACAGTCTATATAAATTATTAAAATACAAATATATTAAATGTGAAAACAAATTACTACAACCACCTAAACCCAGTTTCTTCAATTTACATTCTTAATTAGATATTTCATTAATAATTCAGAGAACAATCATATATCTCGCCATTCAGAATTTTTTGAAAATGAATTTTCTGCATAGTAAATACTGTGACTTTTTAATTTGTAAAATAAATTTATGGACTGAAAACATGCAGCATATTATAAGGTCTTACATGTTAGTTGAATTATTCTGAAAAATACATGTAACGTACCTAGGGTTTTCAGAGTACTCTCTGTAGGAATAATAGTGTCCTTGTAAAATTTCGAGTCATAGAAAATGTGAAACGTAACTAATTTCTTAATTAAAGGGCTTGTACACTCTCGAAGATAATAAATTCGTTTGGCCGTCTCTTCAAAATCACTCCCAGGAGCATACAAAGCGATGGAGACAGGGCCTTCCCATCGCTCCGTCAAAGGTACCAAATTATCCAGGAATCGAAACTCTCCATGAGTTGTGTATGTGACGGACTCATTACAACCGAAAGTAGACGAAGCCACTGCATAGTTTTTGATAATTGTGTACGTGCTCAGCTTAGCTCTCCCAGACCTGTACTCACTAAAGGAGGGACTCCCATCCTTGAGACAAGAGCCCAGAGTTTCACTACTCGTCGGACTAGGACTCCGCTCAAGCTGATCTAAAACCGTCCCATTCCCATCGAAAGAGATATTGCTAAAACGTTCCGGCTCTTCAGATGGACGTTCCCGTCTGTAGCGTAAACTCCAAAGGTTCTCTTCCGAGAGTAGCTTCAAATTTATTGGCTCAGTTGATTTTTTCAGTCCACCATTTTCCATATTTCTCACCACTGTATAATTTAGAACAAAAGTGGTGCAACAAACCACTGCAAAGAGGTAAACCCAATTTCTAATGTACATTATCACACGATGATTTAGACTTCTTGAATCACTGGGAGAATCACATGAGGTAACATCCTGTGGGAAGGGAAGGGTGGAAGCGTCATTGAATTTGACAATTTATTCTTATTTCCCACTCCTCCAATTTTTTACCAGCTCCAGCCACGTTCTCAACAATCACCAGACCATTATTTATTTCCAATGATGTAACACAGCCATTTCTTGTAGCCATCATTCATGAGCATATCCGTTTGTAATTCAGCCTAAAAATGTCAAAGTAAGAATTTGAACCTCAATAAACCATGCCTATAAAATGCATAAGACTTCCAAGGAGTACCTTAAAGCTTGTAAAATAACCCCCGTGGGGAACACACTTTATTTTAGACCCGGGAGTTATTACTAGAAAAAAATCCTCTCCATTTAGTTCAATTCTAAAGACCCCGGGAGTTATTTGAAGCTTTACGGTGCATAATTTAATCGAACTGTATAAACATAGGTGTACGTACAGTGCACATTAATTTGTTAATACCTTTAAATTAAATTATGTTACATTTTCTTATCCATCGATTTGATTTGACTTGATGAGTGAACTCCCCACACTTTGAAAGATTTGAAAATGGTAAGTTCATGTGTATGTATTATACACCAAAATCGAGTTGGATTTTTCTTCTTTTCTCTGAGAAGATTTTTCAAAAAGCTCGTGTGCTGATCGTTTTTTCAGGGCCAGAAAAAGAAATTTTATTTTTGACATTCCCAACAAAGGATCTGTGCGTGTAAAAATATATAAAAAGTATATATACATGATCTTTCTTCAACATCAATAACGTCAAAGAATGAGTTTGCATTATGTATGCCTTGTAGACGTATAGGAAACTATGGGCATTTGTCCACATTAGCTCCGAACACTCAATCATCCTTAATGACTGTAATCAACACTTCAATTGAGTGACGTGCAATCTTGTACACATTTGAGCAGTGCACGAGAAAACTTAATAGGTAGTACCTAAACCTAAGGAGCAAGTAAGCACAGTGGGATAAGAATGCATATAATATATATGACAATCTTGATTTTAGCCAATTTTGAGGACTAGCATAAATTGAGTAAATTACATTTAAAAAAAAAATATACACAGGTACCAACCAGAGATATTCATCATTAGTGTAGAACGTTACCTTATTTAAATATCGTAGAAAGATTATGGGAAAGGCGCTTAGTGCTGTAGAGACGGAACTCCACCGCCGTCCCATTCTATTAGTATTACACCAGAAAATAGAATTCGCGCCAATTCCATAGCTCACAGGCTATGGTATTTATAGCACATAGGTAGAGTAAACAGACTAGACAGTAGGAAATATTCCATTGACCACTGATTGGAACAATGGGAATCCTTACAAGTACTAAGCAGACAGTAGCTATTTTCCATAAATTCCAACGCCTTGAGCGTTGGGTAAATATTCTTAACTAACAAAGGGATAGTGAGGAAAAGCTGAACTCAAGCCAGTAACAAGAGAAATGGAGGCATTCCGTCTTTAGCTTTGGAGAGATACGAACCAAGGGATTCTGTTTTCAATTCTCAAGGGATACAGAGGTTCTGTCTTTAGCTTTTGAAATATAGGATTCCGTTTTTCAGCTTTCAAGTAATACTAACAATTCAATTCCTGTCTGCGAGCTTTGAACTGATATTAGATTCTGTTCTGAAGAGCCTGAGCCTACACAGGATTTCAGTTTCCTATCTCTTACACAGCAACAAGTAGAATATTCGTTCTTGTGGAATTTTATTTTCTTAGCTGGAGAAATATACGTATGATTCATTAGTTATCAACGCCAAAAAGTCTTTTAGCTTTTCTTTTGATAGAACAGAATAAACTGATCTCATTCATTCGATCAGAAGTGAAGTCAGGTAGATTCGGAGAGAAAGAGAAGAGTCATAACGCTCGGGTAAAAGAAGTAGAAGGTCATTGTAGCCGTGCCGAAGACTTGCAGTCTCGGAATCTTCCATCGGACTTGCCGTGGGACATTTAGTGACAACTAATACTACCGGTAATTCTACGTAAACATAAGTACCTACCTACCTTTCGTGCGGTTGTGTTTCTTTTCTCACTCGTCTCCGTCCAAAGTAAATATTGTTACATAATTGTTTGTGAATATTATTTATGAAGTGAACAGTCGTTATGGATTAAAACTCATTCCATTCATTATAATCCATAAACTCCCTTTTGTTTTCTATTACGCCATTTTATTTCATATATACATATATATTTTCATATTATATTTATTATATTCATAAACGAGCGAACTACTTCTATGAGATTTGTGGAACGGAGCCCCTCCGCCCCCTCAAAATCATAGGTGCGGGGTAGTAAACTCGTTTTTGTCCCTATTTTGTTGATTTTTATCAAAATTTTGACCGAAATTTTCAAAATTTCGAAAAATTTTTTAAATTTTTTAAATATTTATTTTCGAGTGTTTTAGAGTATTTTCGAGAATATATTTTGTTTATAAAGTAATATTTACCTACGAAAAGACGTGAGACCGAGGAGAAAGAGAAAGACAAAATCTTTTCTACTTACTATTTTCCTTTCTTGCGCATCTTTTCATCGGAGATTCATATGGTATTGACTGACTTTCGTTGAGTGTGTACACATTTTAAATCGTGATTCATTTTTACGTGATTGGTGACAGTTGTGAAGGGACCCGTATCTCACTGCCAAGAGTAAAATACCCACCCCACGTAGATTTATAGGTACATACTTGATAAGTGTTGGTCATGACGAGGTACATGTCATGATAGTTGGTATTTTAACTCTACTAATTTTCATGATTATTGTGGCAAGGTTGGAATTGCGTCGCATCGATATTCCTTTGTTAGAAATAATTATTTTTGTTCAGCTTATCCGTGACCTAACCAGATTTTTCTTGACATATTAATGTTACCTATTTTGTTGTCATTACTATTGTGTACAGTTATCCTCCAAATCTGGGAGAATCAAATAATAAACCAAGCACCAATTCGAGTTCTCATCTTGATATTAGGCGAACTTATCGATATCGTTAGGTACTTAATAGGAAGTTTATAATTTTTGCTCCTCGTCAAAGACAAAGAAAGCCATTTGCATTAACCCAGTTTTAATTATTGACATTTTGAATTTTAACACACACCAAGAGTATCCATAGTCAACTCTTAGTGTGGAGGAAACCAAAAGAAAAGATTTTAACTATTTATTTGTTGACAATAACGTCATTTTAACCATTTTTTTAACCTTGACTACATAGGGAGTCAAAAATTAGTGTGGAGGCAGAACCTCCAACTTTTAGGATAATTATCCCATTATACTAATTTCTGAGTCCGAATTTTTACGCAAATTTTGTTAACTATGGCTGGAAGAGTTGAAGACGAGGAACAGGGATTGTTTGGTCAGCGTGCACCATTAATTGATGACTTATTGGGAGATTCCGGTGACGACGACGGTACCGATGCAGATGCTAGGGATAGGGATGCATACCTAGCTAGACAAAAACAGGAACATCAGGATAGAGAGGCAGCTATTTTGAATAGAAAAATAGAAGAGCAGCGCCTGTTGAAAGAACTTCAACAGAAAGAAGCCTTAGATAGGGCAGCGAGAGGAGTTAGTGCCGACAGCGGTCAGTCACAAGGAAACGGCATAGGTTCAGTTCGATCAGCTCCACAACCTAGAATTTATTTTAATTCAAACCAATCCTCAGCCCAGTTACCTCCTAATCCTTTCGAACCACAGCAGAATCCTCTACCTAATTTGACTAGAGCTCCGGAACAACAAGCATTTACATCCAGTAGACAGACGTTAGCTCGGTCAGCCGAAGACATAGCTGCATTGAGAGAAGTTTTCGCTCCACCTAGACCTACGGACAAAGAAGCTATTTTAGCTAGGACCATTCGTAATAATGAGCTCATAAAGGACATGGCTAAATATGCAGGCGATAGCGAGGTCGCTGCATTCTTACATAAATTTAACGATGACGCTCGTTATTACGAAATGACAACATACGATAAGTTCGAAGCTTTAGATCGCATATTTGATGGCCAAGCCATGGACTGGTGGAGGTCCGAGCGCTCCGCATGGAAATTAGGAGTTCGACGTGACACACCAGGGACAAATAATAGCCTATGGAGAACTTTCGAGTCAGCGTTAGCTATTAGATTCGACAATGAAACTCTTATTAATAAGGCCAAGGCAGATCTCCCAAATACTGCATATACTAGAGGTATGGGTAGCTCCGAATATATTGCTGGCAGACTCAGTGTACTCAGACGCATCGACTGCAATATGGGATCAAACGACTTGGTAATCGGTTTATTGAAAGGTTTACCTAAAAGAATGCGAGGGAAAATGGTGGGTTGCACCACTGTTGACCATTTTCGATCCACTTTGGACAAAGCCATAAGCACTGGCATTATCAAGGACTGGTTAGAGCCCGTAGTCGCTGAACAAACTACATATTTAGGTCCAAAACCTGAAGGTAGAACATATGCTCGAGCATTCCATACCGCTCCATACCAGCATCAACAAAATGCTGGAATAGTTCATAATGCTCCTCGAGATCAAACCATTCAGGTTGCCCAAGGTGCCCCGGCTGTTCAAAATACTCCTAAATATCCTCCTAATCCAGTTAATGGAGCTCCTTACGAGGCTCCTCCTGATCCTCATGTCCCACGTGGGCCAGGTGATGACCCCGCGGTATTAAAATTTCCTTACTATAATGAACGTCGTCGTGCATATTGTGTGGCTGCGGAAGGAGCACGGTCAGCTTGCTGGCAGTGTGGTAGAATGACACATAATTTTAGAACTTGTCATGAATTATATCGCGCCCAGGGAATTCCAATTCCACCTAGACAGGTCAGGCCACGTAGACAGAATACGGCTGAAGGAGACCAGGCACAGCAGGGAAATGCTAATTTAAACTAGACGGGGTGGATATAATTAATATATCCAGACCCAAGCCTCCAGCTTCAGAGCATTCATTTAAATCAGTATCTGTAAAATATACCAAAGTTTATTTTCAATCACCAAAACCTGCAAGAGTGTATAAAACTAGCGCTAAAGCCGATGCCGCTTTGCGAAGCTTGGGAATCAAGTCGAACAAAGTGACTGACGTTTTAGGTCATCAACCAGGTCATCTATTGTTAGATATAGGTCAGGAGATGGACGATTTTGACTCACAGAAACCCATAGGTATCCTTTTTGATTTTCCTCCAGATAATACAGTTCATTATGCACGGAAGTTCAGTGACGAAGTCACAGAAATCAAACGGGAGATGAAATTCCGTGGCTATGATAAACATATACATATTTTAAATGTTTTAGTGGATACTGGAGCCACTATCTGTACCATAAGTATAAATACTGTAAAAATTTTGAAACTCGAAAAACAAGTCAAAAAGTGTAAACCACTGACTGTTTATTTATCTATTGACGACAATAATACCTATACGGTAGATAAGATTATTTATATTAAATTTTTCATTAACGAATTTAATGAATGGATACAATGGGGTTTCTATGTGGTCGAGAAGGCCCAGGATCCCATAGTTTTTGGTTGTGACCTACTAAAGACCTATCATGTAGATATTAAATGCGGATTAGGCAAAATTGTATTTAGGGAAGCGAGGGAAAGAACTCATAAATCAATGAGGTCAGACGACGAGAAACTTTGTAGAATGAAGGCTTTTCCAAGTAAAGGCATACTTAGACGCATGAAGGCTCATACCGCATATGTACGTAAGCACAAAGCGCTACAGGCAGGTATGATTACTGCATGCAATCCTTTAAGACAAGATGATTTAAATATAATATTAAATGAGATACAGGAAGACGACGATGCCGAGGTAGAAGGTATAACTGACATTAGTCAGAATGAGGTCACCATCGATGACATTGCGTCTATAGGTACTACCACTATCAGAAGAGTCCATAGTACAACTTCATCCTTATTGGAGGAGGTTCGTTCAGTTGAATCTTGCGAAGCGTCAAGCCGAGCTGTCGAATACTATAAACAGTATAGGTTGCGATTATTTTCAGTTCGGCCCTCCCTCATTAAGGATGACACGGCCAACGAGGTTCCCTTTTATACAGAGGACCCCGGTTATTCAGGTCAAATTGCCATTCATCCAAATTATGACTTATTTGAAAAGTCAGGGTTGATGGTACTTCAGGATACAGTAAAAGTCACTAATGGCAAAGGTATTTTGCATGTTGCTAATTCTCAACAGTCAGGAGATTTTATATTACCTCCTCAACCATCCCTTTCTAGCTATAAAACTATGCCTACGGAGTATATCCGTGCAACTAGGATAGATCAAAACAACTCCCCAAATATTTACGTTAATGACCACGATTACTCAAATGATACTGCACCGGTTCCCGAGAACGTTGAAGGTAGTCAGCCATTGACTGATGATGAATTTTCTCAATTCAAAATTTTCCAAGGCTTAACAGTGCCTCAAAAGATTAAGGTTAGGGAATTATTAAGTAAGTACTATAAAGCTTTCGGCTGGACCGAGAACGATTTTCTGGAACCGATGCGTGATCCCCGGACTGGTAAGACACTACAAGCCACAGTGGAACTTTTGGATAAGAGTCCTCAGATAGTTAAACCTAGACCTATGATTTATGAGCATCGTATGTTACACAAGGAGATTACAGAGGCTAATATTAGGAAGGGCATGGTAGAAAGAACAAATAGTCCATACCTGTCTCAAGTGCAAATGGCTAAAAAAGGGAAAACAGGTAACGATTGGCGCCCCGTCATAGATTATAGAAAGACGAATTCCAAAATTAAACCCGAACCTGCTCCTATCCCTCCCTTATTAGAAGCTTTTAAATTATTCGTAGGCTGCGTAATGTTTTGTCAGTTAGACATGGCCGACTCTTTTCAGCAGATTGAGATACATCCAGATAGTAGGGATTACCTCGCTTACATTACTTACGAGGGCCAATTTCGCCCAACGCGCCTACCTTTCGGGTACCTTAACTCGGGGACCATTTTCCAAAAAAACCATGAACAAGGTTTGGCAACCATACAACCAGACGTTCCTTAGTAATTATGTTGACGATAATTGTTTTGGTGGCAAGGATTTCGCCGAATTGATGGAACGACTCGAGAAGGTCCTATGGCTATGCGTTCAGGCACGAATGAAATTGAAACCGAAGAAGTGTTATATAGGCCAACCAAAACTCCTTTTCTTAGGTCACAAGATTAGTAGCCAGGGCATTGCCATTGATCCCGGTCAAGCAAAAGTACTCATGAATTTTCCAGATCCACAGGATACCACCGACATTCGTCGCTGGCTAGGGTTAAGCGGATTTTTTAGACGATTGATTTTTGGCTATTCTAAATTTGCTAGACCTTTATATAATCTCCTGAGGAAAGACGCAGTTTTTGTCTTTAACGCTGCATGTCAGAAGGCGGTGAAGGAGATGAAGGTAGCAATTTGTACCGCTCCGGCATTAGCATTCCCGGATCCCACTGCAATTTTGGAATTATGGGCCGACGCAAGCGATTATGAAGTCGCTTCTGCTCTTATCCAAGTCATCACGATTGGTAAGCAGAAAAATCGACAACCTCTGGGTTTCGATTCTCATACATTGTCTCCTACCGAAAGCAAGTGGACAGTCACTGAGAAAGAATGTTATGCGATAGTTCACGCCTTCCAAAAGTTTCATAATTTACTTTTTGGTAGAGAAGTTCTAGTCTATACCGACCATCAGGCACTGGTCAACATTCTACGTACTCCTCAGGTGACAGGGAAACTAGTGCGGTGGAGCCTTAAATTGAGCTCACACCGCCTGAAGATTATGTACGTGCCAGGAAAAAGTAATGCCATGGCTGACTGCCTCAGTCGCCCTCCTCGAGCGGATAACCTTCCAGTAGCCATCCTTAGAGGCATGACAGCAAAGACAGAGCATCCTAGAGAACCTGAAGATGAAGAATACATAGTACATTGCATTGATACGGACAAATCCATACATAATCTGAAGGATATGCAGGCAAAAGACAAGGACTTAGCAGAAATAATTACTTCTATACAGGACGACGAATTGAATAATTGTAGAGGCAAAAATAAATTTCGCGCTGACTTCCGCCTGGACACAGACGGCATACTTCAACACATTAACTACGAACCTTTAGGTCCATTATGGGTAAATGTTTTACCGGTCTCTGAGGGAAAACGCATAGCACGTGAGCTACATAACAAGTCACATTTGGGTTTTCGAAAAATCTATTACTCTTTAGTAGACAAATACTGGTTCTTGCAAATGTGGGATAATGTTACTAAAGCATGTCGCGCTTGTGACACTTGCCAAAGATTTAATGTCCCACGAATCAAGAAATCAGGTCCTATGCATGCCATGATCACTCCTACCACTCCTTATGCTAAAGTGTCAGTGGATTACCTTGGTCCACTGACCACTACTTCTAACAATAAATTATATATTCTGGCCGTGATAGACCAATGCACCCGCTTCCTGCATCTCATTCCAACTACAGGCACAACAGTGGCTGAAACGGTAAAGGTCCTAGAACCACTCATCGCTAAACATCGAATTAGGAGTATTGTGTCAGACAATGGCCCAGCGTTTACAGGTCATTTATTCAACGATATGTGCACACGTAACAACGTCACTTCCATCCATAGCTCTCCACATCATCCCAGTAGTAATGCCTATGTAGAAAGAGTGAATTCAACATTCGGCAGCATCATGAAAAAGCTTAAATATGACAACAATGTTGAATGGGATATTATGTTACCGCATATAGAGAATGAATATAATGCAGTAAAGCATGTGAGTACAGGTTATAGTCCTTATTTCCTTATGTTCGGTAGAAGTCTTCATTTCTGTTATATTACAGGGAAACCATTAGACGATGATATCGATCCAGATGACCCAGAAATGCAACAGGTTAGGGTACATGAACTTCATAAAGCACGAATCCTGGCGCATGAAAATTCTTGTCATAATCAACTTAAAAGGAAAATGGCTTTTGATAAAACCCATCCCACAGTCCTGTATAAAGAAGGTGACCTAGTACTTAAAAAGAATTATTATAAGGCAGCAGGAACGGCAGCAAAATTCACAGTCAAATATACAGGTCCATACAAAGTATATAGTACAGCCACAAATCAGCATATGTATTTATTATGTGATAAAAACACCGATCTTTCTAAATACATTGACG
The DNA here is from genome assembly GCA_949802685.1 of Dicyrtomina minuta. Lineage (NCBI taxonomy): Eukaryota > Metazoa > Arthropoda > Collembola > Symphypleona > Dicyrtomidae > Dicyrtomina > Dicyrtomina minuta. The sequence goes on from OX461812.1 coordinate 49,951,474, forward strand.
AAACTGTTCTCGAGATTGTGCATGGGCACAACCTAAAACCTTACCTACAAGACGACATTCCTTCCCTTAATAATAATATGGAACCCGCGGTAGGTGATCAGACATGGTTAAATAATCATGTATACACTCCCGACGATGCTGCTTTCCACACTGAACCTTGGGCAGATCCTGAATTAAAAGATTTCGATGGGGATACCGCGGCTCAAATCAACGTTGTCCCCGCGGAATATTTAATAAAGAATATTTATTTGACCCTAATAATGAATTAAAATTAAGGAATAGAACGATTCAACGGAATCCCACTAATCATAACACTGTAGTTTATAAGCAACTCACTAATAGTTATGCACTTCCTGTAGTAATTCCTGTACCAGCGGACATTGAGCCCCTGGGAAACTCACCAAATCCAGTAGAAAGTGTAGACTCCTACCCTCAACTTCCAGTAGAACTACCTAATCCTATGATACCGTCGGTGGTGGAACCAACTGCCACCCCGGCGGGACATAATGATAATGACATACCAAATACACTTAATCTCAGTAAATCTCCTTCTATTCCTAGGTATGTTGATGTTGAAACTGTAGATAGGTATCCTGCACGTATGACTACCACTATTGTTGATGACCCTTTCGCTAGAGAATCTCGTTGTCATAGCCATAACATGAACCACTTGGGTTCTGACGGCTCATTTATTGAAAAAGACGACTGGAATTTAATTCAGGGTATTGATATTACTACAGGCACTCGTTATAAGGACTTCGATTATGATAAGACCAAAAAGTATTATAATTCTTTTCGCAATCCTTCTAAAGACATTCCTATGTCACAAATTTCGAACGTCGCACAACCAACTGAGGCACCCACATATAAAGTAAATTCAGTAGATACTTCAGATCACTCGATTTATAGTTGTTATGTTAATAATCGTAGAGGTTGCTCCGAATTAGGAGATATATCACGTAACAAGCGGGATAACCCCGTCGAAATCCCTATAGCTCCAAGAAGTTGGAATGGAGAGCGGAATCCAAACGCCGCCCTTCACACCAAAATTCAGACCAAATTAATTATCACAGACTTACCAAATAAGAAAATAATTAAGATGGTCAATATTAATGATGAAACACAAGTACTCGAAGAAATCGAAATCGACACAGCACCAAAAGAATCAATTACACTCAACACTGTAAATATTGATGCAGCTGAAAGTGATCTCGAATTCTTGGAGGAAAATGAAATTGAACTTCCCACAACCCCAACCATAGAGTCAATGCCTCCCATTGAAAATGTTCCTGTCATTGAAAAACCTGCAAAGGGAAATAATAGTCAAAAGGTCATTTTGAAAAATAGAAAGTCAGAGTCAATTACTGTACCTACTGAAATTCGAAAGTCAGAAAGAAACAGAAAGGTAGTTATACCATATGATCCATCCGATGCCGAGGTGCCCAAGACCAGGAAACGGAAAGGGGTAGGCTCGAGTAAAAATAAGAAAAAGAGTAAAACTGCGAAGTTAAGAAGGTGTAAAGTTAAACCCACTGATGCCATGGCCGAGTTGGTTAAAGCCATGGGCAGCATAGGACAGATGATGGCATGTCAATACAAACAACCAACTCCTCAATATTCTTCAGACAGTAATACCTCAGACTCTGATTCTGAGGAATCTGATTAGAACTGCATGTACTTCTGCATGTACTACTTTTTAATTATATATTAAAAATTCCTTTTCGTAGCACTCCTTTTTGGGTAAACATACTACCGATACCATCACCTACTTAAGTAGTGATGGAAAAATTTCTTTCTTTTTTTCGGGTAGACACTTGACACCTTTGACAATGGCTAATCCTTCCCCGAATCCTAACAATAAACAACCTCAAGGACCACCACCCATCCCTGAAGGCGAATTAGATCCTGAAAATGAATTTGCAAACCACGGAATAGAATCGGATGATGAAGACTGGGACCACAAATATGTCTACAATCAGGACAGATCCCGAAGAGTTATGTTGCACCAACTCCGCAACCGGATACCAGGACAGCAAGAGGCATCCAGCTATGTGATGCGAATAACCAGGGACAACACGCCCCATCCTAATGACATCCAGGCCAGACAGCCTGACGGAAGTTTTATTTCCATGGCTCCACAACCAGCTGACCCTCGCCCTATTACTCAGAACACTCCACCAGCATCTCCCCGTCGCCAGCAATTCATTCAACAGATCCCGACACCGACTCGAAACCCTCCGAAATCTCCTATCATAAATCAAGCCGTAGCACTCGACAATGACTCCGAAGACGAGCCTGTCGATAATCTCGACATCGAAGATCCTCCCCCATATGATCATGAGACTTTCGAAGTTCCGGACGGACCGTCCGCTCCAAATATTAAACGCTCTACGAGCACTGCAGATTTCAAAGCCGAAAATTTCCAGAAGAAGCAGAAAGGCGATACCCCTCTGCAAATTCCAGAACCTCAGCCTGGGACGTCTCAACAGTTGGAGCCCATCCCAGATGAAATTCGAATCCTCCAACAACAGCAGGAGGATGCGAATCGTAGATCAGCTGAAATCGAACAGCAGCTCCGCCGTTGGAGATTAACGGCCAGTAATCCATCCTCCACTCCACCAAGAATTAATGGTACGTTCAGTCCACCAATTAGACCAACAGGAAATCTGTTGATGGGACCAGCTCCACCACGTATTGCCGCCGGCCTCCCCAGATTTCACATGAGAGGAAGAGGACCCACCAGAGCTCCTCCACCAATTAGTACGAGCCCACAAAGAGCCCCAGCTCCAGTCTCAGCTCCAGCTCCGGCTCCGAATCAATCAATGGAAACTCAAGAATCACCAAGAGCTCCATCACCGACACTTCCACCGACAGCTCCGACGGCCCCAACTTTGGCTCAGCTCCCGGATTTAGGCACTACAGCACCGCGCTACAAAATTTATACGCCAGCACCAAAGCCTCCGATTTCGAGCACTCCACAATCTCACCAAAGTTCCGCACCAGGAACCCTGAATCAACCGATCGTGATGCCACGTCCTTTGGACCGAAATGAGAGATACAGTAATCGGCCTCCGGCCTCTCAGAACAATACTCCGAGATCTGCAACTCCCCGAGCATCATTTCGACAGCCATATCGTTTCGGACCGAGACAGGGTACCCAGCAATGGAGACCCCCAGCACAAAATAAATCGAAAGCTCCACCGAGAGCGGAAGAATATTCATGGCCAAAAGCCCGACCATGGAGGAGTCAGGCCCCGCCTCAACACCATCCGCGATCACCTACTCCTCCCCGTCATCATTCCCGATCACGAGACTCTTCCAGACGTAATGAAGACCGAAGAGCTCCGTCTCAATCACGCTCAAATGAGCCACGGCACCGTCAAGCAAGAAATGCTCCGGAGCCCCCACCACAACAAAATGTCCAACCACAGCAACAGCAACCTCAGAACAACATCCAGCAACCCGCAATGGCTCCAAATGGATACTACTATCAAGCCCCAGGACTTCCACAATTAATTCCACTCTTTGGAGCACCGATCCAGCAACCACAGATAGTCCACATCCCGATCCCACCAGTTCAACCATTTCCACCATTACCAGAAGTAGAAGACCACTTCGTAGGAAATCCCTGGGATTGCCCGCTATGTCATCGTCGACACCAGCAAGGGAACATACGGCACTACTGGCAACGTTGCCCTCATCGAAGAATTAGTTACGCGAAATTTGCACGGATCCTGGAATTAGCCAAGAGATGTTTCTTTTGCGGCGGATACCACCCTACCTATTCCTGTCCCCACTTCCGTGACTTCCATGGACCTGGATTTTAGACTTTTTCACTTTTACTCTTATGAATGATAAATTTCTTGCACGGATACTTGTAAATGTGGATTTCCTGTGCAGCTAGAATTATCATAATAGAGCATTTCTCATTTACTCATTCTTATACAAATATGACACTTCGTAGATTTTAAGTATTCAATTAATTCATTCACTGCACATTTGAACCATTAGTTTGATAAGTTCTTATTTTATTCACCTTACCATTTGACGAACACTTTTACCAATTTTCTTTATAATTGGGATTCTACAAAATTCTTATGTAATTAAATTCATACCACTTTATAAAATTACCAAAAATTTCTTTGCTTCCGAACGAATGAACTATTATTTCTCAAATTGCACGAATATTACTGAATACATACCGAAACTTAGGCTTCACCTCATAGAAGGAGAAGGAGCACCTACTAATAATAATAATAATTAAGTTAATCACATAAGTTCCATGAATAACATCCATGGGATAATACCAGGTCTTATAGACCTGGGACAAAGACTTAATTTTAGTAGTAATTTTAGATACCACATTCATGAGACCTACCAGCGCATTGGTACGGTAATAAGGAATTAACTTGGAGAAGTGTTTTTGTTCCTTTTACTATGATTAGACTCACCATTATGGACGGAGACCACGCCAGAGAAATCCCGGAGGAACCAACTCTCCCACCACAAATTGAAGTTGTTCCACATCTCCCAATCCAAATAGATACTGACAGCGAGGATGACGAACCGATAAATCTCCTCGAACCCGATGACTATCAACCTTATGATCCGGCTGATTATTATATTGACGAACTCTATCACTCTCCTCCGGAAGCCGAACAAGCGGTAGAGGAAGAGGAGGAAGATGATGAAGATGACGAGCCAGATATGGATACTACGACTACCGATAATGACGACAACAACAATGACGATGAAGATCCCCCAGCTCCTGATGTCAACATGATCGCATCTGAGGACTCGGAGGATCCTTTTGAGACAGCACAGACACACTTGGACGAGGAAATGACTTCGACATCGGAGCCATCTCCACCAGAGAGGAGGCCAGATCCAACGTTAAACGTCCGTGGGTTCGCTCCAGCATCACACGATGAAATACTGGGAATTCAGCGACGCCTGGGAAAGTGGACCGTTCGATTTCCGCCTCACACAGTTGTCCAACATGACGAGCATTCGACTCCAGCGACACTTTTACTGGAAGACGACGAGAGTAATGATGAGCCACCACTGATGGAGGAAAAGGCCATCCGTGAAGCGAATTTTGAGCTACGATTAATTCAGCAGCAGAAGGACAACCTCATATTTGACCTGCGTCGATGCCACGGCCAAACCATTCCTACACCAGAGAGAGTAGTTACTAATGGACCGGAGAATAGGATGGAATCACCACCAACACACTTAGAGATGGAATCAACTCCTAACACTACCACCAGTCCTCCCATCCTTACTCCGGAAGCACCGAAACCCAACCCTCGAAAACGTTCCCGTGACGATACTCCCACCATTCCTGAAACCCGCCCAGACTTCGATTACCGTAGAGGAAGTCTTACCAAATCTCAACTGGATAACATTATGGAAGCACGCCGGATTCGGAGACAACAGAGTTCTCCACCGAAGTCCGACAAATGCCTCCACCGAATAAACCCCTTTCCTTTGATCCCTCCTCGAGAAAGATCTGCCGACAACTTACTGGAACAACTCCGTAGAAGACGTGAAAATCACCGCGAAATCCGTGTGGCACGTTGGCGTGCCGAACAGATGATTTTTGACGCAAAATATCGCCCCGGCCCTGACGAACCCAAACCACCCGGAGCTCATTCCTCCAGAAATTTCTCGAACCCCCTTCCCCGCGACAGAGTTGTGAAAACTCCTCCCAGTTCGGATACCAGTAACGACGACTGCAGCTACATTGACACCAGAGACTCCTCCTACCTAGCTCACCATAACCCTCCCACCACCGAAGACTCCGAAGAGGATTCTTTCAACCTCGAATAGAATCGTCACGGAAATGAATTCATATGTTGATAGATGTTATGTTATGTTTATATGTTATGTATATATTATGTTGATGTGATGGCGAAAGACGAATTCCCATCAAACTCTTCGGTATTTTATGATTACTATGTGTTGATTATTGTACATATATGCCACGAAAACACTTGCAATATGATGATCTTCGTAGTATTCCAAGTAGGTTGTAAATTACAATTTTGTATTTCTTTCCCCGATTTGTACAGATGTTGGAATTGATTTATCCTCCATTTCAGATAAAACTTTTTCATTTTTAGTTTGTGTGGACTCACGATCAAGCTGATGTAAATTTAAACTCACTTTTCACAATTTGAATAATATTTTCTGTCCACGAGTATGAGTATATTGACAGAAGTTTATTTTGACTAGACCAACGGTGAAGCCGATGTAAATTAAAATTAATTTTCACAATTTTACAAAGAAAACTTCTCATAAACATCCCACTGTCAAATATTTAATTTTTTTAAGGGAACCAAAAAGATTATAAAATATTTTTTTCCAAAAACTTACAAAAAGAATTTTGCACATTAATGTAGAAAGTTAATAACGAAAAATTTTTCCTTTTATTTATTTTCACTTCTCCTTAGCAGTGACACTTCAGTCACTCTGTAATTTTATTTTTTTTGATGGAAACCATATAGGTACCTACTTAGGTACAAAAATACCACATCTCCCCACCATCCCATCACCATCGGAGTGGTGGAGAAATAAATTAAAACACTCAAAGATACTACGTATTTATTACCACTTACCTTAGGCTTAATCCGACTTCTTATTTTAACGAAGACTGTAATTAGGATTAAGGAGAAAAATTGCACAAAACTGAAATTGCAAAAATTCTCGAATACTTACTTATGTCCATGTGGACAAAATACTTATTTACATGATGAATGTCTGTCAAACCCTAGAATTAAGTACTATAAACTCTGTACACGGAAGACGAGCAAATTACGTTAGACATGCACATGTACATCCCGGAATGGATAGCTTTTGATTGAAATACTTATGTACTAAGATTCAAACCGCGCACAAATACCGCACGCTTTAGCCTAGACCGCCGATGGGTCTCGGCTGATAGTGTGTGGAGGGATTTGTAGAGACGGAACTCCACCGCCGTCCCATTCTATTAGTATTACACCAGAAAATAGAATTCGCGCCAATTCCATAGCTCACAGGCTATGGTATTTATAGCACATAGGTAGAGTAAACAGACTAGACAGTAGGAAATATTCCATTGACCACTGATTGGAACAATGGGAATCCTTACAAGTACTAAGCAGACAGTAGCTATTTTCCATAAATTCCAACGCCTTGAGCGTTGGGTAAATATTCTTAACTAACAAAGGGATAGTGAGGAAAAGCTGAACTCAAGCCAGTAACAAGAGAAATGGAGGCATTCCGTCTTTAGCTTTGGAGAGATACGAACCAAGGGATTCTGTTTTCAATTCTCAAGGGATACAGAGGTTCTGTCTTTAGCTTTTGAAATATAGGATTCCGTTTTTCAGCTTTCAAGTAATACTAACAATTCAATTCCTGTCTGCGAGCTTTGAACTGATATTAGATTCTGTTCTGAAGAGCCTGAGCCTACACAGGATTTCAGTTTCCTATCTCTTACACAGCAACAAGTAGAATATTCGTTCTTGTGGAATTTTATTTTCTTAGCTGGAGAAATATACGTATGATTCATTAGTTATCAACGCCAAAAAGTCTTTTAGCTTTTCTTTTGATAGAACAGAATAAACTGATCTCATTCATTCGATCAGAAGTGAAGTCAGGTAGATTCGGAGAGAAAGAGAAGAGTCATAACGCTCGGGTAAAAGAAGTAGAAGGTCATTGTAGCCGTGCCGAAGACTTGCAGTCTCGGAATCTTCCATCGGACTTGCCGTGGGACATTTAGTGACAACTAATACTACCGGTAATTCTACGTAAACATAAGTACCTACCTACCTTTCGTGCGGTTGTGTTTCTTTTCTCACTCGTCTCCGTCCAAAGTAAATATTGTTACATAATTGTTTGTGAATATTATTTATGAAGTGAACAGTCGTTATGGATTAAAACTCATTCCATTCATTATAATCCATAAACTCCCTTTTGTTTTCTATTACGCCATTTTATTTCATATATACATATATATTTTCATATTATATTTATTATATTCATAAACGAGCGAACTACTTCTATGAGATTTGTGGAACGGAGCCCCTCCGCCCCCTCAGTGCTGCAAATAATGTAATTTTAATTTACGGTGTGGAATTAATAAATTGTAATTTTGCTACAGTCTAATACATATACTGAAGCATTTTCTTGTACCTGGAAACATACGTATGTATATGATAACCGCGTCAATACTAATGATATTTGAGGAGTTTGCCGGCAAAACACTGGAAGTTCATTTTTTCAAAAATGGAGACTATTGGCGCACAGTAAGGACGAAGTACAGATAATTTACACCGTGAAAAATTAGAGGTCAAAGGTCAATAGAACTATTTTAAATAATTCGCTCTTATACGTTTTTTTGGCGTTGCGTAAATACGTTAAATTCACTAAGCCCTATAAAAACAGCTGCTTCTCATAAAAAATACCTCGGATTGTCCAACACGTGAAAAGTAAGTTCATTTAATCATAATAACACGAAAATTATTTGTGTTAATATCACATTCACATTGATTGTTATTTTTTTTTATGTAATAGCCATTATTTAACATTTTAAATATTTCAAAAATATGATGTTTGAGCTTTAGTATTGTAAGCTTATCAGTATTCTGCTTACTATTAAATCCTGTAATATAAATTAAGTCTTTTCATGATTTTGAATTATATACTTCTAAAATGCATTATTTGCAAATTGCGCATTTATGGAGCATATAAATGCAGTATTTCAATGCTATTGAAAAAGCGCCGAATATTTTCTATTTACATGCTTTCACAAGTGTAAAATGTTCAATTTAAATATTTTTGAAAAGTGCAAAATGTCCTATTTGCATGCTTTTGAAGCGTAAAATTCATTCGACAATGTAACACTCAGAAATTATTAGCATACAATTGCATATATCTGTAACTCAAAAGATATACTTTTTTTTGCATGGCCACCAATTATAGTTTTTTAGCAACAAACTTTAAATCCATAATTTAAAAATTTTGAATCATGTTTTATTAATTACCAACCAGAATCAGTAGTTTTGGCTACTAATACATCTGGCACTAAACAGTCACGGAAGAAACAAATGGGAAAAAAATCACGTTTTCACTTGATTATTAAAGTGTGGGCTTCCAGTAAAGTTGGGCAACATGGACTCGGCGTGTTTTGCCAACAAAGTCCTCATTTGTATGTAGTTATATACCCAGGCCGTACGCTGGAAAAAATATGAAAAACTGGGGGAAAAGTTTTTATTTCACTCTTTTGTATTGTCACTCAAATATTTTCTTGCGGACAAAAAAATAAAAGATAAGATTAATAAAAAAAAATAGCCTCATTCCTCATTCATGATTTACACTGAAAAAGTCACAGTGTGACTGGAAAACGACTCGGCCTTAAATTAAAATAATAAATTATTTCGTAACTTCATTAGTTATTTTATCAAGTTCCCGCAAGGCACATGAATGACATGAGATTCAGACGAGTATGGAAATCTCTGCTAAATAAATTGAATGCTTATAAATAAATACAAGTCTGAGAACAAGTTCCAGCGGGGGAGCGTTATTGGGGACATGTGTTCGTATTATTATTAATTTAAAATTTAATTAAAGCAGTCATTTTCAATTTATATTAAAAATCCGCTGCTGGGTTACATGTTATAATACTTGTGACTTTTGCAGCTGTGAGTAGAATATTCCCTATCACGGTTGAATTGAAATCTGATAGAAATAATAATTGTGGGCGTATTATTTTTCGTTCTTCGAAGCGAAGAAGAAATGCAATTGAAATCAAGTAACATAGCCTATAAGCCTATAGCTTACAAATGTACAACTTTTATGCATAAAATTACCGGAAATCCTGAACTGCATGAATTTTCGCACTGTATTTTATTTTTAAAGTAAAGTCCACTCTGTACAATCATCTTTTATAACACTACCGACTATCAAGTTAATAAATACCGCGTGTATAAATTGTGTGCAGTTTATCAAGTCACTTTCACACGATGTATAGCTATTTTCCACGCAGCCTACAACATTACAATAATTTTTCAAACAGCGGTATTGTGGTTGTGGTTAACAATAAAAGCAGTTATAGTTTTTTTTTAAGTATTATTCGTCACTTTTTCTTAAGTTTGATAGAATTTATATATAATTCGTTATACGTTTGAATTGATTATCTGAGAACATTTAATGGAATTTAATCTATTGTATAGTGTTATGAATGGATGAATATATTTCCAGCAAGATTACATCCAGTCCAGTTTCCCACTATATGCAATTATTTACATTCTGAGGCATTGCAGTCCGGTCCGGCCCGGCTATATACGTCCCCCAATTTGAAATTGAACACAAGGAAGACTTGTCTGATTGAAAATGAATGAAGGAAATATTATGTCTATGCGACAGAAACAGAAAGAGAGTCAAGTGTGTGTTTCCTTTACCTCCTGTCAATAATATCTACACGTTCGTTCCGGTGACATATTTTATGTGTTGTTTTGTTTTGTATATCGTAGATTATTTTGTGTGAAGAAGGAAGCACTCTGGTCTGCCTGCTATTAAATAGAGTTTGAAGCTCCTATATGCTCCTGCTTTACAATTTTTTACGGATGACGGACGTTGAATGTTTAGAGCTCAGAAAGTAAATTCGAGTTCGCGTGACTTACATTTCCTCGGTTTTATTTCCTTTAATCGTTTTGTATTGAGGCTTCCGTATATACTATAAAGTAGGTGAGTAGTAGCAGTAATAGTATTATAGTTTTGCTGAGTACAATTTATAAAATTTCAAACTCAAAGCTCAAAAAAAGCCTATATTCGTCTACCTAACTTATTTATATTTTACTTGAATCCTGGATGTTTTCTTCATTCTTCTCTGTGTTGAATTTTTTGAAATGAAAATTTATAAATAAACTTTTAGAATCTAGCACTAGTATTTTTATTCCTGCTGCACTGGAAATTATTATGAAATATTACTTTTTAATTCTACTTCTTGTTAAAATACCCGATTCACAGTCCTTCCACAGCTCTGAAGCACTGAAGCAACTAAAGGAACTGAAGCATGTTAACTCAGTCAGCACGTGTGAATGAGTGGCCGCTTGACCACTACTGTGATATTTATATTTTCAACTCTCCCAGCAGCTCGCAGTGGATATACTTACAACGGTGGAAATGGAAGATCTCACATAAAGTTCCTCACTGACATTGAAGCACTCGATTGTGTATCGATCGAAAATTATGAATTTTCTTAGGTCATTGATTGCTCTATTGTAAATAAAAAAAGAGTGTGATGTGTTTTAATCTAATCTAAAGTTAGTTTGCTCGCAGTGTGTGTAGAAAAATAGAAATAATGCAGATAAGTTGACGATGCGATGTATAGGGGAAAGGAAGGAGTGTGACAATGCTTGAGAGACTAAAATAAAGAGTCAACTAGACGTCACACACACACACGATATATGCAGCAGTTGGATGTTGGATTTACACAGCACTAAAAGGAACAACAACATCGTGTCATACCATAGTACCTACCAGAACCAAAACCAGAACCAGAACAACTGTATATATGTAGCTGAAGAAGAACAACACACTTGATGTTACAGTATATCACCTTCACATCCTCGAAAAATATAATCCTACCTTAGCTACGCCTACACAGAATTAATCAATGCTAAGTTGATTTGAGTTTTTATACGGAAGAATATTTTATTTAAATGTTTTGGATTTAAAGGAGAATTAGAATTTGGAACCAAATATAAGTCAAGTATACGCAATGCGGGAGGTTCTTGCTCATCTGAGAAACTGGAAAAGGGTTCCTTTTTGTTGAATGTATGTTATGGAATGGAGGTGAGTCTGTAGGTTGTCGGCTGTGGGTTCTGTCCATGTAAAATCAAATATCTGCTCAGGTTTCTGTGTTGGCTCTTGTTTGTTGTTCCCTATATGAGTTCCTTTTGTGAGATGTATCATCGGCGGAGGAACATTTTTATTGGCAGTCTACTATGTGGCCAAATGTATTGTCTATTATTGGAATGAGTATCTAACCACTGATCCGGAGCCGGAGTCCAGCTATTGTACAGTCTAGAGTCATGGACTACAATAATAATGGGAAGGAAGTTCAAGTATGAGGAGATGAGTATGAATGAAAGTGCGAGTTTTCTTTGATAAGACTCCGATTACTGGACTCGATGCTTTTGACAGGATGTAGACCAGGGAGACCGGGGTTAATAGGAACTGTGTACTCGCTACTGGCACTGCCTAATATTGATAATCCCAACCAATAAGAAAAACAACCTGACACTGCTCCGTCTCGCCTCGTCTTATTCATTGTTAAGAAGATTCGAGGCGGAGAGTTCACCAATTCCGTCTTCCTCCAAATTGAACCAAATATATATATATAGTATATTATTTTGTGTCTACTTATATATAGTTGTATATATAGGTATATAATTATTATAGATGCCTAATATCCATGCATAAATTCACAGAATAAAGAAAATATAATTGAGAGCCAAGTATATTATAGGTGGTATATGTAGGGTAGGTAGTGGGTAAATAATAAAGTAAAAGTTCCATGGAAAGAAAATTTTGGTGTTTATGTATATTATGTACTGAGAGGAGCCGAAGCCGAGGAGAGACTAGTATGGTTATGGTTACGGTGAGTGAGTAAATAAGAGTGAACAATTTTGAATAGGAAATAGCCTCGTGTCCTTTTTCCTTTTTACTCCCAATCCCAATTCCAGTGCAATGCTACTCTTAGTACGGAGAACCAAGAACACCAAGTCTGAAAAGTTAGAACCTCTCGCCCTATACTATAGTTACTGTTACTATAGCACTCTTGATAAAAACTACGACTCGACTTCGACTACGAGGCAAGTATTGGAGTGCGGAACAAGAAGGAAAAGGAAAGGACAGCTCTCTATATTCTATTTTATATATCGACGTGGACAGTTCCTATATACTATGCACTATGTTATAATATTCAAAACTTTGCTTTTGCTTAGAAATAAATTTGAGACAAGCTGGCACAGACAAAATATTCAATGAGCTCCAGTATGTCCACAACCGAAATAATAACAGGGTTTTAATCCTTTTGCAATTATTATTATACATTCATTATTTCTCCCGTCCACGTCCATAAGAATGACCTATAGGCTATATAGGTACTAAGCTCAGTGTCAGCCTACTTACCTATTGTTCTAGTCCATTCCAAGAGAAAAATCCTTGTTTGTAAAAATATAGATATTTCGAGTCTGAAACGGAATTTGCGCAACGGAAAATAAATGGGTATACATTTTTTACATCTAATTATATACCGTGTAATTTTAATTGAATCTTCCCTTCTTTAAAAATCCAGTAAATATATAGAACATGTGCAATCAGTAAATATGCCTTTTGCTAAATATGTCAAATGTCCAATAAATATTTCCTGCTACAGCGTTTAAATTTGGCGGAATATCATCTGAGATTTCCGTTTCTATGAACAATAAAAAAACAAGGGCTGAAGCCCTTGTTTTTTGGTAGCCTTAACAGTAATATGGGGTATTACTCTTTAATGCTAAAATCGGTATGCAGTGGACGGCGTGGAGCGAGTGTAATTTTATTTCATCATTATTTTGAACTGCATCTTTTGGTGACCAATAGTGGTAGTATGTGCAATTACCATTTGTAAATTCCAATGTTTGAATTTCCCGCTTAAGTTGTAAAAATAGTGTTAAATGAAGATTTCGACCGGTTAGTCAATGAAAATAAACTAACTTGATATATTATTCGAACGGTAACAATTTGGCAAATGTAAATAACTTAGTGTGCACGTACGATTGTTATTAGTTTTTAAATGGTTTCGAAATCACATAATTGCAAATTAAAAAATTTTAACGGATTGTGTCGAGTGATATATCATTGGAAAGCTCTTCAAAAATAATCAGGGACCTTTTTTTTTCGTTTTTTGATTGTGACCCATGCAACACATTTTTGGCGGCATTTAAAAATTAAAAGACCGTTATTTTGAAAACGTTTTGTTATAATGGAGGCCCGTTCCTAAATTTGAATTCTACTGGCGATTAGCTTTCCAATGATATATGGCTCGATGAAATCGGTCCAGTATTGCAGAATTTTCAAAAATCCGGTAAATTATGTAGATAGGTAGGAACGAAACAATGATAATCAAGTTTGATCCTCTCATAAAAAACACTTTCATGTATACATTATCAATAAAAGGTAAATCCTTGAAAAGCTGTAGGACGCTGGAGATGTTGTGATATTAATTTGAAATATTATTAAATGTGCTAATTTGAGACGCTGTAGTTCCCCTCAAAAAAGGAGGATGAGAAGAAAGAAAAATTGTATAAATTTATACTTTTACTCTAAGCGCTTACAAATCAATTACCCATACCCCCAGCGCTATCAGAATAAAAAATGAAATAAAAAATATTCATTTATCTAAGGCATTTGTAGAATGCATATAATATAAATACGAATACGAATAGCTAAAAAAGAAGAAAGGGAAAGAGAAGGTGCGGTGCATGCTTTATTTACAGATATAGGCTACGAAAGTCAATAGTACTATTAAAGTCACATTAATGATGTCTGTCTCGACCACTGGAGCCCCGAAAATTAATATGACGAAATGCTGCACATATATACTACAACTACAACACTATATATAGGTCACAGAATTATTCATTTAATATAAGATCCTTGAATTATTAACGAAGACGACTCTATGGACTGGGCCAAATGGTTTATTAAAGGTGGTAAAAAATCAATGCTTTTTCCTTACGGGCGAAGAAGCTAACGCTATTCATATGAGAAAACGTTATATACTCATACTGAAATAATTGTAGGATATATAATATATATAGGTAACATACCATACAAGTAAATACCTATACCGACACACAAGTACGACTGTGAAAGTGAAACTAAGAAAAAGCATATATGTTGACAGTAGGTATATACCGGTACCGGTACTTTCAATTTTCGGGGTTTGATGTACCATAAAATATAACAACTGGATAGAAATCGACTGATAATTAAGAATCATTACGCAAAACTATTTCAATACAGTACAAACGTTAGGTAAGAAGTCTGCATTTCCGAAGTTCCTTCCGTCACTCGTCCCGGTCACAATGACAACGGCAATTAGGAACAATATATAACTCCCTTTTTAGACGTTGAGCTGAAAGCTAACATTATTTTTGCGTATAATATTCTAAGCACCTGTATTGATCTGGTTCTATCCCTGTTACGGGGACTAATGTAAGAAGTAAGCATCTTTAAATAATACATTGAAAAATTAATTTCACAGAATTTGTTTGCGCCACAATTATTTCTGAGATAGATCAGAGATTGAATCCTGCAATTAATTAGTTACGCAAGATGTAAATTAAAATTCTTATTAAGCTGATGCAAACACTTTGGAAATTCTATTTGCCTTTCGCTATATTATAATCAAAGAACAAAGTGTTTGCAAAATATATTTTGTCATTAGATGTAAAAAATTTATGCTAATACAGTTGACTATAATATGCTATAACACCACCTTGGTTGATAATATTAAATCAGGTAGGTAAGTAATTAAGTTGGTATAATGATTGCCTCTATATAACGCACCACCATGCCACTCTAAGAAATACTGTCAGAGTGATTTCTTATAGGTATTTACCTTTTGACCCGCTCCTGCAGAAACTCGTTTACATGCACAACTTGAAACCTTCCACATATAAACTGATCCGTCCTCACAGCCAGCAAATAAAAAATTCCAGAATGTCAAAATCTTCACTGGACAAAATTAAATACACAATAAAAGCGAAAAACTGAAAAAATAATATTGAAAACATAGGACAGAAAAAACTTACTGCCAAATCCAAACATTTTATTTAAATATAAGAACTGGAAATGCATTATTTTCTACTGTGCTCTTTTAAATATAAGACTTTTAAGGTTCCAGACAAGTCAGCCGTGCTGCGCTGGGGAAGTATTTATAGTTGTAACTAAAGTTGAAGGACGCTTTAAATGGAAGAGAAAGTTGGTATTATACGAAAGTGAGGTGCAAAAAATGAGAGTATAAGCATGGAAGTGATGGAAGACAGACTCCCCGATTTAAAACAGATTTTTTTGAAATTAAAATAAACTCGACGTTTTTTATTATTATATATTCATGCATTTTGAAGAGTAAATAGTTGTCAATGCGCTTAGATTCACACAATTAATTAAACCTGAAGATTTTTGCAAATTTCTGTGCAGTCATATACATACTTTAGAAGGTTCACGAAATCAAATATGCACTGTGTCTTCTGCATTTGAACTCTGGAAAACGTGATTCGATGGAGGATCTCAAACATTTGCTTTGTCGTAATACAGCCGAATCTGCATCAATACAAAAGCTTGACTATGAGATAGTCTTTAAAATTAAAAGGATTTCTAGGAGATCCCGGGGAGTGAGGGGGGGGGGGGTAGGGTGAAGAGAATAAAGTTTAGTAAGTGAGGAGTGATATGTGCTCGCTAATACATACATTTATTAAATAGGGGATTCGCAGTTTTGAGTTTTCAGGAGGCTAATACGCACGTGCCTTCTCCCTTTCTGCATTTACTTAACTATGCATGGCAAAGCGAAGCTTTCAACAATTACGGCATACAAGTAGCACCGAGCACCTTTTGCAGTTTTCCAAACATTTCTCTATAAATTGCAGTACAGTTCTAAATTCACAAAATTAGCCTAGGTACTATAGCCTAGGTATATTAATATTATATGTGGTGAATCAATAATTGATATTGTGACATGTTTTAAAATTATATTCATAATTATCAAATCTATCCAAACTTTTTCTCTCTTGGGCACTCACAAGAAAATGTAATTAGGTACCTATATACGTTGCCATATAATATGTATTTCACGGGGCAAATTAAAGCTGCCGTTATAATGTAGCGGACGAAGGGGTTGGTGCATTTAAGTATGCATACAAATTATTGCTCATGAAAATCCAGCAAGGGAAGCGACTATTTTTAAAACTAATTGTAAGACTGTTTTCACCAAAATGACCAAAAGCGAGCAAAAGCAACGTCCGTTCATCTTCATCATTAAACGTTTACAATAATAATTATTGTTTGAAAGGATTTAGCAGTGCACGCGCTTCAGCCTATCATAAAGCTCTCAAGTTTAAGACTACAGTATAAGTAATAAAGCTGAACCAGCTCTGTGAGTAGTATCATTAAGGTGGGGGGTTATGAGTAAGTATTATTATCAGTACATTCTGCTGACTCATCTTCATCCTATGTTCAAATTATTTGTAGACTTTATCTTATGAGGTAGTTTTAGAGGTTAAAGAGCTGTGGGTTATGCTCGGTGTTAATGCTTATGGACGCCCGCCTCCTGCATGCAACACACTCAAACAAACGGTTATTAGGGTAACGGTGCTTCATACTATATCGTCATCAAAATCCACTAATAATAGCAGTATGCAAATTTTGTGTAATATTATATGGTAAATGATAATGTTATGCGAAATGATGATAGATATTTACAACTTTTAGTTTTTTTATGCATTTCCTAAAGCATATTCTGTAGTTCTATCTATGGATTTGCGTATCTTTCCTATCCTACAACCTTCATGGTATTTGGTATTATGATAGGAGTGTGGAGCACATAGGATAGCGAGTGAAAGGAACAGTGCTAAAGGGTTGGCAGAGGATTATATGAGAGCATGATAGTCACGTGTCGATATACGTGGAAATGCACGAACGGAAGGAACTACACTTATATTTTGGGCCATAGCTGGGCAAACATATTTGACTCACGCTCACCTCATGAGGGGTACCTACAAAGGAGCATGCACTCAGCCTCACCCTCACGTTCACACCATCTAAAACTTTCGCTCGCACTCACCCTCAGGAGTGTCATTTTCAAATACAAGGCACTCACCCTCTCCCTCATGGTGCATGCCTCACCGTTTAATGCAGAATTACAAAAATCAAATAAATGGCAAAGTAAAAGGGGGGTAGAGTTTAAAGTAACAAAATTATAAGCAATATTATAAGGTAAATAAAGCAAAAACGGCCTTAGACAGCGTACTACATACAGTATTTTTCTAATTTATAAATACGAAAATGCAAATTTCATCTGCTTACTGCTGCCGTGAGATGAGCGATGAGTGCAACTTGCATGTCCTCACCCTCACCCTCATGAGAGGTTTGCTGGGTCCTACTACACTCACCCTCACGGTGATGGGTAGACAAAATTTAAATCTGCGCTCGCACTCATCCCTCACCCTCACGGCAATGAGGCTGAGGGTGAGCGCGAGGCATGCCCTCATCCCTCATGAGGTATGCCCACCTATGTTTTGGGCCAAGCTGAAAGCTGAAAAGTTGTAAACGAGCTTCCATTTGAAACTTTGGATTGATAAAACATAAAAAATACTTCTTCTTCTGTCTGACAGAGTTTAAAGTCCTATTGCCCGCATCCTGGACTCTGGACCTTCACCTTCACCTTCTTTGACTGTCTTCAATCCGAATCTGAAAATCAAGATGTATGTTTATAAATAATTTATTCTCCTTCCAACCCGGGTAGTAAAGCAGTCAATCAGTCAACTGTCTGTGGTTTCCGTAAGTCAGCTGAGCTATTATGCTATTATAATATACATCGTGTATATTACTTTTGATTTTTCATGAACTCATTAAGTAATAGATTAGAATTTAAAAAATTTTATATTTTTTTGTTTAGTTACTTTTCGAAACATTCAACATTAGCTATTTAGTTGTAGATATGTGATATCAGTAGAAACATAATATTGCATGTTTATTTCTCACGTTTGTGTTGATTTATACGTCAAATATTTAGCCTACGCAGTTATTTAATTGAACCCAACTATTACAATACCTTTTGAGTTATTGACAAATGTATCCTGACATTCCGGATTCAAATATCATCTTGTAAGATGCGCTACGAAGGTGAAAGGATTAATGGAGTGTGGTGGAAAGTACAAACGACAGTTTTGTAAGTTATGACTGTATTACAAAATATAATTTTGAGCTGGGTGCCTATAGTCTACAGTACAGTTCTACATATTATATTGGATTTTTTACATACATTCAATCAAAGTAAGACTGGTTCTAGTTCAGTCATGCCCATGCCCATCGCGTAAAAGAGTGGAAGAATATATTCAGTTTTATGGAATAATGATTTAAGTGTGATAAATTGCTAAGTAAAAGTTGAAAGTGCTTCTTGTCACATTCATCGATCATGCTGTTCTTGTGATTTGTGAAATTAGCATGTTATCTCCTATGACTTACATCACTAACCTATCAGTAGAATCTGAAGAGAAACAGATATAGCCGAAATACAGTCAACAGTGAATTGTGCTCAGAATTGTTGAATTTTAATGGTGTTATTACTGTTTTGCTTGCTTGCTGTTAGTGCGGAGATGCCGTGTGACGAACTCCATGAGCATACTTTTAACAATAATAATTACAGTTTAAATATTTAATTTGAAAGTAAATATCGATATTTGATATTTCGAAACTATTGTCCAATGTGAATGATGCTGAGTCAAAAATACTAACCGCAGCTATGCTTTTTTAAATTCAGGGTAGATTCTTACGATTCAGTACAACTGTTCCGGTGTCGCGGTTTAATCAGTCATGGATTTGAACCCTGAAGTCGAATTCCACATTGGTCGCAATGTACCATGGATTAAGCTACCCGTAAAAATTAAAGAGGTGAGAAATTCAGTAATATGTATTTAATTGTTTTATTTTTATATTTTTACATGTTCATACCACTACCAGAGGTAAACATAATACCCGTTGAGGTTGAGGTCGATTCAATCTCGCCCATTCAGCCATTAAAATTACCTTTATACCTATTTAGACAGGGATGGCATTATGTAGTAGTATTTAAAGGAGTTTTCGTTGTAGATGTAAATTGAAGCATGCCACTAAGTAGAATCAATTGTGATTGTCGTTATTTGTGTATATTTTTTGATAGATTTTTGGAAATTCTCAGAAAGGGTATGAGAAAGCTGTTGTGTCCTATAGCATCCGTAATCAGCTTCGTTTTTCAGACCACATGAGTAAGATCAATAAACATTAATTCGTAAAGATAAATGCGAAGCTACGTTTTTGTGGCTAGGAATAATTTACAATATGAGAGTAATATTGTGCTCTTAATTTATTTCAGTTAAAACTATTCGCAAGGATGAGAGCAAATATTACGAAGAAGTTGTCGGCTACAGCAAAGAACATTTAATGTTATATCCCTATCACTTGTCTGATAGAGTTGTTAAAGGTCTCCGGATAACTCCATTCCAATATTACACGTCTGTTATGGAAATGATCATGGATCAAGAAAAAAGCTACGATTCTCTTCCAAATTTTACTGCTGCTGATTGTAAGAGAACCAGCTTACACCTATTTTACCATTATTTTTTATCATTAGTAAAAAATTATTCGGTTCGTAATATTGCTTATTGGTTATAATTGACCAATAAGGCTATGACATTAGTGAATTCGGTATGAGATTAATACATAAACAAATATGATAAGCATTCACATTCACAATGTGATCAAGTAAATCAGTACTTAAAAACATTATGGACGTGTTACAAAAATCGAATGTAGTAATACTCGAAATATTGTCTTCAGATTATCAACGTAAGATTGTACAATAACGTTTGATTGTTTGAATGAATTTTAAACATCTTTTTTATTTCTGGGGGTTTTCTTATTTTATTTTTCAGGCCTTAGACTTTTAGGCATCGGCCGGAACCAATACATAGAATTAATGAATAAACATCGAGCAAGTAGAAAACTGTTTAGGAGGAAACCGCCTAGAGAACTCCTTCCTTCCAAGCCAATCGACATTTCTATCGATCCCTGGTTTGTAGTTCAAAATGGTTATATTACTGAGGAAGATGTTGCACTTATAAAACCAAATGAGCGAAAAATTATAGATCACATAATTGATAACGGTGGTCAGCGAGCGGGAACTCTAGATTTCGACTGCGTGCACAGTTTATATCGAAAAGGACTCATTTACGTCGATGTACCTATTGAAATTGAAGATTATATTGTTGTGCCCCCTCTGGAAGGTTTTGTTATGAATCGCGTACTGGGAGATTATTTTGAAACTCTTTTGTACAAAATTTTCGTCTCCATTGACGAGCATACAACTGTAGGCGAGGTATTTGAATACACTATACACAAGTAAAATATGTTTATTGAAATGTAATAAGAGGGTGTAAGTAAGCGTAATTTATTACCAATTCCTGAGGACATAAATTAACTATTTTTGTTTACTCCAGCTTTCCTCGGTTCTTGATATTGATGCCCAGTTAATAAAAAATGCGGTCTCTCTTTACTGCCGTCTTGGGTTTGCTTACAAAAAGAATGTTGATATTGACTTAGGGAGCATGGATCCAAGTTGGAAGAAGTACCAAGCAAAATGGTAACAATTTGATGACTATGTAATTGATAATATATATATAGTGTTAGGGGTGCAACTATTAAAATGTTTTAAAATGTTTTTGCAGTCGAAACTCACACCTTGCCCAAGATGAAACTTCCATAACTGACGAATTAACATCTGCATTGGCAGAAAGTGATTCATTTTCCAGTGATTTTCCAATTCAAGCATTTCGATCTACGAATTTCGACCCAAATCACCCGTCTAATTCTTCAGTTGTGCATTCCTTTTTATCTGGAATACATTCCAGTGGTGTAAATAATTCGTCGAAGAGGATAGCATTCCTGTATGATTCAACCCTAACAGCATTTCTAATGATGGGAAATTTATCCCCTGTAAGAAAAACACTAACCTTTATTAACTAGATTTTAGATGGCTTTTACCTATATCAATTTCACACTACTGTTTGTCTTTTCAGGGCTTAAAAAATCACGCTGTAACTATGTTTGAAGTTGGGAAAATGTCTGACGAATCTTTGGATAGCTTTTTAACTGAATTAGAAAATATCTCATGGACTGAAGGAGAAGGGGAAGCTCAGCGATACTTTGAACATGCCAAAACTTTAAGAAAGACTATTTTATTTTTAAGAAATAATCCCAACATGGGCTTAATGTCTTTGGATCTTCTTCGCTGTGAAAGCCTCTTAAATCTCGATAGCGTTACTTGTTCGAGGTTGCTCAACAAAAACTATGAGTACGTTTGGCTACACCCAACATTTCTTAAATAGTAGCATTAAAACTTTAAGTGTTTTTATGGTCACACATTCGGAAGTTATATAAACCCCAATTTTATGAGTATATCTATGATTCAATCTTTATATTCGATAGATTATTAGTATCAATGGCGCCTCTAAGTTATGAAGTAAAACCTGTTTGCTCAGAAAATCTACCTCACTTTGGCCCAGCCGTCCCACAAGTTAATTCAATTTGGTTTAAGTTATTTCTTTATTCAATTACAAATAGCGGGCCGACTTCAATGCTTCTCTCAAGAGGTGCGTTCAATGTAAATCAAATGTTTGGAAGGCTTATTAAACATCGTTATACAGCCAAATTTGATGCAAGTAATTAATTTTGTTTTCCTACTCTGGCAGGAACTATTTTAAATGAGTTGCCTTTAGATTTAGAAGACTGCGACAAGTATCTGGTTACGTCGTGGGGACATGATTCCAGCGTGATTCCTGGTGCAAATGCGATATTTACGTTAAATGATGCCTTGACCCATTCTGCTGTTTTTGTTCAGGTACCTACCTATAATTACTGATGGTATTGAGTGCGTGATAATTTTAATATGCGGGACCTAGCAATTGATTTTTGAATAAACCGTCGTATGTAGGCTTACGGTTTGGTTGGAGAATCGTCAACTGTAATTGTCCTGTTTCCGTTGTTGTGGGCTAGTACTAAAACCGAACATAACAAAAGCGGAAATCAGTCCGCACAGAGCAATTCGTCCCCCTCAAATCAAATGTATGCTAAGTGGGCAAAACATCCTGCGATTGTGAAGTTAAGCAGGATTTTTAACTTGGAAAGAAATTGTGGATTCATTACGATGATTAACGTAACTGGACGTGGACCCTCTTCACATTCTGATATTTCATCATCTGAAGTTAATACGAACAATGTAGAAACAAAATCATCAGCAAACTTGCTCCCTAAATCCAATACATTGCCAAATGTAGTAGAAGAAGAGCACAATGCAGATTTATCAGAAGAACTCGTGATGGCTGAAAGTGAAGATGGTCATGTTATTATCAGTGGTAGTACAGCAAGGACTTCTGTTGAACCGAAAAATGGTTTCAAGGACGACCAAAGTGCACAGTTATATCAGGAGGAACTGGATAGTGAACTTAATTCAGAATTAAATGTTAAGCCCGAAGTTTTGATTCTAGGCAACAGAAAATTGAATCCCTCAGGTTGGACCTCAGTGACGTTAGTCTGAATGATCCAAATTCGTCTCGATGTGGTGAAGAGATTAATCCAAAAAGTATGGAGATTAGTGGACTGGAGTCAAAAACAGTGAGAGCAGACAATAACGAAAAGTTCTGGTACGATGACTGGACATTACTAGATTGTCAGTTTGGACTCCCACTCTTTGATTCTGGTGTTAATGAAACTGTCTGTGAACAGCTTGTTGCCAAAGGCTTATTAAAAGAGCAAAGGTGAGCTAAATGAGTAATACAATTCCGTGGCTTCAAAACTAAATTTTTAAATATTCTAATTTACACTAATATGTCAAACATTTGCTCCCACAATTTATTAGATTTTTATAAGGGAGAAAGCTTCATAGTTTATGCATGGTGGGGCTCATTCTTAATAATTACATAATGTCACTCGGGATTACGGCTCAGAATTCTGACAAGCCAATATATTTTCATTCGGTACTGAAGAAGTAATGTTACATCCGTATGCCGTACCGAGTTCAAGAGTAAACTATATTTAACATATTTTTTGTTTTCAGCTTGGAACAGTTAGTAAAATTTAATAATGAGCTTGGGAAGCAGTTGACGGACTTCATCAGCTCTTATCAGGTGAGTGGGCACACATTATAAGTATGACAAATGGGTCGCATGTGCATGCATAGTGTATCCCAACTTGACCCCAAACGTATTCCCTGGTTGCGTATAAATGAGGAAGCCTGAGAAAAAATCAATTATAATCAACAGCTCAGAGCAATAAATTCCTTCTTTCTATATTTTATTTTATCACATGTAAAGCTTTTCGCAATTATACATAGAATACAAATTATTCAATACGGTTTAGTTTTTGGATTGCAGTATATTTTATTAGGTAAATTTTATCATCAGAAGCCATGTTTTGTGCATCGAACGATAAACTACGAATTGCATGTTTTCTGATTGATTTGATTCACGAGTAATAATTATTACAAAATGCAATATGTTTAGGAAACTCAATCTTATTTTGTGCATCTCAGAATATAGACGGCATTCATTATTGTGCTAACCATCCATTATTAATGACTAGATAGGAGACATAACACAGTATTTCGTTGCTAGGTTTATGTGCCTCAAAGCACTAATTTTCCCAAACTACTTTATGAAACGGTTTCAATTTTAATTCAACCAGCACTGTTGGTTTTTAATTATGCAAGGCTCTTGGATCTTTTTGTGTTACTTTTTTAACTGCATATCGTCTGCATCTCAACTGCTGTGTCTCACTATCCGAGCGGTTGTGGCCGAAAAAGGTTGTTGGTAACCCCACACCAGAGTTTTTCCTTCGAGCTCGTAATTATTTATTACATTGATTGATTTTATGTCGCATAGCGTTAGAATTCTAAATGCAGCACATCAATATAGTAAACGAGGAAAACAGTATTTATTATTCGTAACATGCGTTTTGCTAAAAGCTCCAAATTTAATTCAAAGGCTGTGTCATTGCAGTCGTTCTTGATTGCTGGTTTCATTGAAAGTGAAATTTTAATATATGATTTTGAATTGCAGGCACCAAATACTTGGAACGAGGAGAATCCGCTGCCATCAAGAAATTTCTATTGCCACAACGGTCGGCTACAGGAATACGACCCCTGTGATTTTTAAAAGAAAATAATTAGTTAAATGACATTTGATAACATTCGTCGTTAGTATTGAATGTCTTACAACAATCATTATTTATCCTCATGGATAAATTTGGAATTATGTGTTAATAATCCTACATTTTTCGCCACGCTGGTTTTATAATATTAATTTTCGATATTCACGAATCTTCTTGCAATTTAATATTTAGTTTTTAGTTTACACTTTGTTAATTATATTGTAGTTATTGAAAACTTCAACTCCGTATACATAGGCATATTATTTCGCAACTTGTACGAGCATGTAATTTTAAATACTGATATACAATCATTATTGTGTATGTGACCATATTATGCGTAGTACATATTATATAATTTATAAATAAACGTGCAATCAAATAACGAAAGGAACGGTTACTGGCAACCTTTGGTTAAGGATTTTTTTATGTTTTAAATTATTACGCTACTAAAAGGGCAACGGGTATAACTAACGGCGCTTGTATATAATCACTAGTTGCATTTTTGGGTTATGTGGGTGGTTGTGGTCACGGTAATTTTATCATTTCTGCATTTCGCGGATTGCGCTTCCGCTTATAGAAACACAGTCTACATAATTATACGTAGCATGTAATTTCCCTGGGGAATAAAACTTATTACGTAGTTTTCAATTTATTAGGGAGAAAATAACATAAAATGGAGCTCAATGATTGCATAACAGCTAGAAGTATTCTAATGAGTTCAATGACTGTCCTCACTGAAGCCTTCTTCCTCAATCACTGTTTCCAAGTGGAGTGAGACTTGAGAGGAGATGCAATTAAGGGCTCTCAACTTCCGGACTCACAAATCGAATGACTCAGAGCTACCTTATCGCATCCTCCCCTTCAAGCCCAGGTACCACCAAACCAGAAACCAGCACACTACGTGTGTGTATAGCTTGAGGTCTGTAAGGACACAGTCGGAGCAGGAGCTCATAAAATGCGAATGGTCGTCTTGAACGCCTAAACTGGTCTTTAAATATTAAAGTAACAATAATAAAATAGTGAAATATTGTTCAGCAACTGGTTTTAAACAAAAGTGTTTCGTGGGAATTATATTTTGTAATTGCTAGTAAATTGCTCGAACTAATTTGGTGTCTAAATTACCTATTTTAACTGCAGTTTAGGCCTCTGGTTCAACTGCCAAAATGTGCATTAGAGTTGCAGAATAGTCACCGCTAGTTTCCGATGCTACGACATCAATTAGAGGTTTGCCATACTTTCCTTCGTAAAACTCCAGGATATCACGCAAGTCGATCTAGAAAAACAAAAACAGTGTATTAAGTTCACCTATGTATTATTTTGTTTTGGGAATTTTGGGATGGGATGGGCCATGGACCGCTTCACCATATTAAAAAAATGTAGACGTTAGGTGACACTCAAAATAACCTCAACAATACTTTGATGAAACGTTCATAGCTGCAAAGTCATACAATTACAAAACCATCAAACTGATTGCTACATTTAAATAGATCTTGTATATTTTATACAAGACTGGTAGCTTTCAACTCATGCAGTAGCTTGTGCTTGGTAGTTTGGTTGTATGATTATGCTTATTTGTAGGAACGTCAACTTTTAAAGCATTTTCCTTTGATGGATTCTAACCTCAGATCTGGTGATTAAAATCTCCATTAGAGTGTCGTTATCCGTTCCAATACCATTCATGGCGTCGTGAAGCCTCTCAGCATTATAGGCGACAACATTGCGGAATGCTTTAACTGTAAACAAAGAAAAAGGAGTAAAATATTCTGGCATCAACTCGGACAGCTATCACCAAAAGACGTGCAAAAAGACCGAAAATCAATCTTAAAAAGTGTCTCATAAGTTATCTTATAACAAAGGATCACCAAAGCCAACTGACAGCTAATTTATAGTTTCAAGACCTTCAGTTAAAATACTGCTAAGGACACAGAACATTTCCAATTGCCACTATCTCTTGTTAGTTACATGAACATAGTACATACTACGTATTTAATCCATAAAATTATATTCGGCTACACAAAGCGTCCTCAGCAACACAATTTGCTTCGAAGGTTACTGCTGAAAAAAATAGTTGAAATATTTATTGTGGCCACTATTGTTATTATTAGTGGTAATTTAGCGGGCATGGGCTTCCGTCTCTATTGCATTCTATCCTATCACTAGGATCAAAAGATCCCGGGTACAACGTATATATGTGATTAATGTCTTTTAAGACCGAGTACCCTCTGACTGACTAGTGAGTAGTGAGTGGTCTGAGTTATATAATAGTCTTATTGTCTACTTTCCTCTGTCCCTGTGCGGATGAGCTATATCAAATCGTAGAATCTTTGGAAAAAAAGAATTGTTGACCTTTTACAAGTTTACAGGTTTGATACTGTTTGAAGTCTACACTGCTTTACTTACTCATAGCGAGATACGCAATTCTAATACTTCCAGAAAATTCGGAGTCAATTGCATCTTCTATGGTTTTCCCTTCAGCGATGTCTTCGTATGCATCAAACACTTCCCGTAGATGGGCCGGGCTCCTAGTGTTTAAAATAGCGTTGAAAACTTCCTCTTTTGTGCCGAGTTCTGCTGCTCCAGCGTCATGTAAGGCCTACAAAAGGAATCCATGAGAGTACTTTATTTGTTTGAATAGATCTAGTTCTGAATACTTCTTAAAGCTATTGTCATTTTACTTATCGTCAGGTTTTGTCACAAAATAATACATCCTACTACGGTTACGGCCTTACTACTCCTACTATCAGTATAGCAAAATCTTCTTCAAGTTCATATAATGCAATTTGTCTATATTTCTATATAGTAAGTCAATGGAACTCGAGTAAAATCATACACTGATCAGTATCAATTCCTCTTTGAGAATTCAGGAGTTTATGTAC
This sequence comes from Dicyrtomina minuta, assembly GCA_949802685.1. Lineage (NCBI taxonomy): Eukaryota > Metazoa > Arthropoda > Collembola > Symphypleona > Dicyrtomidae > Dicyrtomina > Dicyrtomina minuta. The sequence goes on from OX461812.1 coordinate 49,979,346, forward strand.
CTGGGCATCCTCTTTTGCTTTATCTGTATCCACTTCATCACTTTCGTCTCGACCAGCATTAATGACGGAAATCATCAGCGCTCGAATATCTCCACTAAGGTCATCAGCAACATCCTCTTCCATTTCTGTTTCGTACTCTTAAATTGAATAATAACACAAGGTTTACAGTCATTGCATATAGTAAATAGTAAGCCTCCATCATGGTACTTTCATCCCTAGTTTACCAATTATCTAGAATAGTAGGTATACTTATATAGCAGGAGGAAGATTTAATTATATTGGTAAGGGCAGGGCGCAGGTACCCTTCTTGCTTTTACAATAAAGCGGCAACTCTAGTATCCCCAAAGTACCAACACCGACTACATGCATATGTACATATAGTCAGGATTCAGGCGTCTGCTTTTTTTATTATTAGCTTGATTGATTGACTAATGGTTTTCTCACGTCACGTCACGCCACATCACATAGACATTGACGACCGAGGTTCTTATCAAACGAAGAGAGGTGATGAAAGGAACAATACAGGATCTCTTTGAGGCTAAAACGTGCTCCCCCTGCCAATTTGTATGAGGGCATCGAGAGGCAAAATAGAACGAAAACTTACTGGTTTTGTAATACTGCTTCATTTCATCGAGCTCAGAATTTGTGCGGCAGCAGAGGAGTGAAACAAGTTTCCGCTCATCCGTTCCAAGTCCCTGGAGAAAGTTGTTATGACTTTGAGTTTGTTTACATTTAAAACAATTATGAAGGGTGACACATAATATGGGCCTTCCCTTTATACCTAACTAATATATATAACCTACATGAAAATGAAATTAATTATACATAAACGGAAAGCTTATAAAAACAAAGCTTTAAAAAGTAATTTGTTCTTACATAATAATAGCAATGCATCTTTAGTTTAATTATGGCATGGTTTGAGGAAGTTCACGTTTAAAAACCGGATTGTGTGTATACTCAATACTGCACCGTGCAAAAAATCGAAATTAGCAATAAATCAAGAATTTTGTACACCGAGTACAAAATACTAACCGTATTAAAGCTAAAACGTTACTATAGAATGCAGATATAATTCCATATAATATTTACAAAGCGTTTCCCTACGACAAAAAAAAGTGAATACGGGACACAAGCTGGAATTGAGCTGCACGTAGCCGCATGCATACAGATAACACAAATTGTTGGAAAGCTGCTTTCTACGTGCTGGAATAAGAGCAAATTGCATAGTGCTAGTATGTATACTGCCAAGTAAAATTCCCTGAGGACGATCGAAGATAAATGGGATGATCGAGGAACGACTCTCACTAATTTGTAATTATGCAAAAATTAAATTATTTTGTTTTTGTAAGGCAATTTATATTTTTCTGCCTTATTTAAATACTCCATAGCATACATTCTATGGCAGGGCGATTGTAAGAAATAACCATGCACTTATCGAAAGAAAATTTGTAGTCACGTCACACGGACAAAGTAATTATGGTTCATATATGTATCTATACCTAGCAATTGTAGATACTGGGGACTTGGTTAAAAACTATAAGATGCATGCAAACACTTAAATGTGTCCACTATCGACGTATAATTCTTACTTTGGAAACGCTAAACGGAGTCTTTATTGTAACTTTATGATGTCAGTGTGACAGTGTGTAATTCAATGCAAACTCCAGGACCGACAGAGTGCATTCCGAATACCAATAGCATTACGATAGGAACGATGCCTTCAAGTTCTTTGTTAGCTTATAGGCCTCAACTTATTTAATGGCTTACGGTAAAATAGATCGAATGTGCCCATGAAACTTCACGCAAACCTAAGAGGTGCTTCTTCGGGCGATCGAAAACGTGTTTTAGCTAAAACTTGTATAAGCACTCTGAACGACTGTAACTGTCCACTGTTCTGACTGTTTGACTGTTCAACACAAATCGATTTAAGCTTCTATAACATACATGACTCTATTTTTTTCCTATAGGTACCTTACCTAATATCAGTATGTAACGTGTAACTATTATACAGATTTGTACACTAATACAGCAATGAGCTCATTTCCATAAATTCGGTTCCTGAGAATTTTCCATTTAAATTTAAATAGGATTTTGTGTGTGATTCGAATTGATATGTATAATTAATATAATCTACAACCTACTTTCAAATGAATTCTTTTAAAAGCTTGATAGGTATATATAGCCTCCCGCTGTAAATTGTATGTACTTAATATACACGGGCATGGCTTCGTTATGGTGCACGAATCAAATTTTTGCATAGCACACAAAATTTGTTTTATTCAACTCAAAGCAAAGGTTCAAACAATAAAAGGCAAAAACCAGAGCCGCTCGGCCTGAGATATGAAAAACAAGCACTTAAGATAAAGCAATTAGTACTTTCATTCCAACTGTGGCTTTCTTGCCTGTAGCCATGCAAATAACAAAAACGTCTAATGCCTGGTACACGCAAAAAGTTGGAAGTGCATGACAATTAGCTACTCTAAATAATGAAGATTTTAAAATATATTAAATGCAACGAAATTGGCCAATAATTAGTAAGCAGGTTAAATGACTAAAACTAATAAATTAGTAATCACACTTTTATTGCAGCATGAACTTGTTCCATAAGGTATTCCTCAGGGTCTTGCATTAGTCCTTGTATAGCCTGTGCGAATATTCCTCCGAGTTCACTCAGAAGCTCAGCATCCATGTCCTAAAAAATATAGTCATATCCCAAAATTAGACAAAGCTACAAGTTAAAATTTGTAATGCGTATGATACCTACTCGCTGTAGTGTACCTATGCTGACTTGCAAGGAATGGAATTATTCAAGCAACTAATTTGGTTCCTAAGAAATATCTTTCTAATTCAGATTCCTCTACGTCTGAATTTTTTTGAAGAAATAAGGAAAAATTTGCATTGCGAGGTAAAATGAAATGGCTGGACTTAAAGAAAGAAAATAACATGTAAAATATGTGGCCACGTAGCCCTGTACGTCTAATATGTAAAATGGTATAGAAGCACCTTACAAGAATAGAATGCAAGTAAAAAAGATAGTGGAATCCAATTTCTGAATATTTTTCATGTAAATTCCAACTGAAACGCACCGTAATTTGCCTTTTGTATTTCTCTAGAATTGTTAAACCCTCAAGAGAATCATTTTTATTTTACACCGAAGCAGACGCAACTAATAATTCCCCAGTTGCCATAAACCATAAAAGAAACAGTCATCAGCAGTCAGGCTTCCCTTTTCTCGCCGTGCCTTTAAAAAAGCAAGTTTCAATTTCAACTTCAACCCTAAAGAGAACCGCGGAATACCAAACATTGGACCATTATAAGTTTCCCTCTGACCTGACTCCGGAGTTCGCGCAAAAATCTATATTTTAGCTCCAGTAAATCTTAAATTCAAAATACAGATTGAGATCGGTCAAAATGATAACCTACGTGTCCGGAAAATTTATAATTTTCGGTGGAGTCAAGTTTACATACGTCAGTTCGCTCAAGACCAAGATTGGAATAACAAAGGAGTACTACCGATGTGAGATTTGTGGAGCTAGACTCCATGTTTTCGCCGATATTAAAAAGTGTCAGTTGGTATCTTCCCACACAGACGTTGCCTGTTCTCAAACACATTTAGCCAACGAGAAGAGATTGAGAGCGCAACATAAAAGGTAATTTGATGAAACTGAAATGTCAGCTATAGTTTTTGTTTTTAGTGTTGTTTTTTTTGCATCCAGCCAATATATAAGTACATAGTATAGATATGTCATATTCTTGTCTTTTCACATAAATTCTAATTATGTACTGTCACAATGAATTACTGTCATTTTCCCTTTCAACAGCAATTTGAGAATGTTGGAGTCAATTATGGAAGAAACAGTGATGCCGGATAAAACAACTTTTGAGGCGGATGAAGATGAAGATGAGACAGTGGCTGATGAAGATGAGGATCAGACAATATTAGTTGAAGTCCGTTCTGTGCCTTCCTCTGGGCAGGAGAACGACACAGTATCTGAAGATTCAGCCCTCTCTACTTCGAACGGTAGTGAAAGTGGAGATACTGATACATGGGGTTTGGTTAACACAAGCGAGTCCAGCGCAATGGATGACCTTACGCCTGGTCCCGAACCCGAACCCAGAGCGCAGTCAAAGAAAAGAGGGCCTATTGTATGGACACGGGCTCCCTCACCAATAAAGACAGCAGAAACCCTAACAAACACTAATAATTATATTCCATCACCAGCCCCTTTTACAAAAACTCGGAGCACTTCTTCCGCTTCTAAAGCCAAACAACCAGCTAACCTCAACAACAGAATTCCAAGTACATCATCACAACCATCTACTAGTAGTAGACCTCCAGGTTTTCGTTACTTTGCAGATTCCCCATCACCGTCATCACCCATCAAAAAGGTGAAATTCGGTGCTACTCGAAGCCAGTCTCAGGGTACAGGGATGAGTGGCAAGAAGTAACCATTGCTATAGCTCATATCTGCAGATCCTCGGAAGTTCGGAAATTCTGAGAAGTAATGCAATTTTATTAATTTTTCAGACTTCGAATAACGTCCAATTATTTTTTATGCGGGAATTAAAACTGTAAGGCTTTATTTATTAGACATTACTAAAATTAATATTAATTTCAAAATTTCCCGCAAGTAGTTTATTTTAACATAGGTTTCTACGTTACTGTGCTCTATGCACTTTCGCGATTTGTGTTCTTAAGTTTAAAGCCGATTTATTTAGCGTTTTCGAATTTTAGTTAGTTTTAAACATTTTTACACTAAAAATTACTATTTAATTACCATTTAAAATTATGACTAGAAATTTAAAAGTGTTTTTTAGTCTAATAAGATATTTATTGGATGTTGTATGAAATTTAAATATGGTGAGTTTCGCACTCTGTTTTTAAGGAAATTAGTTTTTACCGAGTTACACAATATTGTATGGATTGAAATCTATTGCTAGCAAGCAACTAGTTAAGTTTATAAGAAACGGGGTATTGTCAGAGGCCTTCCTGAATGGGTATAGAAATCAATATTTTAATTATTTTCAAGTTTATTACAGATAACTGTAATTTCGCGCATCGTGCCGTTTTTATGGATTACTGTCGATATGAAAAATATTTAAATTAGGAAATAGCATCATCGAATAGTGTTACTTTATAACTCATTCGTTTCTATTTAAATTAATATAATCATTTATAAAATTTTATAATTTTGAGTTAGGAAATAAATTTACTCATTAATTTTGCACATCCTGTTGAGTCATACTCTTTCTCTTCCGCTTTAATTATAAGTCCAGTGACTCCACCAGAAAGCCGTCATGCTCCGCAGAACTGAATGATACTTTAATCAGAATCTCTCCTCACGTTCACTTTCGATGAGATGAGGAATTTTACAACCTTTCACATTTATTACTCCCAACGCTAGGACCGACATCAAAGCCAACGCCTACACTGCTAAAGACACGAGTCTTTAGTGTAATTATATATACGTGTATCATCATCCTCTATGTTATCAATGGAAGGATGGGGAATGAGGAAATTCCTCCGTAGCTCCCAGTTTGCAAACATGTCATCGTAACTCATACTACATATTATAGTCTTACTTCAATCCCAAGGCCATAGAAATATTACGGAATGCTCCAAATTCCATTTCCATAGTTTTTAATAGGGGAATGAGAAAGGGAAATGTGGGTCGGGAAGTAAAAGTGACAGAGAGGAAGATGAGAAATGGAGAGAGTAGTATTTTCATTTCAGCAAGATAAGATAGAAATAATCAAAGTAGGAGTAATCCTATCATATATATACTACTATATAGAGTGTGGGCCTTGGGCTACTATTACAATACAAGGTAGACTAGACACGACTCGCACATTCCTATATAGGTAGAAAAGTGCCTACACATGTACAATACGTACCTAGTTAAAGAATTGAAGTTTCAGTCAGGTTTCTACATGCACCAGCCGAACAGTTCTATACTCATATAGTTTACCCAGATCGAAATGGAAGATAATGCACATATGGGATAAGTTTTGGTTTGGTGCATCTTTTCGAGCAAGATATTGATTTTTAGACGGGTGACCCTGACATCTCCATCTACATGGTTCCAGGGGACCATAATAGCTAATAGCTGTATAATTCGAAGGCGGTTCGAGGAAAGGCTTTCTCCACGCGACAAACTTCTTCTTCGCTCTCAACCTCCCCCAAACCACGAAGAAACGGAATAGCTCCAGCCATGCATGCACCAACATGTAGGTACATCTATATCTATATACCTTCTTCAACATAATAACACATCGAAGCGTAAGAAGTAGTAACAATGCCATTAGTCAAGTGACTCATTTTTTTATTTTCATACCAGACGTTGATTTCATAGGAGAAAAGACTGACTAGTGAGCTCTTCTTCATGTCCTTTATAATTTAAGCAGGAAATGTAAGTAGGTAGTAGGTACCTCCCTATCGTATAGACGCAGATAGGTATGTGCAATTTGTGAGTTTTATGCGTTCTCATTACTTTTTGTGTTGGTAGAATTCACAAGGGACTATACAGAGTTAAAATTATGTACTGCCGTTATTGCCTCCGCTCTCATTTCTAACTCCCGCAATGGCAACCTCAAATTGGCCACGGTAAACTTGACGTCATGTACAAGAAACAGAATGTAGCTATTAACTACGCTTGCATAATTCAAGAGGGACTAGGGAATACAATGTAAGAGAAAAAAAACGTACAACATGTAGTATCACCATGCATAACGGAGCTGTCTCCGAAAGTCGTGTCAACGTCGGGGTGGAGCACACATAGCAGAAGCTGAACTAAATTTAAATTATAAAGGACGGAATCCGTAATAAGGTGTATAAGGCGTGAGCCATGGTCATGTTTTATTGAAAAAGAAAACGCACGAAGGAGCGGGAGCGGGAACGGTAACGGTAACGGGAACAGGAACGGATGTACTTTCTGACTCCAGAGTCAGACTTTTAGCTACATATACACACACTGTACATCCACTGTGATATTTTTTAGTTTTGTTTATTTTAACCCTCCTTTGAATATTTTAGTCTGGGATACTATAGCATTATGGTAATTAGCACAGGGACAGAAGGGCTGGACAGACAGATCCTTTTACAAGCAAGTATATAGGATTAAAGTTCACAAAATATATTCATTCTAAATTCTAAACGAAATTTATTCTTGGCGTGCTTGAATGCATAAGATGATTAGGACAGATTACAATATGATAATACGGTAGAGAATAATGCATAGATGTGAAGATATATCCTAAGTTAGGCGGGAACTGAGTCCAAGAAAATTCCAAGTATAAAAATGAATATATAATTTGACTACTCAACTTGTGCACTATGCACGTCGCTACGTCTTCGTATTATTACATATTACTAAACCTAATTATGCCTTTGAGTAAATATTTTGTCATAATTTACTATACATACGCATGAAGTTAAAACTATTTTGGTTTCATTCATTAGGAATATTGTAATTTGCACAAACAATAAGGTAGAGGTTATAGAGTCACAGTTAAGCAGGCGTGCTTGGGTGAGTGGTTAGGACGGCTCGGTGTTGTACGGTAAACGTCACTGGATGGTTGATTGAAACCCAATCTCCTTCGGTGCTCCTTAGTGACCACTACTTACTGTAGGGGCCTAGGGAATGAGACTCCTTTACTGTGGAGGAGGGGACGGGGATAGGTGAAAGGGTACAAAGACCGAGACGATCTAACGCGGTAGCCTCCTATTTCCTCACCCACAGTGACTGGTTGAGTCTGGTTGTATGAACTTCGGTTAAATCGACCCAATGAATAAATTATTATTATTATTATTATAGAGTCACAGAAAAAAATACAGAAACAAAAACTCCACAATATTGTAGCTTCTGGTTACACTACCTATGTGGTATGTATGTATGGCTTTAATTAATAATAATAATTACTTTATAAATTAAAATACTTTAGCCAAATCTCATTCTAAATATTTAGCGGAAGCCGAATTGTTTGCTGATTTTGGGACGATACGACGCATGAATTAAATACTCAACTACAAATATTTCCCATTGTTTATAAACGCACACCCGCATATTATTGTGATCCCATCAGACTTCAGACCAGAACCAGACCATGCACACCCGACTGAAATTCCCTTATCATTTATCTTATCCAAGTAGGTCATGCTACGCTAATGCCTTTATACTCTCTCTATACTCTCTAGCTGAAGGCCTAAAACTTTCCATCAGATATCACTAAAACAAACTTTTTTATAGCAACCTTGTATAAAGTAGCTTTTCCTTTCAGTTAGCTACTTCTACCACCACATTCACAGTCTGCCACTACTATGTATACAGGACGACTATTTGGAAAAGTTCTACAATAGGAGAAAGTGGAAATAATGTGTCTTACTCACAAGCAGCGTTTACATTTCCCCGTTTCGTTTCAATCTTTCAATGTTCAGTGGGTTCAATGCAATACAAATACAGTTACTCCAAGTTGGGAACTATTGGAATAAAACTCGGTTGATTTATCGGTTCTTCCAGAAAATGTATAGACATATTGTTTTCTTTAGACAATATTATTTCTCGTAGTTGAAAATTTTGTTTTAATTGGCTGACCTAATTTCGTCTAATAACCGTAAAGTATTCAAGTATGTAATACAAAAATGTACTAGTAACTTGCATATGAACAAGTACTATAGTAGTAGTAGTAGTAGTAGTAGTAGTAGTAGTGCCTACGTATGCGTTAAAATTCAATTTAACTGAATAAATGTATTTACAATTTACAATGCAATGGGCGATGCCTGTACAAACACAAATACTGGAAAAAAAATTAAATTCCTCACCTGTCCATACATACTCTTGTACTTCGATCGTATTTGTTGACGTTGCTCATTATTGTGCCCAGCAATGACGTCAACAATGACTGACTCAGTGGTTCCGATGCCGGACATGGCATCACGAAGTTGTTTACACGCATTCTCAGGGTCAAACTCATCCTCCGGTTTTCCGAGAACGGTTCCCTATGTATTCATACAAATGTAAAAAAAGTTCCAATTATTTCCGAATTTGCTTTACATTTGCATGTGAATTGAGTTCGCACACGGAAATACGAAATTAATTGCTTATAAAGGCGCAATAAGCGTAAGTCATAACCATTAAATAACTAGTTAAGTCTGAAGTATCAGTATCAGTTCAGTAGAATTCCATTTAGTATTAAATGTTCAACATTGCACTATAAATGTATGAATTGAATCAAGGGAAAGCGTATAATACTGATCGCAAGGCGTATTACAAATTGTGAGTAAATAAAAATTATTTATTATGAGATTAATCGATTAATGTTTTAGTAGGGACTGTGTGTAATAATAGTGCGTATTTATTTACTCATTATCTCAAATTACTGCAGAAAATTATCGAACTAATACTATTGATGTTTTGAAAATAAAAATTGAGTCGGATTATTTTACGTCTATAATTAAATTAAATGTATATAATTATATTACCTATTATTATTGATAAAACTTGCAGTAGTCAAATCAGTTCAATGTCAGGGAGAAACCCTAATAATATATTAATGCTTAGCATTTATTAATGTTGTGAATGTAAAATAAATAAATGTAAATTATTTACCCGGGATCCAATTTCGTAAAAGCCAGGCATTGCGGTTTAGATGCTTGGGGAAAGTGGAGTTACACAGGAATGAAGAAAACACGAAGGAATGACACTTTGAGTAGAGAGTATAGAGACTGGGAACGCTTCAAGCTGCACACCAACTTTTACCTCAGACTCGGTTTTGAGAGGTTTAAGCACACTTGACACAGTTGAGTGGAACAGAGTCGACAGAAGAATGAAAGGCAAAATGCTCGGACTAGGTGGGTCATATTCTGACGGTGAAAAGGAGGCTACACCGCTTTCACTCCGTTCTTTCTTTCCATGTATCTTTTCAGCCTATAGGTCTGGAGCTGCAACATATTTACGTTGAGAGTCCCCATGTGTGTGCATGGACGGTGAAAGGAGTGCTTTATAGATTTGCGGAGCGATTACACTCAGCAAATGAGGGGACGTATACGTATGCAATGGCATACTAGACTAGACTTTTAGCCTGACGTGTACGATCCAGGAGCGACAGGGAAACTAGCACTATTCTCATTTCTCAATTTTAGGCAAAAAAAAATTGTTAGTGGCGTGGTTATACATATATATGGTATGATCCATGGCTGGCTAAAAGCTACAGTAATGGGGCAAAAGCACTGCTTGTTTGAAACTGAACGCCATCAGCATACGTGGAGAAAGTCTCGACAGTTGAGCATCTGATTTCTAATAACGTGGCATTATTTATAAATGGCAAAAGTCCTAAATTACAACAACTGACACTGCTGTTATGACTCCCGCACCATAGCGATCATGATTCTATATTCACACATACATAAACTCCAATATTTCTTATTACAGTCCAATATATTATGAAGAGTTGTTTGGAAAAATGGGATAAGTCCATTGTTTTCAAAAATGAGATTATTTGCGTTATGTGCACTATTCAACTAGACACTGTGTTGAATGGTAAATGTCAAAGTTCAACCAAAGTAATTTTTAAAAATAGCCAAAATTCCGATTTTTGGGAAAATGAAAAGTCAATTAATTGTTTTTTTGTTGTTCCAGTAAAGTTTACTTTGATGGACGTATCCCGTTTTGCTAAACAACTCTTCATATGTTTGTCGAGAAGCAAAATTCCAATATTTCACGAACAGCCGACATACAAGCATTTTCAGATGGCATCTTGTCAATATTTTTGAAACGTCACAACTTATATAGCTTAGTCTAAAGCTATCATGTCCTCACTCTTTATTTGCCCCTTTTCTTCCCTTTACATCTCTGCCGACACTGTGCCCCCATCAGAATAGAAGCCCGCACATGCCGTGTCAGCACTGTCAGCGTCAGTAAATATATATTTCTCTAGCCACACAAAAGGCATTTCATATACAAGCTAACACTTAAAAAGAGTACGAACAAAGAAAGATACGGTCTTTAGTGCCTTTGATGATCGAATGCAGCACAAACAGAAGTAGAATACAATGAAATCCTCTTCTTTTTTTTATTCATTGTAAAATTGGGTACCGCAGTCTGAAAAGTTTTGTGCATGCTACAAGCATGTGTTGCGACTCAAAAAATCGAAATTGAATTGAGCCGCAGTTGCTACCATTACCTATATGTATTATATAACTTTATTTTTACTTTTATTAGTATTAATAAAAATGGCACAGATTCACAAAATGGAAAACTGATTAGCCACCTCAGCTTGAATAGAATCATAAAAGTGAATCATGAGTGAAAAATACTTGTATTTTAGCTTTTTAACTAAAATCCCTGCACGCAAAAAAATGCTATGCAAAAAATAAACCACACGTCGTACACTCCTTTAGATACACATTAGTGCACACCATGTTGTTAAATGCACAAGGTTGCTACACGAAACACATCTGAAACGGACAGTTCCAACGGTTGAAATATTATAAGTGACCTGCTTTTCCTTGCCTTGGAACCTGATTACAAAAAGGCTGTACTTCTATCACAGCCAGTAATCACTCATAATTATGATGATTCGATATTTGGATTGAAATATAGAGATATGCCAAACTTAATTAATAACTAAAATTACTTTTGTAATGATTGCATCTCCATGTCATCACGTGCTCTGAATCAACTTATCTCAAGGGAAGGCTACGTCCTGTGCCCGAATACCGGGCTTGGTGAAGGAACTCCAAATTATTTAACATAGTTTAGTGGTGAGAAAAGACGATTCACGACCAATATATGCCAACTATATGCGGCATATAGTCACATCTCATCAAATAATTAAAAGTTTAATTACAAAAATTATGAGGAAATCTGTAGAAGAGTGCCCTAGCTACTTGATAAAGTAGTGTGATTTATAATTAATTGTCTCAGCTGGACTGATTATGTCTATCTATCTACGTGATATTTTGTGGGCTGATTTCTTCTTTCAATCCACATGAAAAATTTAACTTTAATTTAGATGACTTAATGGGTAATGAGTAGGTTAGTAATATGATAAGCATTCCCGCCCAAGCCTGACAGTCGAACTGGAAAATCACCGTGGCACAGATAGGAAGGCTCAATTTTTACCAAGTAACAAAATCTAAAATCATAGGCAAGCTTTTTGAAAAGCGGTACACAGCACATACTTAGATAGTATTTATTTATTTTTGAAGTATATATACTTATCAGTGAAAACAGAAAGCAAAGTACACTACACGTAAATTAAAATTGCAGGTAAGATGACATTGTTTTTATTAAAAAAATTCAGTGAATATTCCATTTCTCTTCGAATCCAGAGGTCAGCTTAGCGCACGCCAATGCACCACTCAAGGGGTAACCACTTAGAGCTATAGTTTCTTCAGTATAATCCACATCCAGCTGGAGTAAATAAAACAATAATAAATTCCATAGTTAGCTAGATTAAAACAAACTTCCACCGATGCGAATCTAAACTAACGATAAGTGTCGGCAACGATCGAGTAATTACAAATTCAAACCTTCAAAGAGTTTTTCTCTTTAGAAGTCAAAGCCAGACAATTTTTACATGATAAATGATGATAAATAGTGACCCTTAGGTCCCAAAAATCTTACCATTCCATGAGCCATTGCTCCAACAACGATAGCAATAGGTCCATCTTCAACCGGTATATCAACGGCTCTGATGAGTTTTTCTGATTTTACACTAGTTGCTAACTTCCTACATCCTACCGGTAAATGATCAGTTACTGGATTACGGATTACTTTAAGCAACTTCATTGGTCCATCAGAGGCACGGATTGCAAATTTGAGAAGTAACTGAACTGAAAACAGAAAGTAAACCAGCTACAATGTTATTACAACCCAACACTAAATTCTTTAATAAAAAAGAATGTAGAAGACGAACTGAAATGTTTTTACACGGTTAGAAAAATATACGCAAATTAACCACATAGGTGTTAATTTGTAACTTATTTTTGTATTACTCCGACATCGACACCAGAAGATGTTATAGTGGTCAACACAAATTTTAGTTAGGGATTTACATTGTAATGTGTTAGACTGAGTTTACTATTTTCTGTGTTACATATCGCCGGTGAATAAGCATTTTTGCCTAAGTCCAGTCCAGTACTAAAAGCATTACTGCCCAAGTCCATTCGTTTCCTAAAAGCACATTTGCCCAAGTCCATGCAAATCCTGTTCAAACCTGCACAGTTCGGTGGACTTGGGCAAATGTGCATTTAAGAAACGCATGGACTTGGGCAGTAATGCTTTTAGTCCTGGACTGGACTTAGGCAAAAATGCTTATTCACCGGCGATATGTAACCAAGAAGTAGTTGCGTGACTAACTGAATTAAAAAATAATGCAAAAAGTCAGGCTCGAACCCGCAGCCTTCCAAATTGATACGGGCCTCTTCAACCACTGGCCTGAGACAATACATTTACAGTTGTTGCACCAATTCAGGTTTTGTAGACGATCTGGCTCTGGCTGAGAAAGTACTTTACAATGCCCAACCTCAAATGCAGTCGTTATTAAATAAAATTCACGAATGGACCACCGAATTACATATGGAAATAAATCCGCTCAAAAGTGCTGTGATTCTTATTGACAACCGAAGGAAAAATAACCCCAACAAACTAACCGACAACCTCAACCTAAACATTAACAATGTAATAATTCCTAAAATTAACTGTAGCAAACTTCTTGGAGTTCACATCAATAGTAAACTGAACTGGAAAAATCAAATCGATTTAGTTATTAAAAAAACAGGAAAAAAAATTTTCATGCTATCAAAATTACGTCATTTTGGATTTTCAATCACTGAACTGTTAAACGTTTACAAAACATATGTTAGATCTCAAATTGAATATGCAATAGCAGTATGGGGTGTCAATTTAAATAAATCAGATATTATAAAAATAAGCAAAATGGAAAAACGCTGTTTAGCAATTATAACCAAGCTGAAAAATAACTCAATAAATTACAAAAATACCCTGAAAAATGCTCAAATGATATCAATTATAGATAGAATTAAACTGTTAAATCTTAAACTAGGCAAGTCACTATTATCATCAAATAGATTTAGGCACATTCTAAATGTCCAAAAAAAACGTATGTTAGCACTAGGTCCACAAACCAATTCAAGTATGTATCATGTAAAACTAAGAGATACCAAAAATCAGTTGTACCAACCATAATCACCCAATTGAACAATCTAAAGCCGTCAGAAATAACCAAATTAATGAGTTTAAATCGTTAAAATAGCGAAATTGTCTTTACCTTAGTTAAGTCATGTTAGTATGTAAATATTATTAAGTCTTGTCTGCTATCTTTGGAACACTTACTATTTACTAATAACCTTGTTTTGTGTAAAATCTTTGTATTTGTTTCATGAATGCTTCCCTGGCAATAAATCATTATTATTATTATTATTATAATTTAGCTTAATATACGGCGGTATACATTATTTACACGATTTTCGGTCAATTGTAACATTATTTGGTGTAGGTATGTTAACACACAGCGGTGTTTCACTTAGCTAACATATTTCCTCACCTTCAAAAATTTTGAAATTAAATGGTATTCGTGTTGAAATTAACACCCAAATGTGTTAGCTCGACCTAACTAAAAGTTAGTCGAGATCTTTTCTAAGCGTGTACTCATTAAGCCTACAACGGTAGTGATATTTTAAGTTGTTAGCTTAAGAATGAAGAAGGGCTAGTATGCAAAATTAATTTACGCATTAGTCCCGCAAATCTTTTGAAGGTCCTTGGAATTCTTGTTTGAGGATTTACTTCAATAAGCACTCCCTTCGCTGTATGTACATAAACTTGCAGCAATCCTGCGCGATTTAACGGTGAGTCCATAAGCATCAGTAAACACTGGTGGGCTATGTCAGGTCGACACTCAGCAGGATCACGGTTATGACGTCTCAAAAAGGACCCATGTTCCTCCCCACTTAGAAGTTCGAAACCCTTCCCAATTTTAGCTGTTTCTAAAGATGCATTTTCTAAAATTACTATTAAACGTTTTTCTTGTTTTCTCATATGTGACACAGTTAAATGGGAAGGAGGTAAATCCACTTCTTTTTCCTCTTCGCCATCATCCTGGAGTTTTCGCTTTCTTCCCATCCTGAAGTATCTAATATATTAACAGAACAATGAAAATTGGTATTTTAAAAACTGCCCTTCCCTTTAAATAGTAAAAACATTTATAACTACAATTTAGCTTTATTATATGAGCTTATTATTATTATGACTTAAATTGTATTTAATAATTAGTAATAACAAATAAGACTGAATTACCTTCTTCAATATCCAACAGATAACAGATGACAACAAATTGCCTCGCAATGCTATCAATGAGATGAGTCAAACAGTTCCTTCAAAATAATAAAAAACTCACTTATTACAGCAAAGATGAGCACTGATAAAACAGATAATTATTTAAAGAATCGAAATGAAATTACCACAGAAGTATCTTAATTTCAATTTAACAACACGCGAAGAATAAACGAACACATGTCTAAATTTTGTATCTTTGATATTCCCTCTTTTGTAAATATTACACCCAGTTCGAGTGGTCGCGGGAGATGACGCTGCATTCTCTTAAGCTGAACAGTTAGTAACTGGAAGTGTAAAACTGGCTATCTTACCCAGGGGTGTAGATTAGTGCCGTAATATTGTAAATTGTAATTGTAATTGTATTTTTTATAAAATTACAATTACAATTGTAATTGTAAATACAATTACAATACAATATCAAATTTATTTTCTGCAGTGTGTTCTGAGCCTTTGTAACGCTAAAATCGTGTATCTACATGATAGTTATCACGGTAAATATCAAGTCAGTAATTTAATCCTAATTAGGGGTCTAATTAAGGTTCCAAAAGTATAAATTACAATTGTATATTGTAATTGTATTGTAATTTACAATTACAATTACAATACAATATTAATTTACAATACAATACAATATTATTCTTACAATAGTTTTACAATATTACGGCACTAGTGTAGATGTGTAATCCCCATTTTACTTAATCATAAGTAAAAAACCATTGTTTGCAAGGCAAGTTAGGCAAGTGTGATTACCTAATTAGAAATACTTTAAAATGGTTTAGCCACTAATCACTAAAATTCTTGACATAACAAAGACAAAAAACTATGTTTTCAAATCATTTCAAGTTTTGGCAAAATATCTGTAGATTCGACTCGGCTGGGGGTTCATCCCGTTAGTTCTTGACGACTGACGTACAGACGTAGGGTACAGGCAGTAGTCCGATCAGGACTAACTTTAAAATTAAAAATGTCATATAATGAAGATCGTGGACAATAATGTACCTCATTTAACTAATGGAGTGTCGATCGCACATCAGCGTAAAATCTAATATTTTACTTTGATATAATGGTTACTATGAATGATGAAACTAACGTGCGTAAGTAAGACGGACAATTTCTATATTAAAAACTTGTATGTAGTAGTAGTGTGCGTATGTGTGATCACCCCTTATGTGTGTTCAGTGGCCGCCGTTCAAATATTACCGCCTTTAAAAATCTGTCCATCTAATATTCATACAACCTATAGTCTCAACTATCGTCACTACTGATTTCAGCTTCTTTCCTTGAAAACTCTGGCTATGTAAAATTATGAAAGTTTTGAGTACTTTTTTGAATTGGTCACATTTAAGACCCTACTTTACCATTAACTTTAAATGTATTGATCACATTAAGGGCACTTGGGCCGTTGTAAGACTTTCCGCAGTTTTTTCGTACAATGACCTGTATCTCTTGCAACTTTTAATTTTCGACACTGATCATTTTTTTGTACATACAGTATTAATAGAGAAGTACAATGATAGCTTCTTTGTTATTGTACGTTGTCTGTGGAAAAAGATACAGATTTTCAAAGTTGATAAAAAATGAACCCGATCACACATACGCACTCCCCTACTACATACCATGTATGTACTTGGTACTGAACACGTAACTCTGTAAACAAGCGGGATCATAATATTTACCTATTAATATATACATGGAACATGTGGTATGTATGCGTTTGCAGTTAATGTAAATTTAAAAAATAAGCCCTTTATTTTTTAGTAATTATACTCCCCTATGTTTACGTATTGATGTGCGTAATAGCGAACCAATAATGTTGTAGAAACAGGGGTTGTAATTTTCTTATAACGTTTCATTCATGCTACATGAATCATGTATAAGTACAAAATACACAACCAATATTACTTAACTATGCATAATATTCATCCGTAAGGGCAATAGATTTATTGGACTAGACCTTCAAAAGTGAAGTCAAAGGTTATCAATTTGAACATTCTTGAGTAACAACCACGCTTCCAGCAAATCTCAGCTCACTGCATAAGCTAGCCTGAATAGCTTGAATTTTTTTTTAAATTAATAAAATTATTTAATTTACTTAGTTTTAGGAATCGAAACTTGTTTTTCTTATTAGAATTAGAACTCCCTAGTTCAGAAAAAAAATTATTGCACAATATTTATAAAATGGTGAAAGTGGCAATTATTGGAGCGGGAATCGTTGGACTCGGGGCAGCAGTTTATTTGCAAAGACAAAATCCGTCACTTGATTTGACTCTAATCAGTGATGAGTTTTCACCTAATACGACTGGCGATGGAGCAGCTGGAATTTGGGGGCCTTTTGTCCTAGGAAATACACCAGAGGACAAAATTGTGTAAATATTCACAAATAAGTTGACGAATTATGAATGCCGTAAATGACTGAATAAGCGCCGGGGCTCACATAAAAGTCGGCTGTCAGTCCAAAAAATTAAATAGGCACCCGGGCGCTTATTCGGCCATTTACGGTATATAACATTGAGCTACTCGCTACATTCTAAATTCTATTTAAAGGGTCAATAATGTACACAACGTAATTTCCTTGTTGCACACAATACAATGCAATACTTCATAGAAATGGCATTACGCACGCACTCTACTTTACTTTGGGTATTTAATCAATGACGGTATACTTTACGTCGAATGGTACCTTGCCGGCTAGCAGTAAATGTTTTTAGCCGCTGAGCCAAAAGAAAAATTCGAAAGTGGAAATAATAGAAAGTGTGTGTTCATTTTTTTCCTTCTAGAAAGTGGTCTGGAGACACTCATAATTTTTTCCTCGACTTGTGGAATTCAGACATTGGAGGAAAGGTTGGAATTTCCATGTTACCCTGCAAGCGAGTCACTAATGAGGCAACATTTCCGGAACCAAAATGGCGCACTGTTGTTTATGGCTATCGGATGATGTCAAAGGAAGAGCTGCTCGAATTACACATTCCAAACTTAACGTAAGACACAAACTGTAAAAAACAAATAGTAGTTACATAATACGAATGAAACGTCTTATCAATATCATCATAATAATACATTATGTGGAAGACTGGAAATAATTTTGCATTCAAGAAAGATTTCTTGCCTACAGCCATGGGAGAGACTTTGTAACTTTTACTTGTGAGCCAGTTAAACTTTTGCCTTACCTTCTGAATCAATTTCAAGAAAAGGGAGGCAAAGTGGTGAAACAACATATTTCGGATCTTCAGAAACTCAAGCAAGACTACGCCGTTGTGGTTAACTGTACGGGTCTAAACAGTCATCACCTAGTTTCAGATAAAACGCTTATACCAAAGCGGGGTCATGTTATTCGGGTAACAAAGTGAACAATTTCAGAATTCATAATAACTTCGTTTTCAATTTTGGCATTATAGTACCGTAAGAATTCGGAAAATATTGACCTGTGTTCATTTAATGGTCCAATAGGTGGAAGCCCCAGAAGTTTCCCACAGTGTATTGGACGAAAGCTGTACTGGAAATTATATCATTCCCAAGTAATAAACTCCCTATATGTATCGACGGCTAATAATGTACTCTCAGTTATAATAAATCAACTATTATTTAAAAATTTAGACATTATACTCAACTCACATCTTTAAGTAAGCATTTCAATTTCAAGTTTTTTAATTGGCACTTGCTTGCAGTCAAGAATCCGTTGTTCTTGGAGGGACCTGTCAAGAAAATGATTGGAATCGAAAACCGTACCCAGAAGATACCAAATTTATTAAAGAGGGTTGCTATCGTATAAGTCCTAGCTTAAGGGTAAAATTTAAATATTAAAACTGACTAAACATACTTAGCTATAAATTATAGTAAAGCTTAAATAAAGTTCAAAATACAAACGTTCAGAAGAAAGTGTGAAATTCATTATGTCTAAAACTTTAACGTAGAATGCAAAAGTACTGAAAGAGTGGGTTGGCCTTAGACCTTCTCGTCCCAGTCTGCGGCTCGAACTGGAAACACATCATGGCACAGATGGGAAGCCTTTTCACGTGAGTCTTTTAATTGTCTTTCTATAGACCACTCCTAATTTTGCGGGCCAAGTTTTCTAATATGTTGCACTACTTTTGCATGTTTAAAAAATATGACAAGGACCACACCTATCTATAATAACTAACTTGGAATAGCTACATTTTGTTCAACTAGTTGTGTCCATCTCCCAGTAATTATTTTTTCATCTACAGGTGGTTCATAACTACGGACATGGTGGTTCAGGGATAACACTTTTTTGGGGATGTGCTGCAGAGGCAGCTTCACTGGTCCAACAAGCTTTGGAAGGCTCGATAATTCCTATGAAGAGCAAACTGTAAAAAAAACCATGGAATGCAGATTTCAGTATGGAATTAGAAAACTTGCCTGTGAAGAACTAAGCAAAATACAAATAATAATATGGTTAGTCGTATTATGAATGGAAATGCTAATATTGTATCACCAGTTTATGTTTTCGGGTTTAGAAGTTAATTTTACTAAATGATGAATAAAAATGGATATTATTTTAGAAGTATGTTTACTATTGTTTACCTACACAATTTTTCCATAATTTGCTTGTAATTATGTATATTTCAAAGCATTCAACGACAGTTTTCAATTTTTTTCATTCTGTTTACTTACTCGGAGTAACGGAATTTTAAAATCGTACTATAAACTGTAACTATTCATGAGGATTAAATATAATTTTTAATCTAAAATCTGCTGATCTAGTATTTTAAACTCAACTACTCAACTAGTTTTGTAAACTATAAACTATAATATGGAATAGTTAAAACCATTAACGCTCATACTCATGAGACTATATTGTGTAATTGAATGTTTATCATTAGTCATCATAATTTACTGTTTTTTATTTAAGAGTTTTGCTTTTGGCAGTTTTCAGGTGTTTTCGTAGTTGAATTAAGTTGAAGGAGCTACGTTATATATGTAATGTAAAGTAAAGAACTCCACATTTTTTTTCACCTTATTAAATTAGCGTAACATGAACAATGCTCCTACTTCTCAGGAGGTATTTTCTCTATGTACATTCTGCCTGAACTCTAAACCACACAACAAAAACTACAAGTCTATTGCACCACAGGCCTTAGTACGGACATCGCTATCTACTCAAAATAGAATTCCGTAAATAAACTCCCAGCCTGGGCACATTGCAATGGTTTGGTTGGTAGGTGCTGTATTGACTGAAAATCTGAGCCGAATTCAACTTTTTTCAAGCATTCATCTTACCCACGTGGAGCGGTGAAGTTTTAGTTGGGTAACTTATTATTGTATAGATGTACTTCTGGCAGTACATCTTAAAATCAAACGCCAAGTAGACGATACTTTCCAATTTCAATATTTCCTAGACCTTACAAAATACACAACCAATTAAGCAAGGGAGTTTTTCGTTAAATACCAATATTAATATACCTGGTTTAATTTCCCAATTGGAATTGGTCTACATTAACATTGTTCTTGAGAATTTATTGCTGACTGATTAATACTATATATTAATAGTCTCAAGTGTAATTAATAAGTTTTTGTTTTTATTGGCAAACAATCAATCTCACTCCAATCCAGACACACACATTAGTAGGTAGTTCCATTTGGCTCAATAGTTAATTATTTCCACCGGCGCGGCATATAGGTGAAATAAAATTTAAATAATAAAATAAAATGGTACAACTTAATGGACCAACTTTAGACCCCACCAAGCAAGGGAGCGTTGTTCAAGATCTGGGCAATGAAATTCGTCCTCATTTAAAACCAGAGGAAGTGAAAGAGAAAAAGAGTGACAGGGATCGGATTCGCTTATTCTTGGAGAATGAGCAAGTTCACAAAATGTTCGAGTCCACCGTCCATAAACAATTCCAATCAGATAAAAATCAGTGCAAAAAAAATAAAACTACAGCTCTATTCTTTAAGGACTCTGGGAATGCCTATTTTGGAAAAGGGAAGTACGACGAAGCTCTTCAGATGTATAATAAATGCATCGCTTGGATGCCAGCGGATGGGAGCAAAGGTATTTACTTTTACTCCTATAATTAATTATATGTATGCATACACACACTCACCTGTTCTCTTTCTATACTTTTTTGAATTAGAATATCAGACTAGGCACTAGATATTTCTGCAATGTTGGCGGATATTCCTTTTGTAGCTCCAAGCTTTTATACTTTCAACCATGTAAATGTCAATATGTACCTTGCTAATTAGTGGGAATTGCCAAATTGCAAATAATAATAACATGCATAGTTAGTTATTTCTACTAATAATAAATTTCAAGTTTGATGAGGTATACATAGTACGTTTCATTCTTCACAGATACACCCATAGCGTATGCAAATCGCTCAGCGGCACTCTTTCATTTAGGAGAGATTTCACTAGCCCAGCAAGATGTGAAGCTAGCATTCAATTTTAAATACCCAAAGGAACTCCATTACAAGCTCCACGAACGCTCGGGTCGTTGTTACCTGAGTCAAGGAAAAACCAACGAAGCAGTCCGAAGTTTTAAACAGGCTGTCACGGATCTTCAAAACGCTCTCCTGGATGAAAGCAAAGTCATCAAAACTAAAAAAGTACTTGATCAACTCATCAAAACTGCTTCAAATACTAAAGCCAACTTTGCCGATCTCAAAGGTAAGCATGTATACCTACCTACCTACCTAGTACCGAAGTGACGGAGAGGAGTTCTCAATGCCAAATGGACCCATGAAAAGGGGGCAGACAATTGAGGAGTTTGCTAGCAAAACGCGTTAAGTCCATTTTTTCAGAAATTGAGATTATTGGTGCTTAAGAACGACAAAGTACATATAATTCCCACCGTGCAATATTAGGGGTCAAAGGTCACTGGAACTATTTTAAATAATTCGCTCAAAAACCGCTTTCTGGCAAAACACGTTAAGTCCATCAGTCGTTTGTTGGCAAAACACGTTAAGTCCACTAAACCTAATAAAAACAACTGATTCTTATAAAAAATACCCCAGATTGCCCAAAACGTCGATAGTTTTACCCATTCATAATCAAACGAAAATTATTCGTTTCAATATCAGATTTGCATAAACTATTCGTAAGGGATGGTCCATAAATGACGTCACCCAAATTATCTTTCTAAGTTCTACTCATCACTATGTCATAACTTTAAAATTGCATTCAACGGCTATCTTTCACACGGCGTGTCATCACTACCTGACAACATTTACATACCCTACCGAAAACGTCATTTATGGACGAACCTTAACAGATCGATATGTTAACCAACAACTTTTTGTTGGTACATCTGAAACCTTCAGTGTTTTAAAAACAGAAGGGCATGGGTTGCCACGTAATTAAGAAATTGTACGAAAGAACAGTCGTTTTTTTATCACGAAAATAAAGACGTAGAGGATCGTCCACAAATGACGTAATCGGTACGTTCAATGGGTCAACTTGATGTGAAATGATGACATCCTATATTAGCGATAGTCATTTAAGAAATATGATTAACCTAGAATCAGTGGGAGCACAGGGTATTAAAAATGAATATTTTTGGATGACGTCATTTGTGGATGATCCCTAAGCAAACATAGGTAAATTCATTAGGAGTAGTAGATTTGCGCCAGACTATAGAACTTCAGAATACGGAGCTGTTATAGTTTTTGTTTTGTTACGTTGAATTTAAATGGGTTTTGAAAAGTGCAAAAAGTAGTATCTACATGTTTTAAAAAAGTGCAGAATGTTCTATTTACATGTTTTTGAAATGTACAATTCATACTTCAAGTTTACAATTATAAATTAGCATACAATTGTATATGATTCAAAACGTATACTTTTTTTGCATTGCCTCTTATGGGTTTTTTGGCAAAACACGTGAAGTCCATGATTTCAAAATTTTGAAACATTTTTAAAAAATTACCACGCAGGGTCAGATTTGAGAATTTTTTGCTACTAATACATCTGGTACTGCGCAGTTACGGAAAAAAAAATTTGAAAAAATATTCACGTTTTCACATGATTATAAAAATTTGCGATTCCTGTAAAGTTGGGCAACATGGACTGAACGCGTTTTGCTAACAAAGTCCTCAATTCTTACCCTATGTAGCACCATATCCTCATGCCATAATACATGCTATAACATATCTCAAAAATTATCCTTTACCATTGTCCTATCCGGTACAAACTGATTTTCATTCAAAGAATTGAAAGGGAATGGAATGAGTTTCATAATTTTGAAATTACTTTATAATTTATTTATATTGCTGCAGATTATAAAATATGAAATCTGGTAAAGTTAGTATTACTAATTTAGTAACTACACAATTATATACTACTTAACAGTTATCCCCAGTTGGCAGAAAAATGTTAAAACTCTGTAGATCAATGATAAAGTCAAGAACGAAATTAGAGAAGTATTATTTTTCTGCTAAATGTTGAGAAATGCCTCTACGAATGTGACAATACTGATTTAAAGCATACTGTAGGTTTCTCACCGGCAGGTGGCACTTTGCCCCTATCAAAATATTTTCGTCAAATTCGAAATTCAAAGGTGACTTTTTCAGTTACCCATTATCATTTACTCCGTTGTTAAAAGGAAATTTACAACTTTAACAAAATTAAGGGACAGCTCACATTTTATTAAGGACCGAAAAGAATTTCATATCTACCCGTTGAAAAGCCTGTTGTAGATATTAAAGACGTGTTAACATCTTTGCCTAGTTCAAAATTGAAATTAACTGTGTGATAATTTAGAATTTTACTGGTTTTAGAATTTTTTAAAAATCATTTTTTCAGTATCAATTTAGTAAAAATTTGAATGGGCTGTATTGTCATGAGTTATATGTACATAAGCAAACCTAACATCCAAGAATTAAATGTATAACGTATCCAATTTTGCATATCAATTTTGCATTTTTTTTGTTTTTGTTAATTCATAGTTTCAGAGAAAAGAAGAGCGGACGAATCTTTTTTAGTTCCTGAGCTAGCAGGAGGACCGAATAAAATTTTACGCTCTGCATCGAGTAAGCTTTCTGTCCGAAGGAATGAAAAATCTGGACGATTTGTCGTTGCAAACAGGGATATCCAGCCTGGTGATGTGATTGTCGTCCAAAAGGCTTTCGTCTCTAGTCTTCTCCCTGAAAATTACTATCTACATTGCTACCATTGTTTCAAACAGTAAGTATAATATGTAGTAGACATATGGAGGCCCCTCGGAAATATAAATGTATTTCTGAGGAAACGAGGGATCTGATTGTGTTTTAAAGGCAAATATGAAAGAACTATAAAGTTCTATATAAATTATACATGAGGTGAATGTGAATATCTGTAATCTGTAACAATGGCAGTACATAACACAAGAAGTTTTAATGTCTTGTTACTTTATTATCCTGTAAAAAGTATGACTAGATTTGTAGGAGTTTGTTTTGTGGAATTGAATTTAGTTACTACGTCTACACCAACTAATGGATGGAATTTGCATGAATTTATGTTTTTGTCAAATACTGAAGCATTAACTTTATTATTACAATGTACATAATATGCTTCTCGTAGACTTAATAGATGTATACAATAGATACGGTTGTTTGCATCCTAGTTATTACTAGTTAAAGCGTAGCGTACTTGCAAAACAGACTATAGTATATACTGCATATTTCCGCCTCCCTCCCGCCTTTTCCTCCTTATAAACTACAGCAACTACTGCCGTGCATTAGCGCACTTAAATTTTAACGATAATTTCTTTTCAACACAAAAACGCCGGACATTTTTGTTTTTGTTTTTCGGGTATAATTTCTAGAAAGCTCTTATCCCTAACTACGTTGAATGTGCCCTGCAGTATTAATAATTAGCATATTTAATCTACATACATTTGTTTTTATTTTTATGAGGAGGCAACTGTGAAGCCGTAAAATAAAATTAATTAAACCAAAAAAATGTGAATGAGGAGAAAGATGGGAGAAGATTCTTTAGTCATTTTGAGGTAATTTAGTCTGTGTCAATATAGCTTCCATCTCACTATTTAGCTGCACTTAAAACATTTGTGTAAATAAACATAGAACATAATATGTAAGTAGTACCTAGTATGCATACTTTAGTTTATATATATTTACCGTATTTTTTTGGATCGCTACCACCACGTTGTGATAGAACCAGATCGAGATGGCAAGGTATCAATACAAAGAAATAGTTGGTTAAATTACCATAACCAATGCAATCAGCATTCTATTAGAAACTCACTCGTCGTCGTCGGGCTATGATTCGTCGTTTGTTTTCAAGGTCAAGATCAAGAATGAAATTACATACAGCTTTGACTTCAACTTGTAAATAGTTTTCTCCAGAGGCCCAAAAGAGTATAATAAAGGATTCCAAATTTCATTAAATTAGTAAGCCATGCATTAGTATTGAGCCTAAGTGGTCATGTAAGACATAATAAAATATTGCATAATAACATTTGAATATTGAATCTTGGTCGATCGTAGCAAGCCGCTTTTAACAGAAAATGGTTGTAGCCTCTGATTTTTAACGAGAAGTGTTAGGGATTTTTAGTGTATAGCTTTTTCTAATTTTAATTACTTACTCAATGCAATAATTCAAAGTCCCAAACTGAATTTCACCACAGTTGAATTTACAGTAGTACTGGTATCACTGGTATGTCACTAATGAAATTATAATTCATACCTTTGTGTAAGGGAAAGCTTTGCATTTAAAAGCAAATCTTTTTGTACATTCGATTGAACTGTAGAGACTTTTCATCTTTCCTAGAGCACACTAGACTGGAAGTACTCAAATGCGTACATCGTAACTATGCTATAAATAATTACACATAAAAAAAGGATTTACGACTTTCTCAATAGCGCTCCCTAATATTATTTATTATTTTTTCAAATTGAAGAACATCATAAAAACTGAGATTTTAAGCACAATTTTGTTTCATTTTTTGACCGTAAACTGTCAAAAATTAAATTAGCGCCTGGCTCAAATAAGTGCCGGGTCTCTAATAAGCGCAGGGTTGTCACTCCATAAAATGTAATAAGAGCCCGACGCTTATTCAAACATCTGGGGTAATTAAATTAATTTTTGTTTAAGACGCTATTTTACGTTAAATTTGAGAGAATGTGAACGAGAGAGAAGGCAGAGAGAAAGCGTTAGTTACAAAATGGTTCAATTGAGATCATGGAAGTGGTTTCAGTCTTCTCTTTAGATATCAGCATAATATATGTAAGATATACTTACAATTAGCAGTTACTACATTACCTTATTACATTAGTGATTATGCTGTAATACTTGCCTAAGTCCCAAGTCCTTCATCGTTGAGTGGTAATTGTTTTGTGCGATTTCTAATTGTTTTCGGTTGCAACTGTTATGAGGCTCGTTTGTTGAATCGTTGTAGGGACGATGACGGTCTCATGAGTAGTACCCGCGTAGGTCGTAATCGGAGTCCGACTTTTAGTCGAAACTAATTTGGCTCCTCTTTAGAATCCCCAGATGGCTTTATTGAGAGGGCTTAGGGGGCTGCCAAGCACAAGAAGGTAGAACAAGTTATTATTTTCCTAATTTCATCTTATCTATGTATGTCTATGCACATGCACATTATGGATGTGAATTTAATTTTTGCATCAATTTTAATTTGCCTTTGCATCCCTAGAATAAGAGATTTTTTAATTACATCAGTATTATATTCACTAACGGAAAAAATTTAGCTGCTTTCAAGAATCTTAAGTAATCCTAATCGTTCATAAAAACCTACCTGTACAGTACTGTATTACTGTTCATACTGTATACCATGTGTTTATGATACCGAGTACCGAAAGAGTGTGCTGACTTATAGGAAAAAAACGAAAACGACCGAAAGGCACTATAACTACAACGAAGCCAGACATGCTAATTCGTCTCGGAAAATAAGGATATTTTTATAATTATAATGTATTCAGTACCTGCATGGCTAATGAGGAAGAGGAAGATGATCAAGTTGTACCATTTGTAATTCTAGAACACTCGCTCCGATTCCATGTGGAGAGTGCGCTTTGACAACTTACTGCTCACAAAAATGCCGTGATACAGCCTGGAGCTCTTATCATAGTCATGAATGTCCAATTCTCGGAGTTTTAGCAAATGCTGGCATCTCCATTACTTGCTACATGGCCGTTCGGCTCGTTGCTCAGGTACGTATTTTTTTTATAGAGATTTTATTATGTTATTAAATTCGCTCTGTAATAATAACAATTCCAGCTTGGAGATTTTACCTTAGTGGGGATATTAATATGGTTAAAGAAATGGATGAACTGCTTCTTTATTTATTTTTGGTAGCAAGTTATAAGCTGTATTGATCGACTTTTCCTTATTCATTTCTCACATAAATTTCTATTTTGAGTGGCATCTTAACTAATGCTTTCACTTGGTACAATGCTAAGGCTGTACCAAAAATAAATTAAAATTAATCTTTACATCTCATGCATATAATCAAGTTAGTTGACGAATGAAGGGTGAAAGCCAGAAGGCATTTCAAACAAATCTACTAACAAAAACCAGACCACCTGCAAGTACTGCATATTCTAAAGCAACTCAAGCAAATTTTGTGTTGGTTGATCACAGTAGGGACCTGTCAAAGTTTAAAAAATTAAAAGGTTGACATTTTGTCACCCTGTAGCTTTTCCAGTTTTCATCCAATTTTGATGCAATTTGATTTATTTCAATTCTTAGAATATTTTTAAACGTAATTTCAGGGATTTTTAAAATTCGAAAATATTCTGTTTTTGAAAAAAATTGTTGAAAATCTGTGCCTCACAATTATAAATTCTTAATAACAAATGTCATCAAAATCTGATGAAAACTGTAAAAGCCACAGGGTGACAAAGTTTCAAAATATTTTTTTAGCCTTTTTTAATTATTGCAGGAGGCCAGATTTTTGCCTCTCAAATTAAAAGTGTAAAAAAATTAAAGTAATAACTAAGCTTTTACATGGATGAATACGAGATAGATAGAAATAAGGTTCCCGTTGGCGAGGGGAGAGTAATAAGTTATCTAATATTAATATCCCTAAAGTGCCTCCTTCTACCAACGAAATGTGCAATGTCTACGTATATAGGTGACTAATTCAAAATGTGGCTAAAATTATTTTCTTAATTGTCCGCATCAACTCCACCTTGATGCTTCCCCTCGTTTGTTGCAATGTTGGAATTACTAATTACAGATAACAACTTCCCAAGGTCATGGCCATGGCTGTGACAATCGCAGACACATAGGTGTTGTAATTAGGACCATAATAACTATGCAGCTGTAGTAGCAATGTAATTAAATGAATGGAAGGATGCGGAAATTGAGCACTTAATTTTTCTTTGTCTTTGCATTTGTCTCTTTTATCTTATCAACCATTAATTATCTTGGCGATGAGACGATCTTTCTTTGGATTAGACTGACAGATGAAATCTGGACGGAGAAAGGCGTTTCATTTGAGCTATTTAGACTGTGTACATAGAGATGAAATGTGTAGTAATGAGACAAGACCAAGAGATTCTCTGTGTAGACGGGAGACAGTTCAGACAGTAGACATTTTCGACCATATGTAGGCTACTTCATCAGTCTAACTTGACCATGTTTTCAAGCATTTAAATTCAGTGAGCTTTATACTTAAGAACCAAGGGGAAGTTGTCGGATTTTCCATAAAAGAAGCTTTATGAAAGTCTCAATATTCATGTTATATTTTGAGATAATTCCAGCATCCAGCTTCCAGCAGTCACGCTTATCCCTCTCCTCTTCTACTTTCTCCATCGCTCAGATCAGAATCAGACCAACATAATATGTACGTATACAGTGTGAATTCGATTTTGATACGATCGAGATGTGTGTTTAGGTATACCTACATGTGTAAACTCCTATGGAATGAAATTACAATCTGAGTCTGGTGCTGGTGCTGGTGCAAGCCCTTTGATTGTTCCTAGTGTACAATCTCCTTGTACGGATTCGACTTTGACTTCTGGGTCAGACTTGTTCCAGTTTTTCTCTCATCCTTCTCTCCTCACACCAAATGCGTTGAGAATCTAAATGGGGACTAGAGCGGAGAAATGCACAATTTGCAATTCAGATAAGAATCAGATGCTCAGGGTAATTGATGACAACCACCTTTATTTCATTACCCGTAATGCTAACAACGTGTATTGAAATGGTAAGTTTGTAATCCAAACGTCTCGGTCACGAAGTTCTCTTAAATCTGTTCACATCTGAACGTGGGTGGCCTCGTATTTGCCTAATAATACACGAGATCTTTGTCTGTTTTCCTTTAACATGCTGTGAAAGCTTTCATCTACACAATTATATGTATAGCTATATTGTGTCTGAAATACAATATAGCCGCCACAAATTTAGGGGAGGGGTCCGTTGGAGGGAATGGAACTCTAGGACGAGATAAACTTGACAAATGTATAGAAAGAATAACAACTTACTTGGCTCAGTGTTGATAGTGTTATTAGTAGTTCGGGGTAAGCTTTACAACTACAGGGCCGGACGAAGGCATTTCTTTTAGGCAGCAATTTGTTTCCCTACAAAAACCACCATTTTGATTTTATTGATGGTTTTCTTTGGTAAAGTAAAATGTTTTATTTATATATTTTTATAAAAGCTTAATGTTCTTTTTACTTAATTCTGGAAAGTGCAAAATTTTCTATTTACATGTTTTGAGAAAAGTGGAAAATGTTGTATTTACATGTTTTTAGAAAAGTTTAATATGTTCTTTTTACTTGATTCTGAAAAGTGCAAAATGTTTTATTTCCATGTTTTTGAAATATTCAAAAAAAATTTATTTACTTATTTTTGAAAACTGTAAAATGTTACATTTACATGTTTTTTGAAAATTCAAGCAGCGGGGGCTGCCTGCGCTGGCCGCCTAATCCGGCCCTGTACAACTAGGGTTCTATAGTAGGAAAACAAGGGCAAAATTAACCACTAACTTCCAAAGAATACAACTCAAACACGTCTTAGGTAAAGAAGCACTTTTACCTAAGCCCATTCGTTTCTTAACAACACTTTTACTCAAGCTCATCCAAATGCCAAATGCATAAATGCACTGTATTTTCGGTACTTAAATAATCTTGATAAAACAAAATTACATAACTAATTCCTTGAAAATTAGTCAATTTCGCTGCGCAATGTTTTGGAGAAAGTCCCCATGTAGAAAATATTAAATTCTATAAAGTCTAGTTACACTTTTTTGAATTCTTTAAAAATTTAGGTAATGTAACTTTTCATTTAATTAACCAGTACCATTTAAATCCAGTTGTTTGAATTTGTACGAGTATTTTTAAAATGATGGAAAATTTTTCTACGTTATCTTTTACGTAACCAAAATTAAATTATTGACAGCGTTATTATCTTTTTTGTGAAATAATTTCAAGCAAAACCTTTACTTTAATGAGACGTTTAAACGCACTGTTAAGACTTGGGTTTGAATTGCTCCTCGCCTTATTACAGCTTACTCACTTCTGGGGGCTGTGATTACAGTACAGTGCTGAAGACGTAATAATATTTAATGAATATAGGTGTACATAGTAATAAAAAATAGCATTTGTTCCTTTTTTTATTGAATTTCCTTATACCTACTTGGGTGTAGTGCAAAATGGTATAATTACATGCTTCTTAGGGACGAGAAATGAAGTGAGTTGAGGAAGGTAAAGGGAGCTGTTAAGAATCTCAATATGATTATAATATTATTACGGAATAATAAAAGGAGAGAAAAGGAAAAGGAAATACAGAATAATTTTCATTTATGATCTTCACTCGTATCTTCCTATTTTCGTTGGTGTGTGTGACATTAGGCGGGACTGAAGGAACTTTACAAATGGGCTCAGTTGGCTAATGAGACAGACAAGGCAGACGATGTGGAGGTGGGGAACAATGAAGAGGGTAATAAGGGGACGACGAGTGTTGGGACTCCCGGCGGTAGTAGT
Source organism: Dicyrtomina minuta (assembly GCA_949802685.1). Classification (NCBI taxonomy): domain Eukaryota; kingdom Metazoa; phylum Arthropoda; class Collembola; order Symphypleona; family Dicyrtomidae; genus Dicyrtomina; species Dicyrtomina minuta. Next base: position 50,010,601 of record OX461812.1, read on the forward strand.
AGTAGCAGTAGTGTTCAGAGTAAACGAGGCGGGGATCAAGAGATTAATGAAGAATATCGAGCGGACCACATTTCTCTCTTCCAACTCGTTACTCATTCAAGACGTCGTCTTCCCGAAGATATTTTTCAACGCTCTGTCATGGCAATGTTTCTCCTCACACTTTTAAAAAGAACTAGCTTACTTCCACGCTCACATCCAACGCAGCAGCAGCAACAACAACAACAACAACAACATCCACAGCGTAAGCGACAGACAAAAAGCTATTTTATTTTCTACTGCAGTTTTACCTATATAGTATGTTTTATTTTAATTCTACCCATCCAAGCATACCATCAAACGATCGTACCACTCCTCCCCTTTCTCCCTTTGTTTTTTGGCGTACGTTGAATTTATTTTAAAAGTGTGTAACTGCCTGCATTCAAAGATAGAAAGTTGAAAACTGTATAGGAATCAAAAGCCACTCATTATATTACATAGCTTTTAATAGCAACATTGAATATCGTCAGTGAAGAACCAACCCATATCCATTCGTAGCTAAAAACAATATCAACTATCTACAAAAATATTCAAATATGCCTTGAAAGCATTTAAATAGAATATTGAGCACTTTTCAAAAACATGTAAAAACAATATTTTGCGCTTTTCAAAAAACATGTAAATAGACGATTTTGCACTTTTCAAAAAACATGTAAATAGAACATTTTACATTTTTTTTAAACATGCAAATAGAACATTTTAGACTATTCAAAAACTCGTAATTAATATTTTACGCATATTTCTCATTTTGTTTTTATAAAATAAATAATAATAAAATAAATTTGAGGTTGCCCCGATTTAACCGCAGTTCTTACAGGGTGCCCGACCTCGAATTCACTTCTTGCAGTGTGCCATCACACAGGTTTTGTCTTTCCAACATTAGTCGGGCCTACTTCTATGGCGAACTTCATTTTACATTGACGTTCAGAGCCGCCGAGCCCTTCACTGCCTTGTGGACAAGGAAAACCCAGTGGGAAAACTTGCCACCGCCGCTGGTCTCGATCACCAAGACCTGAAGCGAGCATTTGCTTAAACAGCAGGTTCATAGACACCAGTGCAGTAAGCACTGAGCTACGCGGGCTCGCTATTTTGTTTTAATGACATAGCTCATTTTGATTGTAGCTTAAATTGGATATGGGTCATTTTGGTTCTTCACTGACGATATCGCGATGCTTGACCTCTAATACAAGCAGAAAGGACGCACAATTTAACAATTTCTGAATTAATCTCTTTAGAAACCTTGAATCTTGCAAATATTAGGGACTGTAGTGAAAGTACGAATAACAAATTCAAAAATACGAATTTCAATATTCTCGTACAATAAAAGTCATAGGGCCAACCCATCCATGACCAAATCAAATCTGTAATAAAAATTCAGCTCTACTTGCTTTTTCAGGTTCGGAAACTGGAACCAAGATTGTGATTGTAATTGAAAGACCTGAGTAAATCTTTCGCTTGAGGGCATAGGAGCGTAAAATAACAAAATGCATGGAAGATTTTATGATTGGAAAGGAAAGCAGGTGGGTAGGTAGGCAGGTGAACCCTGTCGGCCACAAGCCAGTCAATCATTTCTTGACTCGTCACTGTTTGTGATCTTTGAGATTTAGATTTGAATGTGGAAAAGAGACAGTAGTGGAGGAAAGAGGAGCGCCGAGAAAGACAGTATAGTTTGATTTGGTTGGTTGGCGATGTGTATTATTTTCCACGATCATTTAAGTGAGGTTAACCCCTACGGACCCATGAGGAAGTTGATGACTTGGTTGATGAAGTTATTGTAGTTGGAGCGTTGTGTGCAGGGCCGGACGAAGGAATTGGTTTTAGGCAGCAATTTGTTTCCATACAAAAACCAGTATTTTGATTTTATTGATGGTTTTCTTTGGTAAAGCAAAATGTTGTAATTACATGTTTTCGAAATTTTTAGAATGTTCTTTTTAGCTGATTCAGAAAAGTGCTGAATGTTCTATTTTCCTGTTTTGAGAAAAGTGTGAAATGGTTTATTCCCATGTTTTTGAAATATACAAAAAAAATTATTTTGCATGTTTTAGAAAAGTGTAAAATGTTCCATTTACATGTTTTTTGAAAATTCAGGCAGCGGGAGCTGCCTTTGCTGGCCGCAATATCCGGCCCTGGTTGTGTGATGGGGAAATTCATCTAATCATTCAAGTCAACATCATCCTATACATTAGGTTTTCAATTTTTCAATGAAAATATCCCATGAAAGACCGAGTTCCGGAACCTGAGCAAATGGAGAAAAACAGAAGGAAATATTAGAACAAGTGAAAAGCCCTCTTTCTCTCGTTCTCTATGTTTGTACACAATAAATTTTCCCTTTCACTCTCAGACAGGCAAGGAAATGCAAACAGAGAAATGATGGAGGAGGAGATGAGGCTATTCCATTGAGAGGGAAAGCGAGTTTTTAGGTGTAATGTGCATGTCCTCGTCATGTCATCAGGAGTCATCCCAATCGTGAATCTTATGATGCAGTCGTTCTGGTCCTGGTCGTGATCCTATGACATGGGTATAGCTAATTTAATAAGATGGCTTTCTCCTGTCTTTTCTACAGAAGGAAATGATCCAGCTGTTGGAGAGTCTGTGGGAGAAAATAATGATGGGGTGAAGTCGAGTGGGAAGAAGACAGAGGAGGAAGCCGGAGTCACATCCAAAGCCCAAAACCACGTCGAAGTGAAAGTCGACATGGAGGTAAAGAATGCAGATGAACTGACCGTGGGCACAGTTCTCCTTCGATGTCTTCAGTTCCTTCAATTCAATGCTCATGAAGTGGCTGGCTGGGACACAGAGACTTTCAAATCGTCTTTTTTGGGTGGAGGTCTCTTCCTCACATTGGCCCTTTTCAATCACTCTTGCAATCCAGCCATTGTTCGGTTCGTCTCACTTCTGCTCTCATTCTTATCACTCCTCCTGATTACTGATACATTTTCCAATTACACGCCTTCCTTCCTTCTTTTTTTTTCAACTTTTTTTTCTTCGTCTTCTTCTTCTCTTCGGCCTGCTTTATATATTTTATATATCTATGTGCTTTCTTTTTTCGCTTTGGCCTACATCCGACTCCGACACCGCAACAAACTCAAACTAGAACAAGAGTCAGCTTCCTCCATGTACTATATATCAATGTGTAATAAGACACGCTTAATCCATGTCCTCAAGTAGCGCCACTTATGTTCTCTATTCTTCTCTGTAGTCTCAAATCCAATCCAATGATCCAGACAAAGAAAAAAGCTTTCCTATTCTTTCCATGTTTTACTTTTCCTTCTCTCCGTCACTCTCTCTGTCTTTCGACTCGACAACGGCAACTAATGACATGAACTTAAGACTGATCCTAACTCCTTTGTTCAAATCTTTCTCCTCCTCCTGATACTCAAATAATTAATTAATCCCATTGAACAGCTATAGAACAGGGAAGATTACATTGAATACCTTGCATTGGCCCTGATGCTATAGACAGTAGAATTGGACTCGGCATTGACGTTCATAGTCAGTAGTAGCTGATTGGTACTGGTACTGGTACTGGTACTGGTGCTCAGGGCCGGACGAAGGAATTGCTTCTAGGCAGGAATTTGTTTCGAAAATCGCCATTTTGATTTTACGTATGGTTTTCTTTGTTAAAGCAAAGTGTTATATTTACATGTTTTTTTATAACATTTTAGAATGTTTTTTTGCTTGATTCTGAAAAGTGCAAAATGTCATATTGATATGTTTTGAGAAAAGTGTTAAATGTTTTATTTCCATGTTTTTGAAATGTACAAAAACTTTTTAATTACATGTTTTTGAAAAGCCAAAATATTCTTTTTTAATGTTTTTGAAAAGTGCAAAATGTTCTATTTACATGTTTTTTGAAAATGCAGTCAGCGGGGGCTGCCTGCGCTGGCCGCATTATCCGGCCCTGCTGGTGCTGGTAGTGCCGTTGAACCAAAGTGAAATAGGTAGTTGATTTGGATTTGTTTGATCATACGATCTCTCGGATTCGGATTCGGATTCGGGTTCTGCTGAATCGAATTCAAGTTTTAGAGATCAGGGGCGAAGCTATATCAATATGTATAGGAGACGGAAGGAGGAGATGGCGGGGCATGAATGTATACTACACGACTTTTTTTGCGGGTTAAAATGACTGACGGTTTAAGCCGAAACCGGTGGATTTCTCAAAAATTTTGAGGTACTCACTTAACCACCCTATAGTACTTTCCTCCGGGCCTCCCGCCTCCCACCCCTCTATGAGTGAGAGACGAGCGAGAGAGAGAGAGAGAGTGTGTGTGTGTGTGTAGAAATGTGAAAAAGAAAACCTTGAATAAAAGTTGTGTGTGAATAGAGCCGTTTCATTTGTTACTTGAATAAATCAAGTCAGTCCTATTTGTCGGTGTGTCTTGAAGGTGATTTTGATATAAAAAAAATTTGACAATTTGATGGAATACTGTGAAATCCGTTGTAGGGAACATAGTGAATATTTTATATTCCATGGACGACTCGGATACCGTCCCAATTTGGATTTTCATTTGAAAACTTAACAATATCTATACATTTTCATGGTGTCTTGTACACCTTTTCCGTATCTTCTTCCCTTTGAGCTTCATATGAAAGAAATCGTGCGAGACTAGTTTCGAGAAAGTTTCTTATTTCATTGTAAAAGTTTTATCCTTTGCATTTTCTGGGGGGTTGTTGACTCAAAACAAGCCGCATGTACCTACAACATTTTGACATTATGAAAAGTTGAATGCGTGTTTTTTATGTATATATAAAGGTACAAACAAATGCATGTTTTAGATAAAGAGTTTTGCTTCACATATATTCGTAGCACACTGCCGGTATTCCATCTGCAACTATAATCTGACTATCCATAACATTTTGTAACGTAATTTTAAAATGGTAAAGATTTTATATATTTCGGATATTGACGGAAAACTTTCACTACATGAAAAAAGATACAACAAACTTTTTCCTTTTAAAATTGAACCCATTGTATCTTGTCCACAAATAAATTTATCTCACAATCAGTTTTCTCTAGCAAAACCGAAACCGAGTCTGAAACCAAAAAGTGTGATTTTTCTACTTCAGTAAGGAAAATAGGAATACATCCGTGTAAATTAAAATACAAGCTGAATAATTTGAAAATGCGATTATCTAAAAGAGGATCCATTTAGACTTTTAGATTAACAAGATACCATGAGCGACCGATGTCATTTATATATTGGAACTGAGTTTCGGTTGCGGTCCACATTATGCAGTTCATTTTGAGAAATGATATGTTTGTGTATAGGAATAATATGGGTGTAGATTGCTGATACAATAAACGGGTAGCGCTTCCGCCAATACAGGATATCAGTATATAACTATGTACTAACGGGCTAAAATAAATATATATAAATATATATCTTGTAAATAATTCATGTAACTAACTGCTCCGCTCTGTTCTCGTCTATCGTTCCAGGTACTTTATCAATGACACGGTCGTGGTGAGAGCTGTTCGAACAATTTACCGGGGAGAGCAAGTCACGGAGAATTACGGTCCATTATTCACGGCTAACCCAAGAGCGGAGCGGCGGGCCACGCTCCAGAACCAGTACTGGTTCGATTGTCAATGTATTTGTTGTCGAGAGGACTGGCCCACATTCACCACGATGCCCTCCGACGCCATGAACTTCCGCTGTAGTTCCTGTCACAGTTTTTTGGGGAAATCCACGGAAGACTCACCACTAGGACTCCTCCTCCAGTGCCGAAGATGTTCCAAGCCAACAAATATTTTGAAAAGTTTGAAAGATCTTCAAGCCGCGGATGGAAGGTACAACGAAGCTATAGAATTCCTCAACAAAGGACGGGAGCAAACTGCATTAGGGATTCTCCTTCAAAATATTGCACTCTTTGACTCAATCCTATACCCCCCCTTCAGGGATTATCACATGTGCCAAGAAGCAGCTCGAAGATGTTTTCTGGCTCTGGGTAATAAAACTTACACGTACTCCCACTGATTTTTTTCTTCTTTGCAATAGCAAAGCCCATACAAAATTATATAATCCACATACGAACTTTCCCCACTATTTCTCTCTCTCTCTCTCTCTTTACTCAAAAGCTTCAAAACTTGCTTGCCTCGGCCTTATAACATCATCCCTATCCGATTATACAAGATTTATTGTGACTCTTTAACTACATGTGTGAGCAGTAAAAAAAAGCTTCTGATGATACAGATATTCCATGTAGACATGACACCCAAGACGGGATATGATATTATCTGAAAATTTATACTTTCCTCATGCAATGTATTTGAACGTTCAGGGTAGTAGCCGTGACGCTACATAATAAATTATATATATAAAAAATAACCTCATAGAACAAGTTATTTTAAGGCTCAGCAAACATAATAATATGTAGACATGCTTCCTCCTTGTAGAAGCTAAACCTCTCAAAGTGTTCATAATCAGATTGACTGCCGTACAAATCCTATGTGTAGACGGACAACTTTATAAAGAGTGCGTTCTTTTACAAATAAAGAAAAAAGAAGAGCGCGACACTACAGCATACAGTGACGGTTAACACATCTTCTGTTACGCAATAGATTGTAAATTTTAAGTTGAAACACAGGAATAGCTTTAAATAAAAATCGATGGTGAAAGAAGATGATTTAAAATTCCATCCCCAGCTTGTAGTAGTAGACTTACATTTTACAAAAATAAATAAAATATAAATTTGCTTACTGCTTTCATTTGTATGTTACAACGGCAGTTGTGTCTTTCTTCATTTTTTGCAATTTTCAAAATGAACTCATAATTTACACAGTATTCATTCACCCGGTCTCCGTTCGGCCCGATTGCATTTTTTTTAGAACAAATGACTAAAAATTACTCATTTAAGTTCCCATATATTATGGGGGCCAATAAGTGGGCGTGGACGGCGTTGGATATATTCATAAGTGTACAAGGGAAAATTATTATGTTTGTGTGCTCATATAACGTATAGATGTGTGTATTGTATATGAATGTGAAAGTGGGCGCTTTCTACCTCTTGCAGGTAAAAGTAATAATGGATGTCAGAGTCAGAAGTCAGAGCAGGACCAGGACCAGGACCAGACTCACCATTTGCATGATTCGGTAGATTTGACTAGCCTGTTGCTATTTCTGTCTATCTCTGTGGGCTGCGGGTCTCAGTCCTTGTCGTGGTTGCGGCAGTGGCAGTGGTAACGATGCTATTTACCACTCTGAAAGCTCCCGCACCTCACCTCCTGCGTAGCATCACTCTATTAAGTCTAAAATCTAGAAAATTATCTCCGAGTGTGCATGTGTACACGATTATTAGAGGGTGAGGCGTACATGTTAAGGAGATTGCATGCAGAAATTTAATGAAATCCAGTCGCATGGAATTCCCCTCCCACGATTTGTCGATCTACATCAAATGTGTCTGCAGTCTGCTGTGCTACGTAGAAGTAGGGATGAAGAGAGACTTTACAATGTTGAAGCTAGGTAGGTAGGTACTTATAATTCTTGAATATTATCACCAAACAATTAAGCTATTAATCTATATATGACATCAGGGGTTCAGTGCCATTGACAAGGGAATGACGCGACATGACACACTCAGATTTACAAAAGACTTAATCAGAAAAATTAGGTTGCTTTAAATAGTACTGATCCAGAGTAACTTAAGTGCATTTTGGTTTTTTCGAAAACACATTTACCCGCCAAAAATATTATTTTTTTAAAACTTTGCAGCCCTGTAGCATCTACAATTCTTGTAAGATTTTGAAGAATTTTGATTTTTTGTAATTCTTAGACCGTTTTCTTAAAAGTAATTTCGGGATTTTTCAAAATTCGAAAAACACTTATTTTTGAAGCTCAAGTTTTAAACTCGGTTGTTGTCAACAAAATAAAAATTTTAATTTTGAAAAATTCTGAAATTACTTTTTCAAAAACGGCGTATTATTTACGACACATAAAATTTCGTCAAAATCCGACAACTATAAAGCTACAGGACAGGGCAGCAAAGTTTCAAAATGTTAATTTTTCAACACATTGACGGGAAACTGTTGCCCAGGGCCGGACGAAGGAATTTGTTTTAGGCAGAAATTTGTTACCTTACAAAAACCACTATTTTGATTTTATTGATGGTTTTCTTTGGTAAAGCAAAATTTTGTATTTACATGTTTTAGAAAAGTTTAGAGTTTTCTATTTACATGTTTTGAGAAAAGTGGAAAATGTTTTATTTCCATGTTTTTGAAATGTACAAAAAAAATTTATTTTTCCTGTTTTGGAAAAGTCAAAATATTCTTTTTACATGTTTTTGAAAAGTGCAAACTTTCCATTTACATGTTTTTTGAAAATTCAGGCAGCGGGGGCTGCCTGCGCTGGCCGCAATATCCGGCCCTGGTCAGTGTTACCAAAAAACTCAAAGTTCAATCGAGTTACTTTGGAGCTGCACTGCGAACCCTAAACTTATTAAAAGTAACATGATTTTTGGGAATAAATCTTTTGGAAATCTGAGTGTGTCATGTTGCGTCATTCCCTTGTGAGTTTGAAAGAAGCGATGAAAGGAGAATTTGAATAGCATAATCTGCCATGTCTATATTTACCAATCCTACCGCACTACAGGCAGAGTTATCCCTTATTAAAAAGCATAAGCATAAAATGACTTGTCTCAAACACTCACGTATGACATGAGAGGTAAAAGCCTTAATCCACTAATAATGAAATAGCACGAATTATTTGTCATGAGAAAACCATTAATCATTCCATCTTCCTGTGTATTTCCGCCGTATTAAGTAGATCCTCCATGCAAAGGCCGAGATGAGGTAACATCATGAAGGCGTGAAAAGGAATACGTAATACCTACATGGAGAATGATGATAGTGACACTGATGTTGAAACGAACGAGTGCCAGAATTTCGAGGATATACACTCAGCTCAGAGAAATTTGAAAATGGAGAAGTTTAGCATGATCGATTCTATTAAGTCTTTTGGGGATTGAAAGAACTTCAATTTAACGAGACATGAAATAGTAATCCGACGGCATTACAGACTTTGAATTTCCGAACTGAACATCTGAATCTGAATATCGCAAGCGTTGAGGGGAAGGTGTGTGTGGAGAATAAAACTAACACTGCACAATGCAGATCAAAGCGCAACCCAATTTAGTTCAGACAGATAGACTGCACTATGTACAGCTGAGACGTGTAAGTTTACACCATGTTGGTAGGGAGGTAGGTACATAGGTATGTACATCCGTTTGAACATATGTATGCATGCGAGGCCGCTTGTTTATTTCAAAGTTTACCCAACAAAAAAAAATACATAATCTTTTGTGTGCCGATTTCGTTGGTATTTGTATTCTGTTGAGTCTTCACTGTCGATGTCTATTGTGCTAACAGAAATACAGAAAAAAAAGTGGAGAAAGTCTACGTTGAAGGAGGCAGATGATGCTTTTTTGAGCACAGGAGAGAATCGAGATTGATTTTTGATTTTCATCGCTCGGCCCTATTCCCTTGTATATATTTTTGTGAGTCGAAGAAGAAATTGGGAATACTAAAAATAACTATGTATAGATTCCAGTTGCTTCCAGTTGCTCTCTTCACGAACACGTATTTTAGCTCGAAACTCAAAATATTTTCTTATTCTGCCTGTGTACTACTTCAACACCCATGATTTGTATTTAATTAGTATCCATTATTAACGATTTATTATTTTGTATATGTACATGTATTATGGCATCAGCAATCGGTTGACTAGTTGAAATAGATTTTTTCCCCAGTTATCAGCAATGCTTATCTGCGCTTGCTCTAACGTTTTTAGAAGTGGATGAAGTGAACCTTCAAATTTCCTAACTCACATCTCCGTGAATGGTCTGAATTTTGAATATTAGTTGCGTGCAAATTCATGGTTAGCTGTGTGTCGGCGTCTTTGTGAACTGGAGCTCGAAAATCGTCTTTTTTCCTGGTAGAGATGAGTTCATCAAGACAAAGAAGAAGAAGATGAAGAAGACCAAGATCCGGACCACGATCACTGCCACCACAGCACCATGGACGGGGAATGAGATGGATGTGGGTTGGCAGAAGCAGGAGGAAATGATACATCCATAGTAAGAAGTACGAGCTCATACGTCAGGCAGAAATAGATTGTGGAGAGTATGTAGTCGGTATAATCATACGGACTTTGACGACAGCTATCAAGATTGCTTGAATGGACACGACTTGGCAAATCTCCTGTCTCAAACTGCCTTTAAGCATCCTTCCCTTTCCCCTTTCTTAAGACCCTAGATAAGCTTGATAGGATAGCATCAGAAATGAGATCAGATTCGAGATTTTTCTTATTTTTCTTTGTCTATTTTTTATCAGTAGTGTGGAGAGTATTAGGAGTGTTTTTGTATATGTAGTCATGGGCGGTGGTGGTGTAGTGTGGTTTCGTGTAGAGTATTACAGGAGTGGACATGATAGTAGTGTATATACCTGAAAGAATGCAGTGCCTCATGTTCAGAGTTTCAAAGTACTAAGCTCAAAATTGCCTCAGTTTCATATCTTTATCTTCCAAGTAAATTGTCGAGTTCACAAAAACTTGTGCTAAAAAAGCAGAATTTAAAAAATCGTTTATGTTCAAAATGCACTAAAAATAAGCTCTTTAATGTTTGATGAGTTCAAAGGACATGATGTAACTTTACATTTTGAGTTAATTTAAGTTATTTTTGAGCATTTTTTAACTTGCGCTTATCACGTTTTTTGAAATCAATTGATTTCTTTCTTAAACTTGAAGTTCCTTACACTCAAGGATTTTTGAACTTTTGTTTTTATTTTTAAATTTGTAATCATTTTTTAAATCTTATCCTTTAAGAAGGAAAGATTCTATGTAGGGCCGGACGAAGGAATAGATTTTAGGCAGCAATTTGTTTCCATACAAAAACTACTATTTTGATTTTATTAATGGCTTTCTTTGGTAAAGCAAAATGTTGTATTTAAATGCTTTAGAAAAGTTTAAAAAATCCTTTTTACTTGATTCAGAAAAGTGCAAAATGTTCTATTTACATGTTTTGAGAAAAATGGAAAATGTTTTATTTCCATGTTTTTGAAATGTACAAAAAAAAATTATTTGCATGTTTTTGAGAAGTGCAAAATGTTCTATTTACATGTTTTCGAAAAGTATAAAAAAATTTATTTGCATGTTTTTGGAAAGTGTAAAATGTTCTAATAAAAAGTCAAAATATTGAATTGATGAAATAAATTAAAGCATACATTTTTTAACCTATTTTTTCACCACACTTTTTGAATACTCTTTTTTAAAAACACTTTTTTGAACACACTATACATTTTGAAACTACTTTAAAAAAAATAAAAGTATTTGGAATGTGAGACATTTGGACTGGAGACGCAACATCCTAAGGTATATAATAATAGCTACTGATCTTTGAATCGGTGCGGTGGCTTGATCGCATGTGGACATGTGAGGAGGAAGAAGAGAAGACGGGAATTGAGTGGAAGTTAGGGATTAAGTGAGATGCTTCTATTTGAAAGATATTGCTCTGAGCCAAAATAGTTCAAGACTCCAAGATAAGAATTTTCCCCTTAACTATAGTCAAATGAAAGCAATAGTGGAGAAAACCCATGGGTTTAGATATTCCATCCCCAATTTTGTTTTAAGCCAAGGAAATAATTTTTTTCCCTACTGTCCTTATTTCCACTTTTACCTCTCACATTATCATCTGTAGTCTGCAGAACACCTAACTGAGGAGAATTGGGTCGTTATATTATGCTCACCCCTCATTTTCCCATTTATTGTCTTACCTATAGGCACGTTTAGGCGGCGTGCGTCTCGTAACCCCCGGTTAACTAATAATATTAGTAATTACGACTTATAGGCTTTTAAACGTAGGTAATTCAGCGAAATCAGATTCAACCTTTTTTTTTGTCATTAACGTTTTTAAAGAGTGCGTTGTATCTGAGCATTTCGGCTTTTGTGTAATTTTGTGTCATTATCCTTTATGTTTACGATGATGATTACAGACATGTGTAGGCGTCCTAGGCGAAGACGTTGAAGAAGCAATCCCAGTTAAAATTTTAAATCGTATTAAGTCACTTTTTCCGCCGCCGTTTCTTTTAGTTTCTTTATCCCACAATAATTTCATTGCATAGGGATTTAGCGTCGCTGGCATTGTCTCTTCATTGAATGTACGTAGTCATGTTTTTGTATATATATACAACGACAATATATGGAACGACAGTATATACTGTCGTTCCATACCGCAGTGGAATGAGGTTGTTGATTACCGCTCGTATAATCAAATCAAAATTTTAATGTCTATCATTTTTTATTTCCAATCCCTCCTGTATTTCTGGCAATCAATTATTATAGTCGCATTTTACAACCACGGGGAATTGAAGGCTCATCATGGCTTCTGCATATGTCTCAAGTAGACGAAGAATAAGATGACATCAACTTTTCTTTATCTGTTCGTGTGGACTTAATTTTAAAGGGCATTCACAACAGGAGAGGAATTTACTATACTCAGCTCAATGCTCTTTTACGTTATGAAACTATGCTTGCGTTTCAAATGAAAAATGTCGGTCACCTCGGTCTTTCTTGAGGTAGTTTCATTGAAGCCAGTAATACTACCATCATATTTAATATTCTAGCATGAACCGAATTCAAAGTATTTAAAACTTAACTTACAATCAAGTATACACAAATTTAATTTTGGCATAATTTAATTACAATTAGTTTATATCAGATAATAATTATTTTATTTTACCTTGAGGTTTTAAGAAACAATTTAAATAACGTTTGAAATTTAATTATTACGCCTTCGTATGACATTTACCACTGATACTATTATATTAGATTTAAATTGTGAAATTATCAAGTCTACGTTTAGATCAATTCAATAGAATAGACTAAAAGAGTTACCATACTTTGGTTTTATTAAGATAACAATTCAAATTATTATTTTATTACTTAAATATACGCGGGAAGAATTTAATTATAATTGTAAACACTCGCAAAACTTATACATATCAATTTTGTATTTTGTTAATCTCTATTTACATTTTCTATGAGGAATGAGGGGTAATGAGGGGTAATGGGAGGTGGACAGTTTGCATATTACTGTGGTTATATTATAGTCCCTAATAATAATTGCCTTGTGCTACATTCTTATCGTTAGTCAGTCATAGTCATGGGTTAATCAAGTAATCTGATGCTATCTCATGTATGTAACATTCATGGGTCATCCCCGAAGAACATTGAATAAATTCCTATTCCTATTCGTACCTTCTTAATCAGTATGTGCCCATCCATGCATTTACATAGCCCTGGTTTCAATTCAGATTCAAATTGTCGAGTAATAAACAATAAACATCTATGCATAGCTAAGTACGAGAGTTAAGGAATGGAATCATCTCAATTGCTTATACTCTATTACATCCGTCCAACAGCATGAAAACGGGACCAAGGACACGGACAAAGGGAGCTGACGTGTAGGATTTCTCTGCCTGGATGTCTCTGTCTCCATGCACTTAAGAAAGTGCTTTATGCTTATTTAACTAAACCGCTAAACTAGCCGGGGCGGCTGATGGCAATAGCTCAAAGACAGTTTGGTTCCTGATCGCGCATTAGGAGCACTATACACAAACCTTATCGATATTTCAATTATTATATACAATACATGTTATTTTATGAGCAGATGACATTTAAATGCAATTTAATTCCCCTCGCATGTCTCATCCTCTTCGTGTTATTACAGGGAAAGAAAAAACAAAAATACAATAGAAAATAATGTTGACATGACAAATTAATGGAGAAAATTGGGGAAAAAATCCAAAAAGGCCAACATTAAACTAAAATGGTATTTGAGTATAATTTTATTCTATTGAATTCTAAATAATAATACACATAGGTAATCTTGATAATCTAGAATTAATGTCTCTCTTTCTTTCTTTTATCCATGTGCTGTTGTTGCTATTCTATCTCTTACTCTTACATTCTTTTTTTGAATCAATTGAAACATTTTTGATTGGCAGACAAAAAGAAAGGGGAAAACGGGGGTAATAAAAAACATTTTTTGAAATGGAAGGTGTAGTACTTACTTATCGTCAGTGCCTATTGCGTATAATGTACATATAATGATACATTTTTTATTGTACTATAAAGAATAAGTTTTGTGTATGCTAAACACGGACTGACAGAGAGACAGAGAGAGATAGCGGGTTTGATGACTTTATTCAAGAACGTTTCACAAAACGATAATTTTTTCGCCGTAGTCATATCTGTATTTTATTCTGCATACTGTATCTCTCATCGTCAGATGTGCCCATAATATTCTCAGAGCTCAGATAGATGCTTGCAATGTAGAATGAGAGAGAAGATGTGCTCCAGTTCCAGTCGCAGTCGCAATTTGTCCGGGCAGCGTATGAAGTAGACATTGACAGTCGACAGTAGTGGAAGTGGATGTGGAGGTCGACGGAGGAATGTTTCAGAATGCGTGATGCTTAAAGAGATGTATTGACGAAATGGAGAAGAAAAATGTAAGTGAGGAAAGAGATGGATGACTCTGATGTGGTCTTGGAAGCTTCCAGTGTGCACATCATTTTCTCCAGTGAATATTTTATCTCTACGTGGGAATTTGTCCCTCCTCCTCCTTCTGCTTCAAGCTTCAGAGCTCCAGTCTCCAGTACTCCAGTTCCAAAAGAAAGTACAAAAATTTTGAAACTCGGGAGAGTAAAAGAAGAAGACGAAGGCTGAGGAGAGTCGTCCACGGGTAAGAGTCCTACCCTACCCTACATTGAGTGGGTGAAGGATGAAAACAAGCCATAAATTAAGTTGTCGCTAGTGTATTTACATGCAGAGCTGACACTTTTTTTGTGGTTAAAATAATGCTTGCCTCCTATTACTATTACCACTGTTTTTTTTCTGGGAGCAACGATAACCAACTTGTAAAAAAAAATAATAAATTTTCACCATTATATAGAGGCCATTAAGCTTATCTAGGTTTTTACTTGCGATATTTAGGGAAGGATTTAGCTTCTGTAGAAGGTGTAAAAAACGTACATTTCCATGTTTTGTAAAGTAACACAAAACTCAAAATGGTTAATTTACCTGTTTCTTTAAAGGTACGGAAAAGTTTCATTACATTCTTTGAAGGAATATAAACTGATTTTTTGAAGATGCTGAATTGGATATACTGATATTTATGATTATTTTTTGAAAGATAAAATCAATATTTGAATTTATTTAAAGTTTCAAAAAACAACAATCTATACTTTTAAAAGCCGAATCTTTTTATTACTTTAGAAGGAAGCCCCTTTTAAAAATTTCGTTGCTGGAAAACGTCTAAAAAAACGTACCTTACAGCCTGTGTTCATTCTTCAAGAAAGACATCACCTCCTCTTTTTTCTGGCATATCACATACATAGTATTGTACTCATTTTTTTTGTGTGCCATCGTTACTTTTTCTTCTGCCTTTGCTTTCCATAGGCTTCTCTGAATATGAATAGAAAATGTTTCGTGCTTCCTATTCAACATCAGCATAAACTTCCTCTCGTCGTCTATCTCTCGGAAACTCTCTCATCCCCTCGCTTTTCCTCTCTCTCTCACTACTATAACTACGAAGGTACCTGCTAAATTGAAGGGTATACATATAAAACGAGCATGAGAGAGCCACCACCGTGATAACTTGTGATGAGATTTTGGCAAGAAAATTACCCACTGCGACTCATTTACGTTACATTAAGTTTGACATGTGACTGTGCTACATTCCAGCTCCAGCTCCAGTCAGCAATTCATTATTTTTTCCTCCGTCTTCTGGAAGGTATTGTTATGGTTTTGGCTAATGGGAAATAGTATATGGTATGTTATGATCTTATTACATGATTCCATTATGGGGCGTACATACCGTGAAAGCCCCCTGATTCAAAACCTCAAGCACGATTTGTATTTTATGAATTTTTGTATAATATATGGATAAAAAATGAAACTGGAACTGGGACTGGTACTGGAACTGGAACTGGAGTAGCTTTATACGAACACACATTTTTCCCGGTCTCTCATTCTACATGTATATGTACATGCACAATACGACAAATTCCAAGCTTTATATTTCACGCTCATTGCTTTGTGCAATTTTGTTTTGCCTCCTCGTCAAAATAAAAATCTTTTTCAATGACTATACATATTATTTTCATTGTAAAATTTGAACCTCCCACTAAATAACATTATTTCAGAATTAGACTTTTTTCAGAGAGAGATTTGTTTAGACTTGAAATTGACTCCCGGCACCTGCATCCTAAACTCCCAATTCGCCCTTCTTATTTTAAAAGTAGTTCAAGAGTTGGACAGAATACTCAAGTGGCGACGTTTACATATAGGAAGTGCTACCTGACATATAACTTTATGTATATCTACAAGGTTTTTTTTGAATAACTATAAAATGGATGGCTATGGGTGTCAAATGCATTTTCGAGTCTGATTTTTATAAAGAAAAATGGAATAAAAGTGTGTCAAAAAGGAAAGTAGCGGCCCGTCCTACGGACAAAATTTGGTACAGCATTTTTGATGCAATCTGATCTCCGTTGATCACGAAACGAAAGGGCGGACACCGGTGCAAAAACGCAATTGGCAATTGCGTAACTCGAAAAATTGCTTCTGAAAACCGGACACACATTAGTCAGTGGACATGAGACATCGGACACCAAAAGTTAGGACAAGTGCCATTTGAATTGATTTATTTGGAATGATAAAAATGTTATATGCAAATAAGTGATCATGATTTCCTTCCTTGCTCACTCCCATAAATTGTGGTTAGAGGTAACATTCATTTTCATTTTATTGTAAATCCACCATAAATCTAAAGCTATACTGAATATGCTTAAGCTGTGTGTACATAATATATAATATTGATTATATTTCCGATTATTTTTGTCATTCATCATGCTCATTTTTCCCCGTTTATATATGTTTTGTTAATTTCAATAGACTTTAAAATGTAAAGATTTCCTTTCACAAGGTATCTTTTACTCACAAAGTCAAAAGTCACAAAGATATAACAAAAGGGAAGAAGTAATAAAAAGAAGAAATTTTTCTTTGTCGAGCAGTTCCACAATTGAAATGACACTCACTCTCTCTCTTTCTCCTGCAGTTTAAAATGTTTAAAATGTACGACGCAAATTAACACACTGGTCTCATTAAATTCTTACAATTTAAATTGTATACAAAAAAACCATGTTTAGGAGTAACATGAGTTCCAACTTGTGTAATAATATATATTGTAAAATATGAACTAATGTAGAAAGTAGACATTACAAATATTTTTTTTTACAAAAAGTTTGTTATTCAACTTAACGTAATCATAATACATACTAAGGATAATTAATACATGTACAATAAATGTATTTAAAAAATGAGTAATGCTCATAATATATGGTTACAAGATATATTTTTAATTCTGAAGACTTTAAGACTTCAAGACTTTTTTTGAGGGACACACGTTACTTATAATTATTATTACAGAAAAATTGTCACCAGGTGAGATGATGTTCAGAGAGATTGATTTTTTTTCGTCTTTGTTACACGAATTTTTTAAAGACAAACCACAATTTTTAAATTCTCAAAATTTCAAGACTTTCAAGAGAGACTACAAATATGATGAGGGATGTTGAACATTGCATTGCACAGTGTCTGTAGTGGAGAGTTGTAGGATACGTAGAAGCGTATGGAAATTTCATGGAAGGCGCATCTTTATTCCCTTTTAATATTTTATTAATGTATTCAAGTGCAACAACTGACGTGCAACATGTCTTTTTATTTATATATACTCAATCTTCATACATTCCCGCCTTTGTTGTTGTTGTTGTTTTTATTTGTTGCTTTCTTCCATCTCACCCGAGCCCCGGCAGCGACACCACAAAAATATTTTATGTCTATCTCCAAGTCTACAGCAATCCTTGTTTGTGTAGTCACTGATTTTCTGTGCATAATTTACGAATTTAAGAAAAACAGTATTATGCATTTGGAGGGAAGACACTTTTGTGTGTGTGTGTGTGTGAAGACTGCACTTTTTTTTTTACATTTTACGCAGGATAATGGCTTTCACTTTGACTTTCTCTTTTCCTCTGTAATAATAGCTCCCAAGAAACTTTTGGCAAGGAGACGGATTTTCCCCTTCGTACCTATCGTTACCATTACCATCACCGTCACCGCCACCGTCACTGTCCCCGTCGCCATCGTCACAGTTCCCGTTCCCGTACGTCTTTCCTCCTCGTAAGTAAACGGGTATAGCTTTCTGGATCGTGACTCTTATTAGCCGTCAAAACTCAAAAAGTTAAGAGGGAAAAGTTCTTTAGTGCTGACCTTCAAGAAGTACAAAGTCCCCATAAACTGACGCTGCATACAAAGAGGTTCGTGGAGGTTAGTGTTCGCGCTGTACAACTGTACTGTACTGTATAAGAGTTATTGGCTGTATAATTATACATAATATTTGTAGAGTTCCGGCTTAGGTAGTTTAAGGGATTCTACTGAGACGTGCAGGTCTTGCATGTAAATTCTTACATTATTACATAGGATGGAACATAATATCGTATCTGCAGCGTGCAAGTTGGAGTAGTTTGCGTCTTGACATTAAATTCATTTAGCCTTTTTTATTTCCATTTGCTACTACATCATTGTTTAACTCAGAAAAATCCAAATTCGAATTCCAAATTTTTTGAGATTTTTCTTGGGTGGTAGTTAATAGTTTGCAAGGGAAATCCAATAGTATGGAATAATTGCTTTCAAATTTTGAACGTAGAGAACTTCCATGTTCACAGTTATTGATTCAGTTTCCCATGGGTCCTTGCTGTACATATAAGATCCCTATTTGTAATGAGTAAAGCAGTGTAGGTACTCTAAGGTAAGGTAAGTAGTTCTATGTTAAGGTAAAGTAGCGGTAGTAATTTAGAGTTTACTACATAATATATGTACATATGTGAGGTTTGTTGAAGATGTGCGTGAATGAAGGGAGAAAGTGCATTAAATATTTGATTATATCATTTGGTTCTCAAGTACTGGGTAGTATGTACGTACAACATTCCAAGTAATACGAACGAATACGAGTACTACTATAGAATTAGAATGCCATTATAATATGTAAGACTTAAGCTTCAGTGTTATACTGTGATGCGTCGGCCGTCATCACATTTATTATATAACAGAGTTAATGAGCAATCTGGAACGCTCAAAACCACGATAGTATTTTTATTATACTTGTATTATAATTTATATAATTAAATTTCGTAATATTTTTTATTAATATCAATTCAGTAGAGATTCATTTTGCCCGCAAAGTTTAAATTTTTTTAAATCTTTTAATTTGCTAGTAAATTTATAAGTTTAAATTTTAAAATTTTCTGTTGTCTAGCAGTATTATTAGTAGAATCCGTATATTGTATATAGTACGTTGTAAGGTATAGGTATAGGATAGGCTATATATGAATTATTATAGCATATTATAAGGTAGGTGCACAGCAGTACTGATAATATAATATATTTTCAACATTTCCATTTCAACTTTATCGATTGACTTCTTTTATATAGACATCGGCTCTTCCAACGGCCCCTACAGCAACAACAATTTAACAACAACAATCAGTGACTATGTAACGGATTTGTAGGATAAATCATAATGAAATAATTTATGATTCATGTTTAAAGGTTGTTTATAGATGGTGGGGAAATTATTGAATTTTGTGTGGGTGGACCGTATAATTCATGAGTCGTGCTCATATGGGACCGGAACCGTACAACCAACATCATTATTTCATTATTGGAATAATGATGATTTTCATTCAAATAATTATGTTAGAATATGCCACCACGTCAAAGTATGTAATATGTAGTGTAATGTATGACGTACGTTGCCTACGAAAGAAGCAATTATACATAACATTATTGTATTTAGTATTTAGTATTTAGTATTCTATATATATATATGTAGATAGATACATTTGATATATCTCTCTCAAAACTCTCTCAACATCCATATATACTGAGCATGTTATACTATTGTAATATATGTGTGAATAATATGAACAGCACATTATTTACTGTGTATAGTATTCTGTTTTATGGCATATGGCTCCGCTACTCATCAATATTGTGTATGTATATATATGTATATATTGGTGTGTAGTCGTGTAGTACTCGATTAGTATTATGATAATGATAATGATTATGCTTTAGTATTGTAATAGTAATTGTTGTAATTATAATTTAGTTTTGTTTGTTTTTTTAAAATTAGAACAACAAAGAGTGTTGGAATTTTTATATATATATATATATAATATATCGATCGATGCCAATTATTTTCGACGGTTTAGATTTCTTTTTTTTTATTTCGTTTCTCTGTCTCCATATATATCTGAGTGTGTCACTCTGTGTGTGTGACTGACCGACTGACTGACTGACCCACTGAGTTGCGGAGTCTCACTCTACTCGTCAGGATTCTGTTTGGACAGAGCGAGGAGAATCATCGTCAGCTCCTTTTTGTTGATCTTCCCATCTCGATTAAAATCACATCCTTGGAGAATGGTCTCTTCAAAGTCCGCCAAATCTTGGGCATCGTAATCCTGCACACATTGAGAGATAAACAATTATGTAATGGATATTTACGATGTAACTAATTCTAATTTGTAAGTTTCCTCCTTGTTTTCTGTTTCACGTGGTAGCCATTACAACATAGCTAGGATAATAATTTTTAATAACTGGCAAATTTGAATTTACCACCAAATTTAAATTGACCAACGATCGCTCCCTGCAAATTTATATACTAACGTCATACATCATTCAAACGGTAATTAAAATAGCAGAATCTTAGAATATCAAAAATTGGACGCTCTATGTGTACAAATTTTTTTGGAATAATTTAAAAGAACGTTTAAAAAAAAGAAGACACTTTTAGAAAACATTTAATTTTGAAAGAATTGTAGATTTTCTTTATTTTTTGAGAGCTTCAAAATGACGTATCGCTCGTTGAAATTGGTCGAATATTTCCAAAATGTACAAAATAATTTACATATATGATAATAAAGTTAAATTATGCAGCCAACAACTTTTGATTTTTTAAGAAGAAGACCTTGCAAGAAACTATTAATATTAGAAACTAAAATATCAATCGAAAATAAGCTCCTAGCTTTTTTCAATTTCGAACAATTTTTGTTAAATCCCGTATTTTTAAGATACATCACTGAAGTATTAGCTTAAATTGGTAAATTATAGGCCCAAATACGTAGTAATATCGGTAGAATATTATTATAGGCATATATGCAAGTTATCATATCATACCGTACCATTTAAAAGGAGACAGAGGCCTACATATAGGATACTCGTAAGTAGGAATTGACTGTCTAATTTTAAAAAAGTACGCAATATAAAAGTCCTACGTAGAAGAACATTTTGGATGTAGGATGTGGCTATATCATATACATTTTGAAATCGTAGACGGGAGCAAAAAAAACTATTGAGCTAGACATATAAGAGAGAGAAAAAAAAGAATTGATTGAATAAAATGAAAAGTCAAACCTTCTTGGCAAGTTCAAGCAAGTCCTTGAGAAACCCTCGAAGTTCTTCATTTTCTATCGTTCCATTATTATCCTAGAATAACCCCAAAACAAATACGTACACATCCAGGTATAATGCAAATATAATCATATCAATTTCTTCTTTGACAATCAATAATTCAAACTTATACTTTGTGGCGAATCTAAATAACTCTGTAAGATCTGTCACGTACGTACAATGAGATTTCTACTTAATTACTGTCTACTACTTTTCTAGTGGAATGCTATACGGTTTGCTAGACTAACGGTATAGGTTACGTTGAACATGAACGCGTCGGTTTCAATTCACAATGAATATTAATTTGGGCAAAGGTGTAATTATTAATTATTAATTATTATTAATTAATTATTTCGAAATATAAAACCACGCAGTTAAATTGTGTATACTATAATATGTATTGGAAGTACAAAGAAATTTACTTTCGGAGTATAGTCAACTTTTCATCAGAAAATAATATTACACATAATTATAAAAAGGGAAAATCATGACTCCGTATAAAAGTAAATACGTTTTTAATGAATTAAACGCATAGAGGCGTACGGCATAAATAAAGTAGGCTGTGAAGTCTACACATTGTTTTTCAAATTTATAAAGTTTGACTATGTATATTAGAATATAGGAAGGTAGGTCTCCCACTCGCGTATTTAGTTATAGGGCTATAGCTATATAGCTGCGTAACATGACTACATAGTGATATATGTAGGTACCCCTAAACTAAAGTATTCAAAGCATACCCGATCATACAGCCCAAAGACTCGCTCGATATCGTCTTTCGTCAATTTCGTGGCTCCCTAAATATGTCATCAAATAGAATATTGATTAATCGATTATTGCTTGGATAGATAGTTTATATACTAACAAACAAAAAACAGCATATGAATTAACCAGAACGAACGAGCACAACGTTTTAATGCAAAAAACATTATACTACCGCATACTTAATTGTATGTATATAGGTCTAATAAAAAAAGTATATAGAGTACAATTTTTGAAAAAAGAAGAAATAGAGATAAAGAGTATACAGAGTACATACTGTACATACATTATGTCAAAAAAGAAGACAGTCAAGACAAAAGAAATACTTGTATACTAAAAAATAAAAAGTATATATATATATTATTATTATTATTATTAAATATATATTTATAATTACGTTATAAAGCCCCTCATATAAGAATGAACTACTTCGTATTATCAGTACTTTGGCTATATTATTAAATTTTTTGGCTTGAAAAGAATAGAAAAGTAGACAAAAAAAACGTTTTTTTGATAAATTGTTTGTTATTCTTTTGTGTTGCTTCACAGAAAAATGTTGTAATTCTGTTACAATATATAAAAAATATTATGAAAGTTTCTACTCGTTTTTTGTAACAATAACTCTAGATTAATTTAATTTTATAGTTAGATTTAGATTAGCACGATGATGAGCAACAAAACATTGTGGTTTGAATGAATAAACAGCATACTGCTATATCAAAAGAAGTGGAGTGCAACTGACAAATTGCTTTATGACAAATTTTTAAGAGTTATGTTGATATATTATTTCATACTACAAAAAAGAAAAATGTCCATGAGAGGAGAAAGGTGAGAGGGCTTAGTTAATTTAATCATCATGATTTTTTAATTACATTTAAAAATAATATTATAAAAAGACATTGAAATATTACTTTCAATCATCTTTCAACCATCAGCGGAAAGAATAGAATAGAATAAACAATATAGTAAAAGAGTGGAAAGTACAGAGTGTGAAGGGGCGCGTCAGCATTTTTGAATTAATGTTCTTATTAAAGTGCTTAGCGTACACAGCGGGGGAATTTACAAGCCAAGGAAAAAGCCAAGGGGTTGTTAATTTATTATAGAATAATAAAGTTGGCAGTATATGTATTATTAGTAAGTTAGAAAGCGTGGTATAGAGTTAGAAGGGCACCTTTTGTTCTTGCATAATATTATTTATAATTATAATTAAGAAAAACGATGAGTGAAAGTGAAAGAATTTATTTTGTATAGTATATTCAGTATCATCATCAGTGGCAGTGCAAGAACTAGTATCTACTGTGTTAAAGTTAGAAATCCAGCCATGATTCCCTTTTACAACGCACTCCAGGATTATTTTCAAATTAAAATTCATACTTTTCACTGGAAGCTTCTAAAAGGTGCATAATCTGCAATACACATTTTTTTTAAACATAATTTTGAAACTATTTATTAAATTTTCGAAAAAAATCTGTTTGATGTTCCTTCAAAATAATGGATATTTAGCGTACTTTGAATCGAGACAAAAGAGCGAAGCGTTGATTTTCATTCTTCAACTGTAATTTTCTAATTTTGTACCGATGGAAATCTAAAATTAGTACACAGATGTTGTGAATTTTGAATAAGGCTCATCGGCAGTACTACACGAGTATCCACTCCCACCAACTCTTCACACCAAACGTCGACTTTTAAACTCTCCCATTTTCTCCGTAGTACTATGCTATCCGTAAACCCCTGAATTCTAAATTCTGATTCAAGAACCAAGACAGCTGCTCCCTACAGAACTGCAGAATAATTTCCGGAGCGAGAGGTACTCTCTTGTCAATGTTAAATTCAATGAGAGAAATTAAGATTCATACAGAATTAAATGTAAAAACCATCTGTGTGATCTGTCATGGGTGAATTTAAATTCAAATTTGAATTTAAATCTAACGCAAACGAAAATTCCATGAACTTATACATACTTATCTAATGGAAATTGAAGAGGAGACTGTGAGACACACAGCAGCACTTCATACTTCCGTTCCTTTACTGTTTACTGCGTCTTCAACTCAATAAAACAGAGCGCGGGACGCGGCGGGGATGGAATGGATGTGTCATCTCTTAATGACAATTGAAAATTGTACGCGTTTCAGGTCGTTGCTTAGAGTAAAAGCTAAAACATGTGTACATAAGCTTGCTGAGTACATTTCTCAGTAAGTACAATTAAGGATGGAAAGGCGAGGCGTGACGCATGAGTCATGGTGGGGTGAGCAAATAATTGCCTCAATAAATTTGACATGGAGTGTATTAGAAAGCGGAAATCCTAAAGTTTGAGTATCCGTGAATACTATCAATATGTACATATAGGTCTCAATCAGCTCATTATGGAAATGCGTAAGTGCTTAAGTGAGTAAATGCGTTTGAATGATTTTATAAATTACGCATAGTAATTTGATAGTCGTAGGTAGTATTCATTCAATGCATCATTGCATTCTTCTCCGTACTCCTTCATGCCCTAAGGGGTCATACATCTATTACGTATCCAAAAATGCAAAAGTTTCTACCCCTCCTCTTTTTGGTATGTACGCCCATGTAAAATGATAGGGAGCTTGAGCACCCTCATTCCCCTTTTTCGATACGTTATAGATGAGTGATCCCTAAAATCCCTGTCGCAAGTAACATCTGCGTGTAGGATTTCATTAATAATGGAATGAATTGGTTAAAGGAATATGTGGCAAGAATCTCGTTGAAGGAGCGAGAACAGGCGTCGTCAAATTAAATGTGCACAGTTCGTATCAAATTAACATCATTTACATTTTACAACATGTGTGTGATTTGGAATATTTTTAAAATTTGGAAAATGTGATTGAGAAGATTTCGAAAATTTTTTTTAAAAAATCTTTGAAGAACGCAATCTCAAAATTTTAAGAACACGAAATTATGCATATTTTACAACTTCTAGATTCTAGAACAAACAGACAATTTTTGAAAATATTTTCCTGAATAAGATTACAAACACACACCATAATTTTACAAAAATATATCTGACTGGTATTTTACCTTCATGGGAGTAATATATAACATAAGAATTTCTTGAGTTATTTTCAGAGGAGAGGGCATGGAAAGTGAATGAATTAAAATGCCACAAAAACAAATGGTTTCTCATGATGTGCATGCAGAGTAAAAGTGGTGATTTTTCATTGTATGATCAAGTAGAAGGATGTAAATGGGGAAAGCCGATGATTTGAATTCAAAACACAGAGTGTTCTCAAACTTTTCCCCTGTTCCCTATACGTATATACATAGGCATTCGCTCCGCTGATCGTGGTCGTGGTGAGAGCCAAGTGTTGAAGTAAAGCCTTCAATAATTTTACTTTCCCTTCCACTCATGTTCAGGAGGAGAACTAAAGGATTCTCTAGAGAGACTTCCCTCGAAACGAGTCTATATCTTTTCTTAATGTTCAAATTTTCATCTATTTTTCTCCTTCTTCTCACGATGAAGATGAAATTCATTGAGGTTCATTTCTTTCCGTGTGTGAGTCTCCATGTTACATTAGAAGGACTTTCCCTGTACTAACTTTCCCTTGATAAACTCAACTCTGGGACTGGTTCTGGTTCTGGCTCTGCTTCTATATTATATAATTCTATACACACATATATTTCTGCCTGTTCCATATATAGGATATTATCTTTCTCCAACTTTCCTTGCCCTTGCCCTTAATCAGCATCAACATCAACATCAACGCTACCTGCTCCGCCATTCCCGCTCTTCCACGTAACTTAAGTAGGTATATGGAGTAAGTAATCGTAATGTATGACCCAATGTGTTAATGTTGGTCGAGCATATAAACTTCACTTTTTATAAAGCCCATCAGTAAGCACTCTCTGTACCTATGCCGTTTCACAGTACACTGCGTTCAGGTTTTATTCGAAAACTTCTTCTCCACACATTCTAGGGTGCCCCAGTGACAGTTCATGTTATCCTATAGCATGCCTGAACACATTTGGGATTCTGTAAAAACATTCTTACTCTTTCCCTTCTATATATCTTTCACGAATCTATATACATTAATCGTCCTCAATGTAAAATACTGAAAGTATATTCCATATCCGTATTTTTAAAGTGTCCAACTACATAATTATACTCCCCTCAAAAGACATACGTACTATGTATCTGAATACGTGTAAATCATTTGCAATGCAAGCGAGCACAAGCTCGGCCATTTAGAAATAAATAACTGGAATAAAAAAGTATCTACTGCGAAAGAAAGTGTTAGTAGGAGTATGTTTTGAAATTGTTATGTATTTAGTAAGAAGTTGATTATTTTTAGTTTTGGAAATTTTGTCATTTTAGCTATTTGGATTTTTAAACTCATGTGATTAGAACATTTTTGGCATTTTTCTAAAGTACAATTTAATTGGAACATTTTACACTTTTCAAATGTGGATAATCAGAGTGTTTTGAATTGAATGTTTTCAAAATGTGTAATAATAATTTTGTGTATCCTTTAAAAAAAGGCTGAGAGTATAACGACATTTTAAAAATACGTTTAGAATTGTTTAAAATATTTTTACATATGTGGCTGGTTGGTAGAGCTATTGTATGTACCTACATAATGTTGTACGGACTAAGGCCGTATCGACTAAATTTTAATGATTATTTAACGGTTCAAGTTTAGTTTTTTAAAAACATATATGTTGTTGCTTAACATCCTCAGTAGGCCTATTTGGACGTCATTTTATATGAAGCTCTATGGTATATAGGTATATAACTGCTAAAAGACTTGATGGTTACTTTTACTTTTACATTCTGTGCATGTTCAACTCAGGCCAGGCCACAGGCCACGTACTGTATCCACGTGTTGGCCTCACTTTGGTGAATTCATTAACACCCTATTGCTTCAATTTCGCATACCACTCTCTGCCCTCATGTTAAAACTTCAAACACCCAACTTCCCTCAACAACATTTCCCAATTTACACCTTCACATATTTGCGTGTTACTATACGTTACTCTTACTCCCGTACTAATAGTAGTTTCAACTTCATCGGAACGGACAAGGCCTTGCCTACCAACCCAAACCTACATGCAACAAAATTAAAGAGCAATATAGCACATGATATGATAAAGGCCTATAGAGGTTGAGGAGCCCAGATGTTAACTTCGAAGCGAAATGATGTCCATTTTCCAGTGCTAATTCTCGTTCAACAATTTTAATATTATATTTTAAGCTAATCTACCATCTACAAATTTAATATAACCAAAAAATACTACGCACTCACGTCAACCTCAATGCAAGATGTAAAGGGAATTTTAGCATTTCATTTTTTCCCCTTGCTGAATAATTCACGCGATCCGCTCGTGTCAGAGTTTCAAAATTAGGTAATCATTTTTCCCTCGTAGTTTAAGCTAATTTAGGGAAAAAGCAAACCCAAAAACTCATTTTTCACCTGGGGTATACCCTTCACTATAATTACTATTATAGGGTGAATGACATGTGAGTAAAGTTTTATACAACTATGTATCCATATTGTACGTGGTGTGGCTTGTAATTGGACCGAAATCCAAACCGAGCTTAGCAACCAGAGTCAGAGTCAGCTCATTAATGACATGGTATGAAATGATGAAAATAATAATTGTAATATCCACCCAAGTGAAATACGACGCAAAGATGGAAATTAATACACTAAGTTTAAATATAGCACGTATATCTATTTTATACCCTGGATAGTTGCTGAATACCGACTCAAATCGTCAGTCAGAGATGAATAACTTATTCCTCTGGGACTTGTGCTTCCCTCTGATCACTAGTCTATTTTACATAAGGAGGCCGCGGCCGCCTAATAACGAGGATTTGAACCACAATGGTAGTGTAGTGTAGCAGTGGTTGAGGTATAGTGGTAGTGGTGGTGGTAACGGTAACGGTATCGGTAGCGGTAACGGTATCGGGAATCCTCCAAAGGTTTATCCCCAAACCCATGTTATAGATATAACAAGGCTAAAATCCTCACCTAAATTTGACCGTTTCCATTACACAAGGGTTTTAGGGGCAGACTAATATTTCAAGATTGTCATATCTTATTACAGAAACCGTTTCGCTCTGTCAACTCTCCCACCAGTGCACCACTTCAAAGAGAATTTATCCTTTCTCTGTTTACCACATTCGACATTCGACATTCACATATTCGATATTCGTACTCGATCCTCGTACTCGTATGGCACAAAGTTGCTATGGCTATAAGTCCATCCCTGGGCACGTCTGTACTGTACATACATATGGGAACGTGAACGAGTTTCCTACGTGTATTTTTATTGCCCTCCCATTTTCATTGCAGAATAGATATTCATAATGAGGAAAAACGAGCGTACACATATTTAGGTACCGGAACCGGATTACAGTACCCATGTATGTACAAGGTAATAATGCACGGGGAAACCATTCCTAAGGTTTGATGATATCAGCAAGGATGTCGTGCAGAATGTGCGTAAATCCGCTCGCTCTTAAATTTATTTTAATGGTCACTCAGTTTAAAGGCTGAAATACTATCTGGATTTATCCTCGTACTCATATTTACATTCGTTGTAGATTTAGCTAGACGCATTATTGTCTCCACAACAGTTTTACAGTGGGGACAGGAACGGGCATTATAATGGAGACCGCACCAAGTACAACTAAATTGTCGCTCCTTGTATTTCCCAGATACAACATCATTGTAATTATAAAAACCCAAGGGAGTGAGAGCGTAATAAAAGACTTTCACTTGACTCTCCCTTATGTACTGTGGTAGTACCCAAGTGCCGAAGCGAATATTCCATTTGTTATAATAGCAATTGCAATAATTTTAATTCGTCTCCATTTAGAAATTTTCCATTACAAGGAGATGAAGACACTTATAGAGTGTAGTAATGTACATCTCTGTTTACGCATAGAACTAAAAATAAATTACATGATTTCCTCGTCAAATCAGTTAAAATTTAAATTTTAGACGGAGCTTATATCCCAACACAAGATATTATAGGGAACAATGCTCATAGGGAAAGTACAAGAGAAAAGACATTGTCTTAACGGAATCTGACTCTACGGTTCTATTTATAGTCCCTCGTGTGTGTTTCATAGTTGACGACTGACCCTTCCGTCTGCCCCACTTCCTATCAAAAATGCACGTAGCATGTTTCAAAGTGGGTGTTGCTCAAATTTGACTTTGACTTCTACTCCTATTTTGGCTTCTACGTCGCGGAAAATAAAGCATATGGCAGGCGGAATGGGGGCCAAAGTCCAAAGTAATAAGCCATAGTATAAATTTTGAGCCGTACATGTAGGTACATACACAATGGCATTGGAACGTGGGAAGCGCCTGATGAAGTATTAGTACAGTACTGCCCGTGTCCGTATCCATGGTTTCAAAATTTATCATGAAGTTTTAATTCAGTCTTTATCGGATTATTTTCATTCTCTAATATTCCAAAACTCTCAAATACATTTTAAATATGACACCTTTTGACGTAGGAAAATTGTAACGTTCACTATGCCTTTCTCCTGTTTATTACTCTACATTATGTAGTAAAAGTAAAAATAAATATTCACAGGAGAGCTGAAGGAAATCAGTCTGTAAAATCTCTCTCGTTGACCTGATTACATAAATAAATGTGAAAATAAAAATACGTTTCATATTAGCTATATAATCAGAAATCAGAATGCGTAGTAATATACAGTTAAGGTTTTGTTTGAGGTTACGATTGAAAAGCTAATTAAAATGTCATGGAGTGTGCTGTGCATATATGTCTGTATAGACGACTGCCATTGCCACTGTTACTGATACCCTTGCAAATAATAAGACGTAGCATCTGATCAAACACAGAAATTTAAAATTGCACAAAAGAGCACTGAGACTGTATAGCTTCCATTACGAATATTAAATAGGCATTAATGCTAATCAATCTTAAAGAAATATATAGTGTTGTAATTTTTAATGAGTAGTTTGCGTGCTTGATGTAAAGGCTGTGTTATAGTTAGTTTTAGTGTTGTTAGTACCGGAATAACGAGAACGACTGAGGGAAATAATTATAGCTTTTAGCTTTGGTTTTAGCTTGAGCAATATATTCGTATATAGAATAAGAGTAAGAAAGTTACAAGTTACAAGAAATGGAGGAGATGTGAGGCCGTAAAAAAGTGAAAGGAAAGAAGTCATGATTAAGATTAGACATTAAAGTGAAAAGGCAAGCC
The DNA here is from genome assembly GCA_949802685.1 of Dicyrtomina minuta. Taxonomy (NCBI): domain Eukaryota; kingdom Metazoa; phylum Arthropoda; class Collembola; order Symphypleona; family Dicyrtomidae; genus Dicyrtomina; species Dicyrtomina minuta. The sequence goes on from OX461812.1 coordinate 50,041,159, forward strand.
ATGAGAGCAAAATATGACAACAAAAAGCAACGCACTTATAGTTATTAGGTAGCACAGTATATAGCAGTAGAAGTGTATATAGTACAGTATTTTTTTCTAAATGTGGTCGTGGTACAATAAACGTATAGAAAAGGAACAACATTGCATTGTGAGTACATTAGAAATGAGAAAGAAGCAAATACCGTATTCTCTAAATTAGACGGCGGGTCTAAAATAGGAAACACAGAATATGGGACGTATCCAAAACGTCTGTCCAAAATGTCAAAAATTAAAAAGAGCGTGGGGCGGTCTATTTTAGAAAATACGGTACATATAAATTGTCTGCCCTATATACATAGTTGTTGCCAGGGTTGTGAAAGATGAAAAATTTAATAAAAAAGTATTTCTTTGTTAAACAACATACATTCTATCATACAGCTATAAGATTGAAGTATACAGAAAAAAACTATGTATATACAGTTTTAGTCTCCTCAAACGCATGTTTGAGTACTACTTTTAAGAATTAGAATTACTTATACAAATTATATACACTATAGGAACAGAGCAAAGTCATAGATATGCTGTAATGCACGTGTAAGAAAAGCAGTACGACATATATGCAACACAGGCAACAACAAGTTGGGATGAAAATGTAAGTGACGTTGTGTGTATTTTGTATATACTTTTTTTCATGAGTAGCTTCCTCGAAGATGCAAAGTATTTTATCTACGTATTTTACTAAAGTTAATGAGAATAATATCTAATAATAATAATTATTTAAAATTTAATAAAGATTGGTTTAAAAAAATCTTCTTTCCTTAAAAATTTAAAACAAGTACGTTTTATTATACGTTTTGAAAAAAGTAAAAAAAAATCTGTAGATAGTAGATAGCATGCCAGGCACCTTCAATTCTAACTCACGAAAGATGAATACTACTGAAAAATTCTACCTGACAACCTGACTAGCGGTAAGCATACAACCTATAGTTATCTCTCAAAAAGTGACAAGTGACGACGCTTTAGAATTGAGAGACAACAAAGTAAAGATCCTATTTGCCATCATTTTCCAATGTGCCCTAATGAACCTACAACTTGACGTGATCACTAATTAATTTGATTGGAAGGACTCCATCTACTACGTTATTAGTGAATAATTGTAAATTGTGAGAAACCCATGCAGAACTCATCTATAATTACTTGACAAATAACAAGGTAAAGTCAGTATATATAAAATATGAAGGCCAGATTCGTTCCAATTTCATTAAGTGTGAATGCATGTAGGTAGAGGTATAAACTATACAGAGTACAAAGTGTTTCTTATCAATCTCTATAATTATCCTACATAAATATGTGTAGTGACTTTGCAAATGCGAATATATATCCTATTTATATATCCTACTGCTACACAGAGACCCACGCACTGATGCTCTCTGTAATTAAAAAATCTGCTTCAAACTATGTAGATGCAATCTATACTAAAGAAAAGGTTGTCAGCTAATACTACAGCACGGGCACGAGTTCAATTAACATTCCATCCATCCACCCAATGTTAGTTTTGTTAATAGTGTTAGTAGTTTAGCAGTTTTTAGTACTATTAAAAAAATTCACAAATATTACAAAACAAAACTTTCTCTCGCTCTCTCTCTCTCTCTATCTGTATTACTATAGTGAAAAAACAAAAATACAAAAATTATTACTACTATAACTATATAGAGACACAACGCCTAGAGTTTCTAGAGCTCTAGAATTCTAGTATTTAAAAAAAAATATTTTTTTTATGTGAAAACGTATAGAAGTTTTAATTCAAAAAAAATATAGATGGGTGCAATATAATACACTACTATATAGTATTGGTCAGACTACTACTCTAAAAAAATAACGAGTACGAGTACGGTAACGATATCTATATTGAAATTTACAAGTAATTATACTAGGATATATGAGTGTTGACAAAAAATCTATAGAACTACTACTGCAAAGAATTGATTTGTTTGTATATGAGTACTTACTTCCATTCCATCCTGCTATAGGCAAAGGAAATAGAAGAGATCAAAGATATAGAAGAATGCTTTCTCTTTTCGTTGTAAATTATACAGGGTAACATTTAACATTTAATTACATCATGTTGTATATATATATATTTAATTATATATATTTAAAAACAAAAACAAAAATTGGAGCACAAGTATATACGAAAAAACAAAACAAAAAATATCAATTATTATTAATCTGAGGCTGGATGGCGGACGGGCGGAAGGGGAAATATGGGTGGGCGCTACATATGGAGGAATATAGTAAAGGGATTGAATCTTATAAGAATTTTAGTGGAGATCGTGGGCGGGCGGGGAAACTAATTGTTAAGTTTGTAATTATTATATACATATAGTAGAGCCATTCAATTAAAATGCAGTTATTTAAAAAAAATTATCATTGATTTGCTTGATCTAATTTTTGATCGATTTTTGATTCCACTATATTATAGTGTAGTGATTATGTAGTCAACAAAAATGTATAGCTATATTATGCAATTTTGCAATGTTCTAATGACAAGACAAAGCTTATATACTGCTTCGTTTTGTTTTCCTGTTTTTTTTGCTTCTACATATGTACGCATATATGGGTTATACATGTACAAAGTGAAAGTAAATTGTGGGTTCAAATAACTTAAATAATGTGTGGAAGGTAATTCAAATGCATTGTTATTATTGTGTACATATATGTGTGGTATAGTATTAAAAGAAAGTATGAAAATTTTCAAATTTTGAGTAAATAAAAATTGTATATAATTATATACGTATGTCCTCTCATGTACTGGATGTACTGATGATGCAAGTTTCAATCGAGGAATTTAAATTAGAATAATACCAAGGGCACAAAATCACAATTCACAAAAACGCAGTAGCAAAGGGTGAAGCTTTGCAGGGTCTGACGTTCACACATGACAAATGCATAATTTATAATAATTATATTTTGTATAATAAGTAATTTGGTATTGGTCTTTTTCAATAGTTATATAATTATAATAATTATAGTATGACTATTAATTATGGTTGTGCAGCTGTACAAAAGAAAATATTGAGTTGCAAAATTTAAATATATAGGTTTCATTGTAGGTAATAGGTGTACATTACTTGAGTTCACACAAGTCATTTTTGAATAATGGTGGTAAATATAGTGGTAATATTGTGGTAATATAGTAAACAGTAAATATAGTAAATAATTTAGTAATTGTTTTTCAAATTTACGTGAAATTTGGGTCGTCATCGTCAGTTTTGTTTTTTGCCCCTTTGTATGTACCTACATTTATGTGTAAATTGCTGCATGAGCAAAAATATAACGGTGAAATTGAAAAATGTAATTTAAAAGTACACAGGTATATTCAGGTGTATAAGAAATAGAAAAAAGTGTTATGCTATAAATTATTTTAGAACGGAATTGAGTAAGTGCGTGTGGTAGGTTTAGTGGTTTTTGCTGTAAATGACAAGTAATTTAAATGGTCAAAATTTAAATTTGAAATATTGTGAAGATGATAATGCAAAAATTTTGAATAAATAATGAATATTCTAAAATTGCATGGACAATTAAATGCAACATAAATGGTAAATGTAATGTAGAGTGTGATTAATAATGAATATAGCGTCATACTCAAAGTTGAATGTAAATAATTAAATGTCAGGTAAATAGTTAGGAACCGTATAAAACTATGTAAAGTATTAAAAGTAGTATAGTCGTCTGTCTGTGTTTTATTTGCACTGTCAGGAATCGGATTTTCATTGATTTTAGAATTTTAGAAATTTTTTTTTTGAAAAGCAAATATGACGAGGGGGTTTCGGTTTCCAATATATGTAATGTATATCTTGGAAAGGTTTATTTTTCTTTGAATTTTTTTTAAAAGAGTAATTAGTTTTCTTTTGGTTCACAAAATGATGTTTTGAGGCTCATACTTGATATTATTTAAAAATATATATAATTTACTCTTTTTTGACCAAACAATATAGACAGAGACAAACAGAACAACAAATAGGACGGACGAGACATTACAAGGGAGTGAAGAAAATTGTAATCTATACCTCGCTTACCTTGAAGATTTGTCGACACAAGAAATTCTCTTTAACGGGGAGCAATCTGAAAGGAACAAAATATTAAATACAATTAAATAACTGAAAAGTATACAAAAAGATTTATTTAGCATTATTATTACACTCTGAAACAAAACACCAACGACCAACAGCAACGCGGCTTTTGCAGTGTTTTTGCCTTTAAATCAAAAATGGTGAGTTGCGAGCCAACTGGGAATCTGCTATCTATCTATAAATAATTGGCCCATCCTATATTATATACTACCTACACATTTGAGCTGATATATCAAATGGCGGCATTGTGTTTAATTATAATTGCAAATTAACAAGTTCCGCAATAACTTTTAGAAATTGATCAGATAAATTTCACATCCTACCGTAAAGTTGATGTCCTACACAAATTACACTCACGAGCTTCCCACGAGGCCACACGATAAAACGTAAATAAGTCAAATAAATGCTCCTGTTTTATGCCTCTGTTTGTATGTAGTATGCAGCATCTACATGGTCCTACATACATATCTATCAGTAGTCATTTGAGCTTTTGCCAGACCAGAGCCCCGATCCTGTCTGCTTAGTGATTATAAGGAAAGTAATGACTCAGGCCGACTCAGGGAGTCATGCCACACTGACAATGACAATAATGTTTACCATTAAAGACTAATGTTTGAATCTGTAGAGGAAATCGAATCTTCCAATGAACACACACACAAAAACAAACATGGAAAAGGAACAAACGTCTTTAATACGTTTATAGTAAGGGGCAAGACGTTCGGCGTCGGCAAGTAAAATTCGCCATTTTTCCCCTTCAATTTTCTAATCTCCCTTCATTTCCCACATTGTGGATGTAAATGCGTAAAATTTTTCCCATTTCAGGTCCAACTCCGAATGTCATTATAAATTGTCTTTTTGTACAAATACGCGAATCCCATTATTATTCCTATTCCTATGTTGTATTTTCCCTTTATTTCCCCTATCTACATTATTTTGTGTCTCTGCCCTCTGCTAAAGCAGCCTATAATAAATTGCTACTATAGTTTTTGTAGATTCGAGTGCTGTATCGTATCATGAAGACATAAAATACCCCTCTCAATTTTCAATATGAACCATCAAGAAATATAGAATGAATTGTTATTGTTATTGCTATTGCTATTTTGCTATTGGAATTATAATATTAAACGTAGGAGTACTTAAAGCTTAAATGAATTTTGGCAAATAATATGGAATTCTCTTTCTGTCAGTATCACACAAGAATCCGCACAGAGACAGAACTGGCATTACTGGCAATGATCCACAAACATGCTTTGGTCACTATAGGAAATGGAAATATTAAGAATGGGGAATGGGGATCGGGGAATAGAAATTCGGAAAGGATATTATTGATTTACATTTTGGAAGCATTCACGTTGTTGAGGTTGAGCCTGTGTGAGAGAGTTTGAGCATGGCATGCCAAATTGTGAACTAAAGCAAAACTTCAATATGCAAATTTGAATCCTATAAACTAGCTTTTTATTTCCCAATGAATGGCATCCTGTCAGAAGTGAACACGCTGTTCATGTCCAATGCCCGATTCCAAATATATTAATATCAAATAGGAGAGAGCCATCAAAAACCGAAAAGTGTACTGATGGTAGAGCAAACTCAACCAGTCAAGGCCGAGAACGATCTCAATGCTCCTCTGTCTTCGTAGTAGTAATGAATTTTGCAAAAACAAGCTTCTAGATGCTCTAGGCATTTGCAAAATATTACAGCCCCTGCTCTGGAAACTGGAAACAACGAAATTAATTTTCCAAAACTTCCGGACAATACAGGAATGACGTTTGAATCTGGATTTTGGATTTGATGCGAATGATTCATGGAATTTATTATGGATGACGACAATGAGAGTGAAAACTAATTATTTTCGGATGTTCAAATGAAAGGAACAGTTGTTATTAGTACGGGAATATGACACGTTGAAGTTTACAGCTTAATGAGCGATCAGACAATAGATTTCGTGGATAATAATATTAGACAAGTCAAAATAATGGAAAACAGAAATTACTAAAAATATTGCGGTGTTTCTCAAGGGCTATTGCAAAATTCAAAATCATTAGAATCTTGAACACATGATTCATGAGTCTAATTTACAATTCAGGCACTGACATTATTGTGTCCGACAATGAGACTTACGATTAGTCTCCCGTGCTCTACAAAGGTCCTATACTACATAATATACAGAAAATACAATATACAATACAACACAAAATAATATTTCACAATTCTCTCTCTCTCTCTCTCTCTCTCTCGCTAAGCCACCGTTTTACTCGTTGAATATTGTATAATTTCCTCAATGTTTCCTGTTGTAAGCCACCACAGTTCTGCCGTACTTCAACCTACTTATCAATCCCTCCTCCACCCCCTTTCCACTCCCCCACTAATAATTTAACTAGGAAAGGAAATATATCAATACTTTATGAATATTTAGGGCACTGTAGAAAATTATACTGACTACTGATGATGAGATAGCACAGGACCCAGGAATTTGTGCGTAGTGCGTTGTTCTACATTTTACAGCCCAAAATTCCAAAAAGCAATCTACAATAAGTTTACCAAGCCTATTGCGACATTCCTGGAAAATTCAAATCAAAACTCTCACAACATTTTGCCTTTATTATTAACTTTGACTTTTATACTATTTCCTGCTTTTTAGAACCAAATTTAGAAATATTTCAAGATTTTCTTTTTGGTATAAATATTATTGTTTAAAAGTTTGTTCTATAAAACTAAAGTTTTAACGTAGGTAGCTATTTTTCTATTTCATAAATGCATCTAAAATCATACAAGGTTCTTTATCTGTTTATGGTCTTACTTTTTAAAAATTCGTTTCCTGCAACAATTTTGTGAGTAAATATCTGAATGTAGGTACTTTCAAATAGGAACTTTCAAGGATGAAATTTACAGAAAAATATGTACACATATATTAAATGTAAATTTCTATATTGCACTTGAGTCATGTAACGTAATGTCCTCGTCCTCCCTACCTCCCTCACAAAATTTTCTCCAAGTTTGTATAAATAGGTTGAATACATGAATTGAAAATGAAAGTAATGCAGGGCTCATTATCATTCTCGTCAAAATGTATGACTTTTTCAACTTCAACTTAAAAATCCAAAATAAAATCTTCCTTCCATCCCTACCACCGCGTGACCGAGCCTACCGTCTTCCGCCTAGTTTCTTTAGAAGTGAAAGAAATGAAAAAAAAGAAAGCAAAAAGCAAGAGACTTTTAAGTAAGGTGTCTTTCTCCTCCCCAAATACGAAGTGAAAAGAAAAAAAAATACTGAGGAGCTTAGAGGAGGAACCGAGAACCAGAAATGATGTTAAAGCTATATTTGATTAAAAAACATGAGCTTACTTGGCCATTTCTGAGAGTTGAAGTTTTCCATCCTTATTAGCATCAAAAACTTGCAGCTGTTAAATTATTCAAAGAATGACATGAAACAAACAAATCCTTTGTAATGTACATACATAATAATATTATGCTCAACAGATGCATTAAATTAAACAATAATTATATGAATAGGTATATACTTATAGGGATATGGTAGGTGGAATGTATATTAATGTTTTCAAAAATAATAATAAGGTTGCTCTTGCCGTTTTGTCGTACTATACTAGGTACTATGCGTAGACAAGTCGTCGACACACGGTTTGTGTGAATAACAAAATTTTAAACTTTAAGAAAGTTTTCTAGACGTGTGGTATATACTATTTTCTTCAACATTCTATACATGTAATAATACTATTTTACAACATAAAATGACTTTTGACAAACTATTCTTTTTGTTTGTTTACTTTGACTCTGGAATAGTTCCCAGAGAATTTAGAATCTCATGACGCAAGTGACGGAGTGAGAAGTATGTGAGAATATCTAAAAATCATTGAAGTAACAATGCTAGCTATTTAGAATGTCAAAATTTGCTAATGCTTGTCAGTAATAAATAATTTGGAATTTTGCTGATTTTTAAAATTATTTTGGATCTTTCGTTAAATGAAAAATATAATACTAATAATGCTACTACCAGTTTTTGAAAATGGGTCAGGTAAAAATTACTACCCAACTTACTAATCGAATGAATTTTAAAAAACTTCAATATTTTCGAATTACGATTTATAAAAAGTATATTTTTGAATTACGATTTATAAAAATTATATTTTTAATTACGATTTTTAGAAAGTGTAAAATGTTACAACTGCATGATTTGGAAAACATAAAATCTAAAATTTTATGTTTTTTTTTTTAAAATTCACAATTTTTAAATTTTTTATGATTTCAAAAACTGTAAAATGTTGTAATAAGGGATTTGCAAAAAATTAAAACGCTCTAATTCTATTCTTCTGAAGAAGTTGGAAATCATTGTAAATACTTTTAAACTTTGTAGATCCTTAAAATTTTAACAGAAATGGAGAGAACAAAAACAAAAGAGTCTTACTGAAAGAACTTCCACATCATTTTCCTGTTACATATTTTACATATTATTATGATTCCCTACATTTCCATCATGCCATCTCCTACAATCTATTTTTTTGTACCTGAAGTCTGAAGCATGTACCTACCTACATAATTTTGATTTGAATAAACCACATAGGAAGAAAAAAAATGGAATCGATATACATACATAAATATAAATAAAAAGTTTTTGGCGATCCTGTATATTCTACGACAATGATAAGAATAAAATAATACATGTGAGTCGAGAGTCTAACTTTTAGCTTGGGTGAAAGAATATCCTAAAAATAAAAAGAGAAGGAAACATATAGGGAGCAAGAACAATACGCTAAGGCATAACGTACACTAGTACTCTCCTTATAACTTACCATAGTGTCCGTGTATTCGATCAATTTGTCCTCGGAGACATCGTTGATTTTCTTCGCTTCTCGCAGCAAGTCTCTCAGAAAATTCTGCACACAGACACACACGAGTGAATTTGAAATCCAAATCGAATTCACACAAAATAATGAAGAAGAAAAAAAAAGAAAAGAATAGGAAAAAAAACAATGAAAGTCTTTTATCGATATTTCCAATCATTTTTCAATATCCTACTTTTCTCACGTAAGACGTGTGAGGGGTCGTCCGTAACTGACGTGAAAAAATAATTTTAGTTTAAGACATCCTTCCCTCCCCTCCCCATCACCCATAATGCCGTAATCTTCTGGGGGGTGAATGAACAGACCCATAATTTTGCTAACATCAATTATAGACGACCCATTGAGTTTCCTCAAATTCATCTCCTCGCAAAATAAACTGGCAGATTCTATTTGACAGAATCCTCATATCAATTCCCTAGCGCTTCTACACAGACATGATAATATATAAGCTAACTCCATCTCCATCTTCACACCACGTATGTACCTGAGTGTAGTAGAGTATAGTACGAGCACATCCAGATATGGGTATAGTAATAATAATAATAAAAAAAGGAGAGTAAAATCTTCGCAGGGGCCTACTAGTACATGCTCTCTCAACAATGCCTATCTTGGAATGACACGTCAGACAGTAACGAAGTAACGATGCTATAAATACCACAGTCTCACCCTTTTATGCGTGAAATGACGTAAGTACACATTACATAGATAGCACTGAGATAGGGGACTTGGGACTTTTTACCCTTACTGCCTCTCACACTATAAAATACACCGTCACCGTTCCCGTGTGCAATATGTCTCATCGTTTTCGACTTGGAATTCTTTACTTCTTCTTTTCTATTCTTTACGTTCGTCCTCTCTTTATTTTTTAGTCAGAATCGAAGTCGAAGTTGGAGTTACTCCATAAAGTTTTTATAAATTGTCTTTCTCTACTACAAAGGACGGGAGGACGCGGAGAATGACAGAGAGCTGCCAACTGCACTGCAGTGGGACTTGGGATGGGACTCTGCTTAGTCTGACTGGTCATAAAATCTGGATCTTGATGTGGAACAGGTTTTCATGGATGTTACTCACACACTCAAAGTCCTGACTTGGCTTATAGGCATCTTAATCGTTTTCAAGATTTGTATGTTTTTTAACACTTCTTTCTATTACTATATAGACTGTCAAACTAAATAAACCGTGAGGCCAGCCTACACAGATGGCGGAATGTCAGTTTTGAGTAAATTCGGAATTGTATATACTCTGTGATGTCTAAGGTGTAAAAGAATGGTAGCTCAACTATAGTACATAATTGAAATTATGTAGAGTAATTTCTGCGTTAAAATTTAGAGACTTCCAGAAATATTTGGAAATTTCATTGACAGTGACAGTACAACGTTTGTATATAAATAAGTGCACACATTTAACGTAACTCTATTGCCGTTTAAAAGATAAAATAAGCTGCATAATTAAACCCTTAATCATAATTAAATAAAAATGTGGAAACTTATGTTAGTTATACGTTTTTTGAACGTTTTTTTATACATTGAATTTTCTATAGACTAACCTTAAGTTCATCGGCTTCAATGAATCCGCTCCCATCTGTATCATACTCGCGCCAAATCTATAAAAGACATAAAATAAAACTTTACTAAAGTGTTAAGTGCATATAATGAATTTATTATGATGAATTTAAATACATAGAAACTTATTTAAAGGCGGAGGTTCCATATTATTAATAAATACACATTACATCGTATTATGGAAGTATAGTGCAGCATTCCTTGTGGGCTCAGTTCCAGTATAACTAACACGACCTAATTGAAATTTAATTTCAGATCCGTATTTACACACCTATACCCACAGAATTCCTACTCAAAGAAAGTGCCTACAAATCTTCTTTGCTGGCAGCTCTTTAGAATTTCGTATTCTAAATTTCTCATTTTAGATTTTGTAAAGGTGTTTTCTCCTCAGCTATTTAATCTGCTTCAGTACTTCCGAGTTTTACATGGTGCGGCGGCCATTTGGATTTAAATCAAAGCCGAAATTAAAACTACACGTATCTGTAGTACTATTCATAGCTCTTGTCAGAATATTTATTTGTGGGAATTGCCTATATGCCTATGCCTATATCTATATGCCAACCCAGTAACCAAAAGTGGTTGCCGACGTCCAAGTCTAATGTATAACACAGCATAAGCAATCTACAATTTGTCGATTTTTTGTAGAACTGTATAATATAGTACTCATACAATATACAGTTTGAAGTTTGACATTCTCTTTCGACATGTTTTAATGAAAACTAAAAAGGGAAATTCATTATTGTTTTATTCGTTTAACTCAGACTCATGCCTCGTAGGACTTACAAGGAAAACCTTCCAACTGTAAAATTTCGAATGAAGTCAAAAAATGTTTAAAACGTAATCTGCTCATGGAAATTCCACTGTTAGGTCACTCAAATCATGGCCGGAGATTGCGGCCAGCAAAGGCAGCCCCCGCTGCCTGAATTTTCAAAAAACATGTAAATGGAACACTTTGCAATTTTCTAAAACATGTAAAAAGAATATTTTGACTTTTCCAAAACATGCAAAATAATTTTTTTTTGCACATTTCAAAAACATGGAAATAAAACGTTTTGTACTTTTCTGAATCAAGTAAAAATGACTTTTTGCAATTTTCTAAAACATGTAAATACAACATTTTGCTTTAGCGAAGAAAACTACCAATAAAATCAAAATGGTGGTTTTTGTATCGAAAAAACTTGCTGCCTAAAACCAATTCCTTCGTCCGGCCCTGCAAACAATCCTGAATATTTTGAATTTTACCGTGCTGTAAGCTCCTACACTTTTTACCTAACTTTCATCTTTAGACAATTTACTAAGAAAGTGAATTCATGGTTTTATTTTTAATTCGAAAAAAGTTTCAAAATTTCAAAAATAACTTGTATTTGTTTTTTGTAAAAACTTGTACAATAATTGAGTTTTAAACCATCCCGAAATTAAATATTAGGTAAAAGACTCACACTGTGAAAATAATTCAAATTTAGTGAAAATCTGAGATAAATTGTAAAGGCTTTAGCAAGGTAAAATTAAAGGATACGAATGGGCGGATGAACATAAGTTTTAGGGTGGATTCGCTTCATTTCGGTTTTTTTACAGTTTGGTAGGAATCGTCCCACGTGAAAAAAAATACATGGAGATGTGATATCTACGTAGACATTGAATGCTCCTTCCCTCTAATTTCGAGAGTCTACACACACAAAAATGGTGTCACTGACTTTGCTAGTCTTTGAAGAGTGCTCGAGCCTCCAATGCAATGTAATTGTCATGCTGAATGTTGAACAAACTGAAAGAAATCTATGTGAATAGGAAATACAAGGGGAAAAAAGCAAAGCCATAACTCCATACTTTCTCCATGTCTTCCATGTCGACCACCTTTTTATATTACAGTCTCCATAGCCTACGTAGCTTTTTTTGTATACCTTCCATTACACTTAAGACGGAATGAATGAATGCAAAAGGTAAGAAAGAATTTATGTCATGGAATAAGAAATTCTAGACAGCAATTTCCTTTCCTTACAAACTTTCTCTCTATTTTCACCATAGCATACTTGTGAGAAGTTTCCAAACTTTTCCTCTCTCTTTCTCTCGCTATTTCTCTCCCTGTGTCTTCCTCCAGTTCTTGTTCTACTCTACATTAAACATACACTTCCAACTCCACAAATAACATAACTTGAGCCAGGGTCAGGGCCTATAGGCGAAAGAGCCACGTTGTTTACTACTACTACTCCTACCATTTTCCACCCACCAAGACCAATGCCAAGACCGAGCCAATGCAATGTAATGTACTCCTATTTTAACTCAAGCAATAATGAACAAGCAAAAAAAAACTTGGGGGAAAAGTCTGGATTCTGCTCAAGATCTGTATGTACCTATACCTATCTCCTATGGCAATACAAGAAAGTGAGATTGGAGCTTTTCTCCACATTACACTCTTACTTATATTACAAGCTCTTGAGCTGTACACTTTAGCTAGATTCTCATAATCTCTCCTGACTTAAAAGTACAATTTATTTTAAACTATTACACAATTTCCTGAAGGAAGGAAAAGGAGTCATCGGTGGCTGTGGCGGTCCTGAGCTTATATATATACTCCCTATTACTTTGTAGGTTGATACCTTAGAACTGGGAAAGTCCTAGACCTTGTTATGCTCCTTAAAAATATTTACAAAACTACAAACCAAAAAGTCCAGAATTTATGTCTCTATATTTTCTCTATTACATGTACAAACTTAATACACTGAGTGTCTTGTAGCTATTCAGGGCCGGACGAAGGAATTGATTTTAGGCAGCAATTTGTTTCCATACAAAAGTCACAATTTAGATTTTATTGATGGTTTTCTTTGGTAAGGCAAAATGTTTTATTTGCATGTTTTAGAAAAGCTTAAAATTTTCTTTTTACTTGATTCAGAAAAGTGCTCAATGTTCTATTTAAATGTTTTGAGAAAAGTGGAAAATGTTTTATTTCTATGTTTTTGAAATGTACAAAACTTTTATTTGCATTTTTTTTTAAAGTCAAAATGTTCTATGTACATGTTTTTTGAAAATTTAAGCAGCAGAAGCTGCCTTTGCTGGCCGCATTATCCGGCCCTGTAGCTATTGCACATGTGAAATTCGTAAATTAAAACTAAAATTGTTTATGTGGTCGATTTCGATTCTACTTTTAGTCCCTTTAAAGTTTTTCATTATTCCTTTGTATTACCTGTACAGTGTCTTTTTGTAATTAGAATAAAATTGCAATTAAAATCACAGACTACTTGTAACCTGTCCGTTGAATCCTTATTTAAATGTGTATTCCTGTCAGTCGCAGTAAGAATGTGTGTACTCCTACAGCCATAGTTCCAACTTTAAAAGGCTCCCAGTGATGCTAATAGTTAATCGAAACGTAAATTGAACTTTAATCAATTAGAAATCAAGATTGAGACTGTCATGATTATGATCATAATCAGACGTTTATAAAGAGCGCAGACATTTTCAGGGAATTTTCCAAGATACACTTGTGCGAAGAAAGTTTAGCTAATAGTACATACTACTGAGGATGAGACTGATTGTCTGTCTGGAAAGTGGAAAGCTGGCACTGGCCATGAGCAATGCTAAAGACTGATGGACTGATGGTGAAATGAATAATTGAAGTCTATAGGTACCGTATATTCTACAATAATGCGCGGGTCTGTAATAGTGCGCGGGTCTGAGAGGTCTCAGTTTGAATAATACGCGGGTCTATTTAACACATTATTCACTGGCAGTACGCGGGTCTGCAATAGTGCGCGGGTCTGTAATACTACGCGGGTCTGAGAGGTCCAGATTTGAATAGTACGCGGGGCGTACTATTATAGAATATACGGTATTTTATATTTCCAACGCACACGACCCCTCCTTCCATTCCATTCCTGAGCATCTGCCTACTCCTACTCCTACCGTTGTGTGAGTGCGGCACGTTATAAAACTCTTGTTCAAATTGTAGAGTTGAGTGTGGACGTGTAGAGCCTGAAGGGAAGGGAACATCCGCATTCGAAGTAGCTAGTCGAGCATATAAAACTGAAAGAAGTCATGAAGATCCCTTTTGCATTTGGATTTGGAAAGGAGGCCTATAGGATCAGTAGAAAGTAGAAAGAATCTGTACATATGGAGATTGCTTTAGTCTAAGGCTTTTCAGACATCTATACATGTAGTAATTGGTAGTTACTTTATTTATATGTAGAAAGCTAGACTTGTTGTGTTGTTGAATTCAAATTTAGCATGCTACACTTGCTCCAAGTATTTGTCTATAAGCTCACATAATGAATGTATAAATGTTTTTAGGTCTGCAAAACTACAACAATAAATACAACTAGGTACTAATAGACGAGGACAAAAATACAGGGACTTTACCATCTCTAATGGCTTAAACTCCCCTCCCATAATGTCCCATATACTACCGCCCACAGAATTAGAAATTACGTATAGTTTTTCAAGTATTAAATAGGTCTGACTAGTGAGTTGACTCCCTTGAAATTAGGAACTAGAAACACTACAATTTTTGAGCAGCTGACTTTTGAATTAGAAATAAGTTAGCCCGTCTCCTTGGAGCGCCCGTGCCGGTTCTCACCTTCATAAATTCCACACTGGATTCCAGAGGGTTGTCAAAGCGAAAAAGGAGCAAAAAATTCTCCTCCATGGGTAACAGCTGGGCAAGCTAAAAGTACAAACAAAACAAGAATTTTAAGTATTATATAATGCCATAGCTATAAATATAATAAAGTGCACTTACAGCATATTATATTATTAGGTACATATTTTTAGTGCATTCTTACGCTTACACTTTTTGCATAACTTGTGACTGTAACAAGTTTTTAATAATATTTTCAAAATATTTTGTATTTGAAAAGTTCAAAATAACATAAAACACAAAAAATATCAATAACCACAAAAATTCAAAACCTTATGATCCCATCATGGCGGAAACATATGATCATACACCTGAAGGATGGTCATAAGGTAGTGCAACGTTCGATTTCCTTCCATTCAGCGTACTTTTCACTTAGCGTAATCAAACACCAAACTACCCTTTGCATGAAGTAGGGAGGTTGCATAGGGAATGGATTATAACCTAAATTATGTAAACTTAAATTTCAAAGAGTCGTAACAGTTTTTGATGCATATTTAAGTGGGATATTTTTTAAAATGAGAAATTTGCATATGGCTACCACTCTACGTACGCTGTATACGACGGCGTAAGTGATATGGTAATGGTAATGATGCAACATTTGGATGCCCACTGCTTGTTAGTCAACTTTACAAGGGGAAAAGTCAAGTCAATTTACACGAATATAAATCAACACATTCCCAAAGGGGCTCAAACATTGTGGCGGTTGACCCGAGGAAAGATTCCCCAAGGTCAACAAGGTAACATAAAATGAGAGCGCGAGTGAAGAGGAAATAGAAATCCTTCTCAAAGTCAAGTCAAAGGGGGAAAAAATACGAACAAATTAGCTGCAAGTATGCACTCGGAAAGGAATAAGTACCTTTACAAAAAACATGGGTGTAAATGAAATAAATAACCGAGGGAATGTTGGTGTGGGTGTGGGGCAGAATGATATTGGTGGTAAAAGTGTGAGTGAATAAAATAGAAATAGTAAGTGAAGTATCAATAAATCAAATCGGTAGAGATGGGACGGCGACCTTGCGTGCATTTCTCAAATAATTCAACCGTGAACAACAAATATTAATGTAAGCATCCCTATATATGCGCGCACTGCATGTTCATTCGTTTGCTCTTAGACAGAACTGCATGAGGGCACGTATTAAATATATATATGAATATTCAAAGTTTCACATACAGATTTATAAACAGTGGGAATGTTCCGTCTGAATGCGATGGGTTGGTTTTCCTTTTCAATTAATTACAGCGGCAATGCATTGATCTTATCCGACTAACAATAACTAAGCCAGGCATAAAAAATACACTAGTCCGATAGACTCTACAAGAAATTGCAAAATCGAGTCGCTCTGTTGTAGAATGGGTAATATACAATTTTTAGTGGATGGGGAATGCGAATCAAAATGTAGGCAGGCAATGAATTAAAATAAAACCAAATCTCTAATAATGTACACTAATATTTTAAAGGTAACAAAGCATATACAATTTATATTTAAAAAATTTCATATAAAATTTTTAACTGTATGCAATTTCAATTTATTATGCAGAAAAAGGGTTGGTTATTTTTTAAAACAAGAAGATAGAAGATTTTACAGCATTGAAATTAAAATGAATTTAGACGATTTGCACTTATCAAATACCTGTAATTAAAACGCTTTGAGCTTTCTCAAAATATGTAGTTAAACATTTTGCTTCTTTTAAAACCACGAAATTAGAACATTTTGCGTCTTTAAAAAAATGAAATTAGAACATTTTGCTTCTTTTAAAGCCATGAAAATAGAAAATTTTGCTTCTTTTAAAACCATGCATTTAGAACATTTTAAATTTGTAAAAATAAGGCAATTAGAACATTTTGAATTTGTAAAAATAAGGCAATTAGAACATTTTTCTGAGTTTAAAAACATGTATCTTTTGTAATATTTTAAAGTTTTCAATCACGTAGTAAATGATAAAATAAATAAATGATAAAATAATAAATAATAAATAACAACCAGGGTAATTTTGAAATTAAAAAAAACAAGACAAATGTTCAACTTAAAAACCTTTCAAAAGCCAGATAGACCAGAACGTCATCATGTTTTTTTTTGATTTTACATATGGTTGGTTTTTCTCCCTCCACTACGTGCTGTCTACTTACGATCAATGCAACTTGTCAGTAATAGATTCCCATATCCTTCGGAGCTTATAATATTATGACTATGTACGTAGGGCCAGTATGGAGGACCGTTACCTAGTTACTATAAGACTATAAGCGCGTTCTGCTTCTGCTCTGGTAAGTAAACAAAAGATAAAGTAAATCGTCCTGTATGATTTCATTTCGGAAGAGAAGAGTTTCTGTCAGGGACAATGCTGTCGCTGTCATCACATCACCTCAAAGCAACTTTTAGCTTCATAGAACGAGGCACTTCAATCATTCAGACGTTTCCTCTATAGCTCCAGCGTAGCTCATCAGTAAGCTTAGACTCGTCTATACTTCTATACTCGGCCTGATCCTAAGCCATTAATAATACTTTGTACTGAGAGTCTAAATCCATATCTTGTTCTTGTTCGCTATACACACAGTCTAAAAAGAGATACTGCGTTCTATCGGAGCCTTGAGTTTGTCCGCGTTGGCTCCCAGGTTTCCCTCACTCACTGACTACTTACTTAGATGATCCTCTTTCGTAAAGTCTTGACAAGTCGGAAAAAGCTGAGTCTGACTCACCTCTATTGTGGCCTTAGGATTTTGTGGATTTTCGATTTCGATATTAGTTTTTTCTGCTTATAGGATGGAAAAGTTGGATGTTGTATTTTGTATTATATGCCGGAGGTAATAGAGTTTTTGTTTTCAAGCAGAATCACTCCATGTGGATGACATCATTTATGTAATGAATACATACGCAGTCGTCCTTGAAGAGCAAGGACTGGCCGTAATTAATTTTCAAATAATACAAAATCCGCAAGTACATACATCTTCTAGAGATATTCGATTTTTTTAAAAAACCAAATGTTTAATCAAAATGGAATATTTTGAACTTGAAAAATACAGATTAATGCTTTTAACATTGAAAGAGTACCAAAAGTGCAAAACGTTGCAATAATTGTGCTTGAAAATAAAATCAAGAAAAATTATCAACTTCATGGTCTCTAAACGGACTGTTTGTTACGACTCGAGAGAAAGCAAGAAAATTCGGCTAATAATAGTATGCCTTACAGATTATGTTTGCATCAACTATACAAGAACACTTTATACGGTTGTATTCCCTTTTGGCAGGAATTCTAGTTAAAAATAGCTCTTAATTATTTAGAGAAAATCTATGAGGTTATCAAAAACGATAAAACTGTGGACATTGATGTATAGCATTATCACCTTCATCGCTTCATGACTGAGACGGAGAAAGAGAGAATGCAAGTAAGAAAGAAAGACTTTTCATGCACTTTTTTGTATACACATCTTTGTTCTTGAGGAGAGTGGGAGAGTGGACCATGGTTTAATTAAGTTCGATTTCGTCCAGAATCGTTTTTCGTCCAAATCGATTGCAGCCCCCGTGTACTCGTGACATACTGACCAAATCAACTCATGTAAGTTTAAGTACGTAGCCTCCTCGTCCTCATGTTTGTGTGAAACATTCGCAGGAACATAAGGTCCCAATGTAGAGCTCCCCCTTCGTGCAGATCAAAACCGAGATATTCGGAATAATATTATCTCTACACGTACACACACACACACACACATACACCTAACAACCCAAAATTGACTTGATTGTACTCCATAAGCTCAACCAAACCAAAAAGGAGTCTCCTATACTCTCACACTCTTGGTCCTCGGTCTATTCAACTTGAGCTTGAGGTCGGCGACGGGGACGGCAACGGCAACGGCAAGGGAACTTATTGATTTCCTGTGGTAATGAAGTAATTATAAAGAAATATGGAACTATTACACTCTGAACTGCTCCTGTTACTCATGTTGTTTGTATACCCACACCCACACAGTGTAATTGACTGTAGCCGAACGAAGCTCTCTTTGGACTTTGACTTCCTCCTTCTATTCTCATAAGGCCAATGCATAATATGGGAGTGAGCTCTATCTCAGTCCATAGTCCATGTGTATGACAGTAGACTTGAAACAAAAAGTAATTATATCTCGACAAAGAACTAAAACCAAGTTGTGAGAATTTCATATTGAACTACTACCACTACTACTACCGCTTTGACTTGGCCCAGTACCAGTACCAGTACCAGTGCCACTGTTTGTATTTTGGTTTTTGTCATGAAGTCAAAAGATAGATTAAAGTTGAAATTGGAGTTGACTAACTAAGCCTTTTTTGCCTTGGAAAACTTTAGGCCACTGCACTGCTCCTACTGTTTTTAAAGATAAAACTATTCACCCAAAAATAAAATAGAAGGGAAGGCTGGGATAGAAAGATACACTGTAAAGGATGAGAAAGGAAGGACGACCTCAAAGTCCAAGTGTCTTCAAAGTGGGGAACATTGAGGATGTAATGGGGAAAAATGACCAAAGTTTTTGAATAGGAAATTACATACTTGGAGGGATAATGGAAAATTATGCTAAAGTTATCTTATTATCGGGGTAAATGCTGGATTTTGGGGAAGGGGAAGATAACCATTCTTTTATATAGCGACATTATATGCTACGTGAGGACCTATATAGGTACTCGCACTGTTGCTGGGACTATAATACTGGGCCTGGGCCTATGACATGAACGTGCTATATTTTATAAATTTCTAGAGTCCCAGTCCCAACTCCCAACCAACTCCCTCAAAATTTCCCTTCTTTCACAATTTTTTTTATTATTTCTTTCTCCGTTTCTCGTGATGACTCTGATCGTGATGGGGATATTTGGGAAGCTTAAAGAGGGAAAAGCCTTAAATCTGGGGGAGAGAGACAGAGACAGAGAGAGAGACAGAGACAGTGGAAGAAGAAATACAATTTTAGGTTACCTCACGAATGTCAATTTTCCCATCTCGGTTGTCGTCGTAGGCTTCCATAAAGCATTGCTTGAGCTCTGCCAACATGGCATCAGAAACGACCTGCCAATTCAAATGGGGAAAAAAATTGAATATTTTTTGTAGGTAGTGAGAGACAGTGGAGAGACACTTATATATTTCTACAAAAACGATTTCTGGGGAAGTGTGAAAACAGGTCAAATGCATTATTCTCGAAATTAAAATACATTAACAAATATTTTTTTTGCAAATTAACTTTTACGTCATTAATTTTTCAATTTGAAAAAAACTTAATAATTAATTTTTAACATAAAAAATAGTAAATATCGCAGTTTGCACTTTCAAAAAGGTGCAAATTCTGTACTTATAAATTTCAAAAATGTAGAAATAGAATATTTTGTACCATTAAAGCTGAAAATATCCTGCTTTGCCTTTAAAAAGGAGTAAACGTAAAACTGTTTTAAGAAAAACTCTTTTTAGCAATTTGGAACCTTTTCAAATGTCAAAATTTTCCCAAAAACAGGTTTCAGTTTGAGAATAAAAATAGCATTTGGCTTGTTTTCGTTCATCAATGGCAATGTCTGTACTTATTGTGACATGTCTCTCTTTTTCATTGTCACCACTTGTAATTACATAAGTGGTAGATAATACTTGCAATTTACGGTTTTTTGCCACACTATATAATTTAATCTAATGGCGTGAGTAGTGAATGCGAAATGCAATTAAATTAATGGCTTTGGTTCTGTGCTTGTGTTGTGAAAGTATTCATGAAAAAACTATATAGTACCTATGTATATATTTAGGTTCCCCTATGTAAAATAATAGTATGTAATAGAATGAATTACGCTGAAGACTAAATCTATTATTGTGAATATTTTGCAAGGATTCCAAATCCAATGGCTAAGATAATAGCGGTAAAATCGAAACTTCTATTGCGTTGAGAATTATTTTTGAAATTTACCTTACGATAATAAAGGGGCCATAATATTTTATGAAGAGAATGCTTATACGAATAATATACATATGAAAAAATTAATATCCTTATGTAAATATTTAATAGGGAAAGTAACTTTCAATGTAAGGGAAATTATCGAACCGAAAAATAAAAATATTTGTATTGAGAAACAATTTAATTCGGTACATATTATATTTACGAGATTCAATTACTCCAATCAGGAAGTGATTTAAATGAATGGCCTGTAATTTATGAAATACTGCTACTCTTAAGGTGCTAGATTTCTTGTCGGACTGTCAAGGCACAGTTCCCAATGAAGATTAAGTGTAAATTCGCATGCAATCTATCTTAGCTATTATCTCATTAAAGAAATCAGTCAAGGCTAAAATAGGTTCATGTTGAAAGTCAAAATTTGAATATATTATGAAAATCTAGAAAGTTGTACAAAATGTTTGTGATTATATATAATTGTGTGCCTCCTAAATTATGTCAAATATGACGAGGACTGCTGGCGAGAGAAACTGCAGGTATCAAGTATGGAACTCTAATCAAAAATTATAGTGTGTAATAATTATAAAGCTAAATGTGAAATACTGATATAATAATATGTAGTTATGATATTGTCATATAGGTATACATACATAAGAAGTAATAGTAATTACTGTAAATGACACGTTTATTAATTAGTTTTACCTCAGGACTGGTATCCGTTGAGTTGACACTGGATACAAACTCTCGGAGGAAGCCATCCAGCTCACTCCCCTCAATGTAGCCATTTGCTGTGTAAATAAATTTATTGAGTCAAATTAAAATACTGCACAGTATCACGTGATAGATTAGTTTTAGCAGTAAAGCCCTTCCCATTTGTCTCCATTAGACTTCCCTTAAAGTACCATCACGTAAGCAAACCGCGGAGCTCCCCAAGTCCAACAAAAAGAACTTGATGAATCACCTCAAATTAGCCTTTCTCCACAGTACAAAATAAGAATGAAAATCCCAACCCGGCTCCGGTTCCGAATCCGAATCCGAATTCCAACACAAGTACAAAAACATATAATTCTATCCACATCTCACCATTAATGACCGTCACAGGGCTATAAGCCTGGGCAGAAGGTCCCAGAAATGTTAATGTGGTGAGAAAATGTAATATTATTTCGTTCTCCAACAAGGTGCAATTTATCCCTGTATAATAACTGTCCCCTATATACTAATATACTTAAACGTACCAACAAAGTTAAAGCACAACTACAACATACAGCTCTGTGACCAATCACCAATCTTCTGTAATAAGTCATAATTAGAATTTTGTCTTGAATGGAAAAATTTCAAATTCAAAAATAGATGTAAATTTGGGGGCTGGAAATAAATTCAAGTGACATACTGGATAATGGAAAAAGGGTGTAGACCTAAACAATTGGCGAAATTATGCGTTTATGTTTACATTTAATCATGAAGCGATCAGACGTCCCTATCTCACGAAACTCTAGGTCTATAATGTAAGATGTGGACTGAATGAATGCGCAATATCCAACTTTACCCCTTCAAAATAAAATAACAGTAACAAATAAAAAATAAAAGAATGTCCAAAACTCAAACGAAAAAAAATAGGGGGAAGAAAATTGAAGAAACAAAGAAAAGTCCAGCAGAGAGAAAGTCAACTTACCATCCTTGTCGTAATGACTCCAAACTTCAGTAAACTGATTAGCTGTCAATTTCTTTAGCTCTCGACTCTGGGGGTCTCGGAATTGACGCATAAAGTTGGCACATCTATCAATGTTCACCTTTAATGAGCCTGAAGATGGGCTGGTTGTCATCGTTGCTGCTGCCATTTTTTTCTATGTCTGTACAGAGAGAACAACAAAGTGATAGAAGAGGGACGTGAGAGTGATTGAAGATGTAGAAATTAGAAAGTAAGTCAGGGCAGAGTTACGTACAACTTTGGCAGAGAAAAAAGTTTTTTTATCTTTACTTCGATTACTTTATTTTGACAATAGACTTCTTTTTTTTCTGCCTTTCACAATCCTCAAAACTCAATACTCAAAAGAATGTACCTAGGTTGTGTATATAGTAATTCTATAAAAATATACCCTGGAAAATTCGAAATTTTGTAAAAAGAAAAAGACATTGAAGTAAGTTAAAAGTTCTCTCAAAATTAAAGTTACACCTATGACTACGACCTACCTATAGACTAAACGCATATAAGCTAATACTTATAGAATATTGGATAAGTCAGTATTGATAAGCTATAGAGTTTATAGTATATACAATAGCATTGCAATTTTTATACCCATTTCATTTCAATTAATAGTGCAAAGGGATGAACTTGGATAGGCGCAATTATATTGCGGGAAACGGGAAACGGAATAATTCTATGCTGTCAATGCAATTCATTCCTCGGCAAACTTTATTCTTTTTTCTACCTCCGCTGGTGCTCGCGCGTATATATTTCTGTATTCTGTATAAAAAATGAGTTAGATGTGTCCTCCTTTGTAATTTCTACCTCTCACTAGTCAAATGTATGTGCCTTACGTACATACTGAAAAAATGTTTGAACCTCATGTTGTCTGAGCCCAGAGATGGTGAAGTTACGTGCACGTGGAAAAATAGGAAGGGAACGGTTCCAAGTTTTTTTGTCGGAGACCTTGGATTAATTGATATGATTTGAGCAAAGGGGAAAAATAATGACAGAGCTTCCATTAAGGGCACCAACACACGATTTTCTTATTTTATCTCTTTCTGCATGAACCTATCCATTCCGCCTTACGACCCTTCAAAATGATTGCTAATTGGTGCGCAATAATGATTGTTAAAATATGGACGATGAATGAACTATCCCCTTTTCCAAATTAATATTGAATTGGGCTTTACATAAAAATTAACTTCGCATTTGGTAATTCAGAATTCAGAATGTTAAATTGCAAGCAAAACATTGTAAATAAAATATGTTGGAGTAAGAATGGCAGGAGACTGATCAATACTGCGTATCAAAAATATTATTTACGTACACAGCTAAATATTTATTACTAGTAGTTAATTATACTTATATACTAGCTGTATAAGAAAATTCCTACTGCTGTTTTTTGCAGTGATATTTAGCATTTCAAATATTAACGAGTTTCGACCTATTTTATGTCAGCCTATTTTTCCTTATTTCCTTTTTCCTCACTCATCGAAAAATTAATGGATTTCGTCCATGTTTTATTTTGGCACCATTCCCTGAAGAAAATCCAAATAGTGTATATAATTCAAGCGTGTAAATGACAATCATTGGAATTAATTTTCAACTGTGATTAATTTTTGCACTCTATAAAATATTCTGACTATACGTACATAGAAATTGTGTTTCTTCCGTCTCCATAGCCTTAATAATATGGTGTCAACGGAAACAAACCAACATTGAAGAATCGTAATCTTAACCCCTACTGTCCTACTACATATTTCTTTTACTACACAATCATAAACCTAATTTTATGAATCAAAATGGATTATGAAATGTCTTTCCTTTCTGGGTGAGGATTGGTACGTGATTCAAAATTGTGAAATCCATTTTGTTTTCCAAGCTCTTCCCATTAAACTCAAACCCCTCATTTCTCATCTCTTTCTATTATTTTTTGAGACAAGTCATATCAGTTGTTGGTAGTGTGAGATGTGGAGGGATCATCAGAGAGAGCACTCATAAAATTTACATACAGCGTAAAAACAAAGATGAGAAAAAGGAAAATCAAAATCAAGCGTAAATGTAAAAAAGCGTCTCTCAATAAAAATGTTGAACTACTTTAGACTACTTGATCTTGGTTGGAGTTGGAGTGGAGGAGCAATGTCTACAGAATATGAGGATAAGCGACGAGCATGATTTCGCATAAATGAAATTGAAAAGCGGAGAAACTGCGAAGAAACCGAAAGCTTAAGGACTGAACTTAAAATTTCCCCGGTTTTATTCCTCTGTCATATGTCGTTCATAGCATGTCGTAATCGGGATCGTGGGCCGCAAGTAGTGAGTCGTCATGTGCCTTTTGTATATCAGTTTATATAGTTTTCCAGAGTTTACGTTATGTCTTTTACGTTCAACGGTGGACTTGTTCGGGTTCGGGTTCTGAGTACTGGTACTGAGGCTCGGGATGTGGAACTAATAAGAGTATTAATAGGATTTCTTCTATTATCCTTTAATCCAGCCTTGCTTTTAAACTGGTTTACTTTTTCCATGTTTCTTGCCAGAAAAAAACAGTTGAGTCCACACAATGTCACAGGGGAAAGTCTTTTATATAGCTGTATACAAGAGTATTAGTATTAGTATTAGTATTAGTAGTAGTTAGTAGTAGTTAGTAGTTAGTAGTTCATGTACATTAGGAATAGTGGATTCTCCGTACTACGCTCTGCAACTACATAATGCATGGGAAGGGTACGGCCACGGCCAGACTGGCTATGCTATTTAATTTAATGGTACTCGTATTCTATTATCTCTCTAGCCTCTAGGCTTTGTAACCCACGGATAAAAATAATTAAGATAATTTATCAGGAATTAAAAAATAATTCCAGCTCTCTCACAGTCGCTCAAAGCTCCCAACAATTTAGTACTTGAGCCATATTAAAGAGGAAAGGGCCTTGATGATCCTGTCATATTATATATTTAATCTCATCACTAATCATTCAACGCAGTATCCTTTTTCGATTTTCGATTAACAACAAAGGATCCCCCCTATGCTTCCTTTCATATCGTATCGTATTGTGCATCTATATTTGTTTACCTCACCACCGACACAGTACAATGCAGAAGGAAACTCAAAATGAAAGAAATGTCACTGTCTGTCAGGCTTTCACTTTAGACTGAAGAAAAAAATGGAGAAAATAGAAAAGTGGGAATGAATTCAAGGAATTCCAGCCTTCCAACGTTTTGTAACATGTCCTTTTTTTATTTACTAAAGCTCCTACAGACAACAGACTTCATTCGACCAATGACCATAAGACCAAGGCCCTAGTCCTAGTACCAACATAAACTTTACATCTGGACGGAGATGCCGATGCCGATGCCGATGGTTGGAGTTGGACGTTTTAAGTTAGCACTAGGCAATTTCCATTTCCATTTCTTTTCAACCTTTCCCTGCATTTTTTTTCTCGTCCGTCCCCGATCTCGTCAACAAAGACGGTAACGCTAAGCAGATTTGGAATTGGGAGCTGAGTCTGAAGCCAAAATTGTACACATCTGACGACGCTGCAGTTTAATTGAATCTGTCTGGGATAGTCAGTGTTGATCTTTTTTCCTTTATTTTTTCTGTTCTGTTCTGTATTTATTTACTTCTCTCAAATGAATAAGGCGCAATGGCCATACATCATGGATTTTGGCCCATGTTCCGAAAGCAAAAAAAATAAGACAAATTTCAACTTT
This sequence comes from Dicyrtomina minuta, assembly GCA_949802685.1. Lineage (NCBI taxonomy): Eukaryota > Metazoa > Arthropoda > Collembola > Symphypleona > Dicyrtomidae > Dicyrtomina > Dicyrtomina minuta. The sequence goes on from OX461812.1 coordinate 50,067,588, forward strand.
CGTCTTTCGTAATTCGCATTTCTAGAGTGACGTCGCTTTCCTTTTGTGAAAATGCGACTGTCTGAATTTCTATTACGGGATTAGAGAGAAAGTATTCTCCTTTTTCCTCAAGTTTGTTTTGAATTTTTGGCGAGGAATTGGGGATATTGGTAGCTGATAGGAATAGGGACTACGTTGAATTTATTTGTGAGATTACAAATACTGATAAAAATAAAGAATAGTCCCTATACCCTCACACCACGCTTACTGTGGGCAGGAAGTTGAAAGTAGAAATATAAGTGCCTGCTCAACTTGTTTTGCAATAGACTATTATGTCGATTCAATCTGCACAAGATGAATTTACATGGTGATTTTGATTTTGGAATTTGGATTTGGATGGGAGATCTGGTCAGACAGAAAAGTAATCTGTACAGGTTATTCAAAAGTCCTACTGCCTAGATTCTAGAGCTTTACTATATCTACAATCTAGAATCTAGTATCTAGACTACACTTGCATTTTATTTTCTATTTATTCTACGTAATATTTTAGGGATTGTGAAGGCAATGTCCTACAATGGAGCTAAAAGTCTAAAAGCCATTATTCATGATTAAATCCGCGCTCTTGGGAACCTAAAGACGAGTGAGGTGTCTCTCAGTTCTGGTCCTGACAAACCAAAATAATCGCTAAATAAAAATTAAGCAAGTGTCTGATGGCTTAGAAGTTTACTCAGCATGAGATAAACAAACATTTCTGCTCAATCAAACTTAAGCTGTATAGATAAATACATACGTATAGATACTAATGAAAATCAACTTTTTCTACCTGGGCCAAAAGTTGGTTGCTTTCCTGAGTAATTCTTCCTGACTTTCACTTTGGCTGGTGCTGATTCTCACTGATGAGATTATCCGCTAATCTTCGAAAAGAGCACACTCCACTTTTGCACTTTCTATATAGTAAAGGTGCAATTCTACTTTCTCAATAATATTGCCACGAGCCTAGTTTTTTCTCTCACTGTAGAATAAAATGTTTAGTAATTCACAAAAAATGAGTTTTACTTTATTTGGAAAATTGCTGGAAGTAATTTCGATAAGTTAGAGATTGAAATTGATTTGATTTAGTCGACTTAGTGGAGCACAGTTGATGAGGTGAATTTCCACTTTGGAGAGCTTTCTTACTCAGCCGTCAAATTGCACTTGACTCAAAGTGTTATTAATACGTTCCCGTAGTAACGACCCAAAGAATCTTCCTTGGAAGTGAAAAAAAATTGAACGATTTGGATGTAACTCGTGTTGTGAGTAGCTTTCTCCGAAAGCTTTCCCCGAATAGTATTATTAATTACAATACAAGACTGTATGTATGTGTGTGTGTGAGTTTGGAAAACTCTTTCAATTCCAGGCAGTGCTTTCAATGAGCAACGAGTGAATTGGAACTTGGACAATAAAAGTGTATCCCAACAATAACAAGTGGAAGTAAGTAACTCTGACTTGGTCGAAAGGCTTGAAACAACTGACCAAGTTGGAGAAAGTTGGAACAGTATATAAACGTCTCTACCTTTCTCTCCGTCTCCTTTCCATGAGCTACTCTCCAGGTTTGTTTCCTTGTCCGTTAGTTCGTACGTACTTTCCTTCGTTCGCTGTCTCCCTCGCTCGTTCTTCAATCCTCAGCTAAGTTCGTCTGCTTACATGCACCTCGATCAGCCTATAGGTAAGAACCATTCCTAAAAATTGTTGGTCCTCTCAAAGCTCAAAGCCGAAGAGAGCCTAACCAAGAGCAATGTAAAATGTAGGAAGAATCCAGATCCAGACTGTAAGTCTAGGTTTCTGTGTAGTATACCGGGAAGTAGAGTAGTACTACGACCAAAACCGAAACCGAACGCTAACGTGGAGCACTTGAGTTTGAGTTGAGTAGGTGTATACAAAAGAGACATGGAGACGATGTGTATGTGCACATCCATTCATTTGCGCCTATCATGTGTTCATACGCTCATGTATAGGTTAAGCATGGCTAGGGCTAGGCTGATGGAATACCGGGACCAGGACCAACGCCATTGCCGCGGCCGGGTCCGGGTCCTGGTCCGGGCTTGATAGATACAAGACGGGAATTCGAATACCAAATACAAGTAGGAACAGTAATAGGAAATAACAAGCGCATGCTTTCTCTCTCATTCCCGGTGCGAGTAAATACAGAAGCAGAATATATATTGAAATTTCCCCTCTGCTTTCTCTTTCTCTCTTTCTCTCTCTCTCTCAAAGTTCTCTCCTTTGCTGTGCATAATTCCATGCATTAATCCAAATGATTATACACTACCACATGCTCCTGCCCTTCCCATCCAGAAACATATACTAGAGAATAAATACAAATGGAGAATGGCAGGGATAGCAGTCTATGTCCAGAGTGCTCCTGCTCCTGGCACTGGCACTGGTGGTACCTTGTATCAGTAGATTATTACCTACGTTACTACTACTACACAACTTCAGAGCTCCCATCCTTTCCTTAGTACAAGACTGTGGAGCGCAGAGCCTGGACTTTCGACTCTACAAAGACCATGTAAATACTTGTCATGTAAATACATGACGGAGTGTGGAGAAACTCATCCTTTACTATCCTACGACGACTCGGCAGATATATTATTACATGGGCATGGGTAAAGATTAACCCAAATTTCTCGTGGTTTTTGAATAAACACCTTGGAGGCTATTTATTTTATGGTCCCACCCACCATCACACTACCATTACGGTTACAACTAAAACTTCCACTATGACGACAGTACACTTTCTCTTCTAGAATTCAGAATGCTGAAAAAAAATGAATTCTTGAGCTTTCACCTCTGTAAACGTTTTGACCATCCACCAGAACGACCCTTAATGCTTGTATGTACATCTACAACTACCACCACAACCGTAAAGCACATCCTTACTTGAGAAGTGAAGTAGGTACTACAACTTCTTAAAGGGTTCAAGGGCATCTTTTATTGTAAACATAATTCAAATGCAAGAAAAAAATATTGAAATTCCAATTCGTTTGAACGATGGCGATGAATTGGATGATGTTAGAACTCTACAATTCAATGTGAACTATTTACGTTTGTATTTTATATTCGACACAGTACACTCACAATCAGTACAGTAGTTGAGTTTAAAGTCTTAGGTATTTTTGAATGTTAAATCGCAATATTTGAGTTTTTCGGGAGGCCCCATAGGATGAGATCCAGCGCCAGGAGTGAAGACTTGGCTGTCTGTGTGCATTGCATGTGGCTTCGAATTCCGGGTTTGGTTATGGAATGGGCATGGACTCGAGGCTTATGGTTTTTATATTCGACAACGAATCAAGAGGAAGCATGCATTGGTTTAACTTTCACTATATCTCACTCTGTGTGAAACTAAATTCAAATCAATAGCTCTGTCCGTTTTCAATAAAAAAAACCTGGTTGGATATCTTGCCCAGGCACAAACTTTTACCTCCCAACAGCAAAGAAGGAAAAATCTAAATTCAAATCCAACCTACGTTTTCGTTTAACTCTGTGTATGTGTATACTTTTATGTAGATATTTTCATTTTCAATTTTAGATCCGTAGACCACCTCTTGTGTCTGAATGCTAAACGGATTGGGATATTGAAATCATGAATCAACCAGATGGAAAAAAAGGATTTTACAATTTGCTTTGAAGCTTTCGGCCAAACGGTGAATGGAAGGTATAATATCCCTTCATCAGATGTTTCAACCCAAAGATCTTTGAATACATGGATTGATTCATAATACACTAGTAGAGTTTATAAGAATGCAATCAAATGTAGATGAAAAGCGACGAGAATTGTGTTTATATTAATGATATTTTTTGTATTTGAAGATGCTGTACAAGACATACGGATTATTTAATGCACAATAGAGTATCTAGTTTTAACTTGGGACACAAAAAATAACAAAAAATAATTTCTCATTTAAAAAAAGTGATGATATTAGATTAGAGTTAGAAAATTTTACAATTACATGCTTATAAGCCAATAAATCATACAATTAGAATACTTTGCTTTGTCAAAAAAACAAATCCAACGTTTTGCAATGTTTTTGGCAATACTTGTAATAAACCCTTTTGCATGATCAAACAATAAAACAATTAAAGCATTTTTTACTATCCAAAAATTATCATTCATAAATATTTTAACTTTACAAAAAAATTAAAATTTTGTTTTTGTAAATTAAAAAAAAATATTCTGACATTTTATCGTCCACAAAAGTTGCATAAAAAGGTAAATGTTTTTCTCTCGCCGCATGCTGCATTTTATATATATAACTGATTTCTATTCTTCCAAATTACGTGGCTCTTATTGGAAATTGAAAGTCTTTTAAATTTACATACAGTAACACAGGACTAGGGCCCATACGACGTGGTCCAACGCTTGCTTAAAAAACATGAACATAGAAAAAGACGTAGATACATACAAATAGGACGACAAATGTAATAAAGTTTGTATTGATATTGGTATAAATTGTTATTTATCTTTGTGCAAACTTTAATGAATACGTACTATGTAACTTGTGTAGTTTCTCTGCCTTTAGTTTGTTTTACCTGGATCAACATCTTTTTTCTTCTTCTTCTTTTTTTTTTTATTTTTAGTTCTGGTCTGCTGCTGCTCATCCCTATTTTCTATCCAAGAAATACCTTTCAACACACGGTTTCTAAATTTTACACAAAAGTGTGTGAGATGTATTCGTATAATGTCCAAGTAGAAGAGTGGGAATAGAAGGAGACAGACGAGCCGAGACGAGACAGTGTAAAGCCAAATGGAAAAGCCCACGCCGAAATAAATGAATACAGAGGGAGAGAAAGAGAGAAAGAGAAACATGAAAGTGCCTGCTACGTATATAGAACTGCATGTAGGTAAAAAGTAAAACTAGACAAGGCATGAGGTTGTCACCTTCAGTTGAATTATGCAAAGAAGCCCCATGTCCCCATCCTACGTCCTACACACAATTTCTAAATGGCAAACTAAAACTAGTCCGTTGAGAGTGAGAAAGGATGGAGAAAGTTAGAAATATGTTACTCTCTCTCTCTCTCCTCTCTCTCTCTATTTTCCAAAGTCAAACTCATTCTCATTCTCTACGCATATATTTTTTTTACTAGAACCAAAATTTATGTCCCATCCTCAAACAACATCTTCCCATTTTACCCCCTAAACATTAACTTGTATTTTTTTTGCATATAAATTGGGATGTCAAGTACCTATTTTTATTTTTTATTATTTCTACTGTTTCTGTAAAGATTTCATATTTCATTGTCATTATTTGATTATTTCATTTTTCATCTTTTTTTTAAACAAAGCCTACCAAAGCCAAAGTAAATGTTCCTGGGAAGAAGTATTAAAATTTTGCTTTTTTATTTTCCTTATAGCATTTTTCAGTGTAATTGATTTTGGCTGTCGTACATACACAAAATACAAACACAACTAAAATAATGGAATTTAAAGTAAATATTGCATATATAGATATTTTATAAATGGGTTGGTATGTACGTATATGTATGTACGTAGACACATTTTATAGATTACGCATGTTAAGCTATACCTCAATGTAACGCAATCCCATACAAAGTTAATACTACTTCCTTAATTTATTCACGTACATCATATAGTGGTGTGTGTGAATAATTAATAAATATAAAGGCCAACTATTAATTCCATTTTGCGTATAGTGCATATTTAAAGAGCGTGACACGTCTTTGAATTATTAACATGTTGTAGCACTTACTTTACTTTAAATGACAAAAATAATTTTAAAATGCGATTTTTTAAAATCCAAACGCCCGTCACATTCTAGAAACGAAATTCGCAAGATTTCATAACCACTTTTTTAAACACGTTTCCGAAAATTTCACAGCATTTTAATCATGTTTCTGTGGGATACACATTATAGAGCAATATTAAAATCTGTTTTAGTATTTATGAAAAATATTTCAAAGAATTTTAACCGCTTGCTGCTTAGGCTCTTAGCTATTAAACCCATACACTTCTCTAACGCCATTTAAAAAAATATTGTGGTGAAGAAGGTTCACTCCCCGTTCAAACGACCACATAAAAAAATCCGAATTTAATTACATAAACATTTTCTGCGTTGTTTATTTTAAGACTGTGGCTACTATGACCATAAATAGTGTGGCTTATGGAGCAAGCTATAAAACATTATTGACGTAAATTAATGTAACCCCACACAATTTACCTAAATGGCAAGAATAATAATGAAAATTTTAAACATGACACAAAATTCCGCTGAAAAACACTGTTGTTTATACGTGATTTTTTTTCAAAAGCATATATCGCTAAACCAAGGAGGAAGTAATGATAATGAACGATTATCACTATTTTTCTCAAGCAGGTAACTATTACCATAACATGAAAATCATTGCTTTGTAGATAATCATAACCAATAACTGTAATAATAATCATTAACTTGATCGTAATCGTAATCGGGATATGCTTAACGTAAGACGATTATGATACTACTTTAGTGTCAGGTATTATAAATATGTACCTACTAGAGGTTCATAGAGCGTACAAAAATACAAGTTATACAAGTAGAGAGTGAGAGGTATGAGCATAAAGTAAACAAAATAAACAAAGGACAAAGTGTGGAAAACTGAAGGATGCTCATTAAGCCATCATGGGATTTAGCATAGTAAGATTTTGTTATTGTTATTTGTTTTGGCACTTTTTATGAAAGTCCCATGTGTGACGGCTGTTTCACTACTTGTTTACTATTCCTTATCGTACCTACAATCTACATCATCAGCAGTGGCTGCCGCTACAGGAAGGAAGGCAGGAAGGACCAGTGCCACAGAAGTAGTAATATGTTGTTGAACCACTTTATATTCATCTCCAGGGCTGGGTTTTATCTAATCCAATTCATTGTAAAGTGTAATGTGTACATACCTAAGGTAGCTTCTTTTTCCACCGACTGCCATCAGCTATGTGACTATAAAGTTTCCCTTCTATATTTCCATGTGCTTTGGGAATGTACAAAATGTGAAAAAAGTAGATTGTGCCAGGACCACTTTTATATTTTTATTTAGATAGTCGATGAGAGAATTACTATAAGAAGTGACAAGAAAATGAAGTGTAGGAGAAGAAAATAACAAAGACAGACTGTAAATAGTAAATACAGGTAGGGAATAATAGGAAGGAGTTAGGTGGGTGAAAAGTTGTTGATATTCAATTGGCATTTGTGGTTCAAAGGTGTCTGTCTACTCGCCTCTAGGATTCCAGTGCAACTCTGGTCTGAAACTATACTAACGTGGCATATACTGCTAACAAGTTCCAGCACTCTAAGGGATTGTATCACTAAGCAGTATGTACTGGCACTGGCCGGGTATACAAATAACGTTAACATTGTAACCTCATGTGACACAAATCCATATTTTGCAAATATTATTTCGACGTAGAGATGCAAAGATGTATTACATCAAAAAATATAATATGTATATGCAAAAAATGATAGATTCATATCGTCTGTGAAAAGCCAAAATGATACATATGCAATTTATGCTAGAATCAAAATGAGCTATTAAAATGTTAATTAAGAGTTTTTGGAAAGCGTAAAATGCTCTAATTTCATGTTTTTGAAAAGGTGCAAATATGTCTAATTCTATGTTCCTGAAAAGGTGCAAAATATTCTAATTCCATGTTTTTGAAAAGGTGCAAAATGTTCTAACTCCATGTTTTTGAAAAGGTGCGAAATGTTCTAATTCTATGTTTCGAAAAGTTGCAAAATGTTCTATTTAAATGGTCTAAAGGCATATTTGAATATTTTTGTAGATATTTGATATTGCTTTTAGCTAAAAATGGATATGGGTCATTTTGGTTCTTCATTTACAATATAATTTATATAATACTGACAATATTCGTTATTGAGGTATAGGTAGAGAGTGTCTGTAAGAGCCTTTGCTATGTATCGGACGTTAAATAAAGTTTTTTTATAGGTAGAGAGAGAATTTCTAGGTTTCATACCTCCAATAAAGGTATATTTACACAGTTTGCACCTTTTCAAAATATTTAATTCTGTACTTACCTATTTGATATGTTTTAAATAGAAAGGCTTATGTACCAAATTTTATAAAAATTTCAAAGGACTATAATTAAACATTTTATACAAAACAGTTACTATTGTTAAAGTAGTGTGAAAATAAGGTGCACAATATGATAAGATGTAGTATAAAATACAACGTAGAGAATATTTATTCAGAACAACTATCAAGACAATGCTCACTCTTCAGAAGTAAAACATAAAGTACAGTATGGAATTGGAAACTTCCAATTCCAAAGCGCTGCCATGGCAACATTCAGTAAGCCATGGCAACATAACACTATTTACGAGTAAGCATCTTGGCGATAAAAATTACTCATGTAACTTTTTCTGACACTGAAAAAATACTCAAAATATAATATTCTTCATGAAAAGCAAAACGTTCTTGTTACCAACTTGCTATAGATCAGCTAGATATTATTGCTAGTATAGAAGTATGACTTCTCAAGTATAGTACCTACACGAGACTCGTCATATAAGTGACAGATCCTTTCTTGAAATCCCGTTTTATACTTTCCTTATATTTCTGAACTACACACAATTTCTGTCTATAAATTCGCGACGCACAAAGATTTAAGAATTCATATTTTGATTTTACGTTGGAGCTAGTGAAAACGAAATGCGAAGCCTTGTGGACATATACGACGTTATAGATTATAATAGTGGAGCACGTACTCTCTGTCAAGGTTGAGTAAAGGGAAGTTTTCCGTTTGAGACGTGTTGGGACCTATTTCCCAAGAGAGAGAGGGAGGCAGAGAAAGGACCAGACCACGACGACGAAAACGAAAATGACTAGGACTTCTATTGTAGAACCTGAGGATTGTACGAATAAAATGTACGAGAAAGAAGAAATATAAGAAAAAGAGAGAAAGATCGATAAACGCAGTGGAAGCATGAGAATAAGACTACGAACTTGACTAAAATAGCTGTGGGAAAAAAAATTGAGAGACAAGTAGTTTAGTTACGTGGCTTTCCTACTACTTGACAATCTACTTCCTTGTTCTCTATTTCTCAATAATAATGTCATATGTAGGTCTACATTATAGATATTCCACATGGTCCATAGAGATCAGTGACAGAGACCAGGACCAGGACCAGGACCAGACCAGGTAGGTAGCTACAAGTTTCTACAAGAGAACAAAAAGAAAAGGAAAATACAAGTATAGCACTTTCTCCAGTTCCAGTTCCAGACCCACACTCACACATTCTACAATGATCTTCATCTGTAAGGTTGTCACACGTGGTTATTTTCCTTGGATCTTAGCGCCTTCCTTATTCAACAAAGTAACCCAAACTCCCCCACGTTTTGAAAAATACAACAGCAGCAGCAGTAACGACAACAACGTAGTTCCGGCAGCGACAAAAAACATTAATGTGATCCGTTAAAAGATGCTTATGAAGCACCTGGTAAAATGGGACCTATAGCCTTCAAGGAAAATGATATCGAACCACAAGTTTTTTAATTTTAATTAAGTCTTTGCAATATTTATGGCGCATACAAACCAAAATTCAACTTTTAATCGAGCAGGCAATAGAAAATAATCCTACTGACTAGTATATATAGAGTTCTAAAACCTACCTTCGTGGAGACGATTATTTTGCAATTGATTTTCAATTTTCTATGTACATACTTTCACCTATACTTTCTCCATATATTTTTCCCATTAGAATTTATGTTTCAAGAAAGGAAAGTGCATATTGTTGGTACTGCTATTTGTTGGATGGGGCGCCTGAATAAGAACATACAATTAGGCTAGCTAGACTGCAACTTACACTTTGGCTGGGTGACGGTTGTGTATCCGTACAGAGGAGGGAGTCAAAACGTGACAACTGTGCTCTAATTACATGAAAAAAAGTCACTGTAAGAACAGAGAGGTGGAGAGCGAGAGAAATTATTATGATAAAAATCAAAGCACGTTTTGTGAGTAAAATGGTACTGGAAATTTTTGCAAGTCTGGGTGACAGTGGTGTGAGACCATTTAATTGCATCATATTAGAGGAGGCACGTAGGAAATATTTTACAGAGTTAAATGATTTCTCTGAATGCTTGTAGAGCTTTCTCGAGTTTTACGGAGACCAAAACTATAGCGACATTTATGAGACCCACAAGTAATTAACTTACACAAACTTGAGACTTTGTCACTTTCCCTTCCGTTTTTTTTTCTCGACTCGCAATAAGATTTGAGTGTCAAGTGGTGGATAATAATTATTTTAGTTTCAACCCAACGGCTACTGATATTTCTACTTCTACTATGCTGCTTGGCTCTATTTTCCCCTCAAATATAGACTACCCTGGAAAAACTTTTTTTATTTTACGCATTTCATCCATTCCAATTCCGTACGTATCACTTGGAATAGATAAATTCCATGTTAAAACTCCCGGCATTCTACTTAATGGAATTAAATGGATGGTCATGGCCTTTTAGGTTTTACGTCTACATAAGCCTTATTTTTATTGTCATTTATAGGTTATTTCTTCTTTGAATCAAATTCCAAAAATACTTTTGAAATCATATTTTCATCACCAGGTGAAAGGGAGAGAAACTAAAATTTCAACATCATTTTTTCCATCGCCATTCAATTGCATTTAAAATTCCATACATTATTTTATTTGTTTTTGTTTAGACATTGAAGGAAGTTTACATTTCTCAATGTAATTTCTAATCAAATTGGAACAAGAGAAATTGTGAAATAGAGTGTTGCGGCTGGAGGGAAAGATGAGAACAAGAGTTTCTAAATAATCCGACAACAATAAAAATTTACAATATTATTAGGAGTCTTGAAAGGATGAAGTGGAGAGAGACTACTCGTGTTACGTCTCCAATGGTGGTTGTTTACACGCCTCCTGAGTTGAGGTCTCTCAGGTATTAAAAGGAGGCAGTCCGCTCGCTCAAGTCGTTTCCCGTTCCGTGGTTGAATCTATGTAAGTAGTAGAGTAAAACAAAGTTCATGCCATCTTCAAAATAAGCACTAAGCACAAAGAGATACATATATGAATACGAATATTATTGTCACGGTCAGAAGTGATATATTCATCAAGTGGGAGAATTGCCTTGGAGCCTATGGACGAGTTGAGTAGTAAAACTTTCCATTATTTGTATATCTTTTTTTTTTCACACCACACATTTTATTTAATCAGACGCTCCTAGTAGCTGCGTATACTAAAGTAGCTCCCTATACGTAATCATTTTACATTTTTATGTAGAAGCCATATATTTTTGAGCAAGTAGTCCTCAAAGAAGTAATGCCACAAATGTTACCCTGTAAATCTTTATAATTCTCTCTGTATTTCAGGGTTTCTCTAGGTATTCATTATTCAATATTACATTCAGCAGTTTCAGGACCATTTACACAGGGAATTTGCTCTGTTTCACGCCGAATAAAACATTTAGAGGGGAGATCATTGATCATAGTCGCTCCGTTGCAAATGCCTACTTTTACTCACAGGCAAGCACGAATTTAAAAAAACGAACTTCGTCACCATAGATCATTTACCTAATAATTTTCGCTGTCCCAAATCACAAGCTTATTTTTATGCATAAAAAAGACGCTGAAGCTGACGTACATTTCTGCTCCACAATCTGAGGAAAGCTGCAAAACTTGCAAAAATAAAAATGAAAATCATATAATGCCTTGAGCCTTGAGATTTGGAGTGTGATTATGGATATGGGTACAATTCACGGACCTATGGTGTATTTTGAACTTTGCAAAACGTGCATTTTAAGCATCGTATTTCATATCTTGTAATGCATACGATTATATTGATAAAGCGCGCTACACAAAATTTAAATGAATAGGTAAATATAAAAAAAAGTATGGTGTTGTAATTGTAAGTCTAAAAGTCGGTAAGTATATGGACCTACAGCTTCTTGTTCTTGTTGTTCCAAACTCAAATTCCTGCTGTAGGTTACGTTGCCACTCTGTTCCATTTGCCATTTCAACATACAAATATATATTACATATGCTAGATTTTTTCTTTAAAAATATTGAGCAAATGGAAAATATTGTCTGCCTGGAGGGAAGGGAAAAAAACATTAACTATTTTTTTTACTTCTAAAACCATAAAAAATTGGAATACTGATACTCAAAATGTAGAAGCCTTTTTCCTTTTCCTTCACACGTTCGTTTACACTTTCAAATTCAGATATTTTACCTTTTTTGAGCGGAAAATGGAATCGTTTCTAAGATCGCGTAGGCAGAGACGGCAGCGTCTTGAGAGAGAGAGAGAGATATGGGTTTTGAGATGAATTCGGAAATTCTTTGTCGCATAGAAGCTTCCGTAAGTTCCATTTCACGAGGATCTTATCGTAAATCTTAAGTTTGACGCTATAGCTTTAGTAATTGCATAGCTACATCAGTAGCAGTAGGTGAGCATAGGCGTAACTACAACACATACTTGTGTACATATCTCACAGATAGAATGAAAATTATTCATGTAATGTGCAGCAAGCGGTAAGATCCATTTCCCCTTCCAGTTGACGTCCTCTTCTCTATCCCATAACACTTTCACATAATAATGTACTTTTTTTATACACTGTGAAGAAGGCTTTTACACATTATGAACTTGTCATGTTCTTCATGGTAAAAAGCCTTGCTAAAAAAAAGTCCACACGAATTCTATGCAAGTAATGTAGACATTTTCGACTTCGACTGGGATCTACCTTACTTCGACTTTAACTTTAGCAAGGAACCACGTACCAATCCTAGTCATGGCCATGACCCTGGCACTGGAACTGACACAATATACAACCTTAATTCATATGAAAATTCATAGACATAATATTGCATATTTAAAAATTGTAGAAAATTAAAATTCAATGATACACATTAAAGTTCAAGGCCGAACGAAGGAATTGTCTTTAGGCAGCAATTTGTTTCCATACAAAAACCCCTATTTTGATTTTATTGTTGGTTTTCTTTGTTAAACCAAAATGTTGTATTTACATGTTTTAGAAAAGTGAAAAATTGTCTATTTACATGATTCTGAAAAGTGCAAAATGATCTATCTACAAGGTTTTTAAAAAGTGTTAAATATTTTATTTTCAATCTTTTTGAAATTTGCAAAAACATTTAATTGCATGTTTTAAAAAAGTCAAAATAGTCTATTTACATATTTTTTAAAAATGCAAAATGTTCCATTTAAAAAATTGTTTTTTAAAAATTCAGTCAGCGGGGGCTGCCTGCGCTGACCGCATTATCCAGCCCTGTTAAGGTTATTTTTATATTCTTTGAAGTTAATTTATCGTTTGTTCTTTGAGATTACAGAACACATGCCCTTCCTATCCTATAGCATTTAATTTATCACCTGTACTGAAATGACAGGCACGGCCCACGAATTCAAATATCCAGCCAATAAACAGGTGAAAAACAAACTCTCTTGTCTACAAAGTACTTAAATTATGACCTAATAATGTAAAAATCCGACGAGTAATGTAAATGTGTATAACCTAAATGGCTGAATAAGCGCCGAGTCTCAATTAAGCGCCGGGTTGTACGTAACGTGACTGATAACAAATAAAAAGTCCAGTACATGGATAAATAAATCATTCTACAGTCATCGCTCTACCCTACACGTACAAACAAAACGTGCACATCCGTCCAACATCAACACAAATTCGTATATTACATAATATGCTTTTTTCATTGCCATTTCCATTGAGAAGATAAAATTGTTTTTATTCCCTAAACTTTTTTTATGTTCGTATTTTAAATACAAGAATTCAAATGCTCATAACGCATTTTTAATTTTTAAGATGTCAGCAGAATACACACGTGCGTACTTATTTTTTTTAAATACTTGTAGATGTAAATCATACGACATTTTCAGTAAATAATTTTCCCCTAATATTTGTTTTATTGCTTTATTTTACCATGTTTTTCTTCTTTTTTTTGAGTACGAAGCCTGACAAATGAGTTTAGAAAACATGATTTGAAAATGTGTTACGTTTTCAACAGAAAATTGGAGTTAGGATTGTGTCTCGTCTGAAAGTGCAATAACGTCAAGTTGACTGAACTTTCTTTCACTTTTTGATAAATTTAATTATTGTAACTTTAAAAAAAATTACCCACATGAGAAATGAAAATATAGAAACTCAAAAGAACGGGACTTGCTCTCCCCTTGTCTAAAATACCAAATGTGTAGAGGGTTGTAATTAAAACGTTACAGAGAACAATTCTACTTCTTTCACAAACTAATCTCAGAGCTTTATCTCTGTAGGGTATGAAGAGGCTATATTGGAAATTATATGAGTTTTCATTGTCATTCCTATTGCCGTCGGAGTCGGAAAAGGGCTCAATCTAAGTAGAACTAAAAGTTGGAGGTTTGGAATGGCGAAATTTAATTTATTTTCCAATAGACACACTCTGTTTCTGTCAGCTCAACTCTCTGACTCCAACTAAAAGTGTTTTACAATACTTTTTTACACAGATGAAACATCAGAATGAAACATTCGAACAATGCGCACATAAAGACACACACAACTCAGACAAGTTTCTAACTTTAGTTCTACTTCCAGTACCGGTACCAGTACCGATACCAGTAGCAGTTCCAGCTTTGCAACCTTGGTAAATAATGTATCCATCGGGAGAGTAAAATAGAGAGAGAGAGAGAGGCGCATGTATTTGTAGTCTCTACAGATGCACAGTAGGGGAAGGCAACCTTCCAGGGTTCTGAATACATGGAATACGGCTACGGTAAACTCATGATTTTCATGGGATGTTACAGATCTTTATTTTTCAAAAAAGTGTCTACATAGCTTCTATCCTTGGAGAATTCAGTTAGGAGTTAGGAGTAAATGCATGGTGTATTTACAAATATTTTATGCTCAAGCAAAAAAAGATACATTAACAACATCTTTTGTATCTAAAAGTATAAGTAGTAATAACATTAGCTTTACTCTTAGATTTGGCTCTGCCTTGTACTTATGACACAGTCCTCTTCCTCTCGCCCTGTTGTTAACCTCTGGACCTCCTGAACTGAAGCGTCTCCAGAAAAGAACTAATACATAAAATAAAATAAATAAATATAATTTAAAACGAGGTATACATTGAGAGGGAAATGTACAGTATTCCTTTTTGCTCTCATTTTCAGATTGAATTTACGTTGTTGTAGTTGGACTTGGAACTGAATCTATGTACAGATTTGAAACGTTTCAAGTTCAAAAATGAGAAAAGTTTTCTAGTTGTAGAATATTAAATTCCTTCTGTTCAAAATAAATAAATAGAGGGCCGGATAATGCGGTCAGCGCAGGCAGCCCCCGCTGCTTAAATTTTCAAAAAACATGTAAATGAAACCATTTTAAGTTTTCAAAAATATGTAAAAAGAATATTTTGACTTTTCAAAGACATGCAAATACATTTGTTTTGTACATTTCAAAAACATGGAAATAAAACATTTTTCACTTTAAAAAACACATGTAAATTGAACATTTTGTACTTTTCTGAATCAAGTAAAAGAACATTTTAAACTTTTCCAAAACATGTAAGTAGGTACAACATTTTGCTTTACCAAAGAAAACCATCAATAAAATCAAAATGATGGTTTTTGTATGGAAACAAATTCCTGCCTAAAAACAATTCCTTCGTCCGGCCCTGAATAAATACACTAAAATTTTAGAATAATCTCTTAGGGCATCATTTTGGATATTTTCACTTTGAATTTGAGCCATTTTTTGAATTAACAATAAGTTAATTTTTTTAGGAAATATAAGGCTTTTGAGTCGAGCAAAATATTTTGAACATACGATAATTTGAACTTGAGTCATTTGAACCGTAGACTCAACACCCTACTTATGGTGTATAGCTTTGGATATTGAGTTTACCATTCACAATATTTTCAAATGTCGCAAATACATCCTTGTCATGTATTCGAGGGTTGTTCATGTTTTATTATTAATATATATTCCTCTCAAACCCTCAGACACGTGTCTTCCTTTTTTTCGCATTTACGAAGCGTTGAGCTTATATATACTGGTACTCTTACTTGTCACTTCTTACATGACCAAAAAAAACATTTTTTTCTTCTCTATTTCAAAATTTTTTTACCGCCGGGAATTTTCTCATTAACTCATTGTCAGTATATCATCACATCATAGGATGAGAATCAGATTCATGCAGAAGATATTATACAAAATGGAAATAAGTAGCGTTCCTATTTATAATACATAGTAGGAAATCGTACCTCTCAACTCTTAAGTCTCAGGATTGGAGCTGGAGTCAGAGTCAGGTAAAAAGCCAAAGGAGGTGAAATTCAATAACTTTTTGTTGCAGTAACTTTAGTACTTGCTTTACTCAGAATTTAATACTCGGAAACTTTCACTTGCAGATGTTCATATATAATGCTCTATTAGTATAATCTATGCTTCAACAAATTGTGTTTGTAATCAGTAATCAGCAACTTTTCTACGAGATAAATAAGATCATGTTATTACAAGCTAGAATTCCAAACATTGAAATTTAGAACTTGCACTTATTCATATTATGTATCAGCCCACGCTCGTCCTACATACATGTGTTGAAATAAAACCCTTTAAAATTCTGATTCTGAGAAATCAAACAAACTTTTTGAAGAGTCCCTTCACAGATTTCCTAACAACACAGGGCAGATCAGTTCATCAGCCGTCTTTTCTTTGAAGATCTATTTAGTAGTCTACGACCGACGAGGACGGCTACATTATACCTACTACACAAAACCCATGCATTATCCCCATCCAGTATCTACTATCGGATTATAATTTCTACCCTCTTCAAATGGAGTATTCAAATTTTCGAATTCATTCCGCTGCGCTCTGCTTCCTTCAGAAGAAGTGGCATTCACATCTTGCGTATTTAGCTCGAGTATGTCACAGGTCCTAAGAAGCTTCTTTCCTATGTTAAATCCAATAATTTAATTACACACTCGTTTTCATTTCTCCATCTTTTTCTCGTTACACTTTTACCAACACACACAGAAAAAAAGACAGCTGTAGCTGGTGGCGGGTAGGTATCTATACTTACGTAATTACACTTACATATGTAGCTACAGCATGAGAGTGCGAAAGGCAAAAAAACGGAGTGAAGAGGAGAGCGCAGTTAATATGTATGAACCTATATAAATGTGAGCTAATATTTTGAAAATAATTCACAAACTTTCCCGAGGATCCCAAAAAGTGTACAAGCCGAAGCCGACCATGTCATCAGTTGGAGTTTACAACAAGTCCACACAGTTTAAGCCTTGTAGCTCCTCAACTAATCCTCATCACTCAACGTGATGCTTCCGAGGAAAACAGAAGCCAGGCCAGAGTCAGAGCGTGAACCTTTACCAGCACCAGCACCAGACCCAACCCCTGTTACAGTTACAGGACCAGAGGAGAAGTGCCGATGCCGAAGAAGTTCTGAGTGTGTACATAAAAACCAAGTTTTTTTTAATAGCCAGCTTGAATTTTGAAGGAACAGGATGGGAGCGTTGATATATAGTGAAAAAGTACACATGTTTGAGAGTCAAACTCTCGACTCCTCGACCGTTGCCCCGTTCCGTTCCCGTTCAAAAGGCTATTTGCCGTTTGACTTCTGACTCTGACGATGAGACCTGCAGCAAGTAGTGCACCATTCATTCATATAGGCACATATATTGGGGCGGATTTGCATTGAAAATCATACGTAACCCTCCCTACGCACTACTTGGCGAGCTGACTACAGCAAACCAAGCCAATGCCAGCAACCAGTCACGGAGGTTCTGTATACTGTATACTGATATATTATGTAAAGAAATCTATAAAAAAAACTTATGTATGGCATGACGTGCTGACGTGACATGTTATGTACATAATGGGATTTGATCTCAAGCTCTCAAGTCTTTCTTGAGAAGTATATATACCTACATAGAAGGATCCGTCAGAAGGATTTTAGTTTGTTTTTAATGCCTGTTAAATCTCGTTCATGGAGCTGAAACACTATTTATGATCTGTCTTTCTCTCCTTCTCCAGATCCAGATGTAACGGTTCGTTTGATTGAGCTTCCAGTTTTTCCATTTTTTTCTAACCCTCTCTCTCCCTCTGTCTCTCTGAAGAAGACGAGCCAGAAAGCATGTGCTCACATTTACCTCCCACGATACGATGCACTTAATTTAGATTTTAGTTTGTCACCGTGTAATTAAATCCACAAATTATCCCCACAGTAATTGTAGCATAGACGCACTTATAGCTGCTTCGAAGAAAGGCCGACTGCTCAAAACTAAGAATGTGGGGGAGTAGTGCGGTAAACTTACAGATAAGCCAGCTCATCACATATTATTCATAGCAGTAGAGTCAGTTCTTTGACATTGACAATGATACAATAGGTCAATATGTTTGTTAGTATGTGCGTGTAGCGGTGAGGGAATCATAATTACTACAGTGTCCCCTGTATGACACGACGAGGATTATTTTCATTATTCTGTGAACATGGAAATGGAAATGCAATTTTGAGAGGAGAACCGAAACTGTGGGTGTAAAGGAAAGAATAGAGGCGATGACTCAATTTTATTCTATTGGTTATAATTTAAACCATGAAATGCTGGATTTAAAACCGCTAAATATTTAGTACATAATGGGAAGGATAATTGTAGGATTCGCCAAAATCCAGAAACGATTTCACTCATATTCAAGTGGAGCGTGGGAGTACTTAATGCGATAAACAATAAAGAGTGCTGCTGTGTGTTCCTCTGTTCCGTTGGTACTTTTGGGGGATAAAAAGCAATTGCTTCGACTCCTACTTCTTCGTCTTCGTCTTCATCATCTTCTTTCCCTCGTCGTTTGTTTGGTCTTTGTGTGTGTGTGTGTATGTGTGGTAGAGACGAGGAGACGAGGGGAAATGGGAAAAACGAAAAACTAACCAAGTCCAAAGTTATAAGCTTGAAAAGGAAGGAAATAGGAAGGAAGTTTCTGACTCTATTCATCCAATTTACAACCAAAGGAAAGAAACATACACACAATGTATGACATTATAAAGGAGAGTCGTTTAGCGCTTCGCTGGAGATGAGCACGTAATAAACTTGAACTTACTTATCTGTGGGATATATAATTATATGTGTGTGAGTAAAACATATGTGTATCGTCCTTCAAGAAGCAATACTGGCACCAGTATCAGTAACAGTATCAGTATCCGTACATGTAGGTAGTACGTGGGTACAAAATTGATCAACATTCTTAGAATTTCCAAACTGGCCTATCTGTACGCTGGGAAATTATTGTATTCATTTCTTATTGTTAGATCTCTAATAACAAGTAAGACAAATGTGTTAGAAGTACCTAAATTCCTACTTCAAGGTTGTCTCGACATTTGTCTTACCTATTTAGTTTTCACACACGAATTCAAAACATTAAATTGTAAAGTAAGTACATGTAAAAAAATCCGCTATTTTGATTTTATTGATAGTTTTCTTTGGTAAAGCAAAATTTTGTATTTACATGCTTTAGAAAAGTTCAAAATGTTCTTTTTACTTGATTCAAAAAATTGCAAAATGTTCTATTTACATGTTTTGAGAAAAGTGGAAAATGTTTTATTTCCATGTTTTTGAAATGTAAAAAAAAATTTATTTTGCATGTTTTGAAGAGTCAAAATATTATTTTTACACATTTTTGAAAACTGTAAAATGTTCCATTTACATGTTTTTTGAAAATTCAAGTAGTGGGGACTGCCTGCTCTGACCGCAGTATCCGGCCCTGATGTCAACTTTTTAAGATTTGTTTTGAACATTTCAGCATAACAAAAAATGTCTAGTATTGATGCTTCCCTGACGTATGTACTCTCCTAAAAGTCCAAGAACTCACAATGACAAGGAGAAGCAGAACTAAATAAATGAGCAGACCCGTATATTAACGTTACATAATATCATCCATACTAAAAAGGAAAGAGCAAAGGAGTGATTACTCCCGACAGTCTCCACTCTCATTCTCATATACAACCATACAAGGCTTCTGTTTAACATACTCGAAGAAAACGACATGGAGAGAAAACGTTGAAATCTTTATTCATTCGTGAATATCTCTGCTACTGTAGGATTAGCATCAGTATTCAGCATTAGCATAGGGTTGAGCCAGGAAAAAGGAGTAGACGAAAAAAACGAGTTTAGGAAAGAAAGGTGGTAGGAAGAGGATAAAGAGTGGTTATTATCCATTAGTCTACATAACTAATATCAAAGTACAGACTGCTACTTCTTCTGCTCCTATGGCCCCGGGTCTATACGGTAACTGGTCGTTACGACAAGTACAGTTTACACTTTACACTTTACAGTTCCACTTCTAACATTTCTTCATTTACTACCTCGTCCTCTACCATGTACATACATACGACCCCTACTCCCTCGTTGCAGCCGTGAGGGATGATGATGCATATGAGAGAGAGAGAGAGAGAATATAAGATTGAATAGATAGTTGGCATCTGCCCCATCCAGCATCCAGCATCCAGAAACCAGCAACCAGTACCAGCACCGTACTATCTTTAAGGAAGCATTCCCCAGGTCTAAATATCCCATCAGCTCACTCAGAGAGAAAAAAAAGACGAGATATTTGACTAAACTAAATTACATTGGAGAGAGAGAGAGAGAGCTTCAGACTTGTGTCTAACTACATCACATTACTTATTACAAAGGCAGTGAACAGAAAAGACCTCCAGCCCTCAGAGTCTTCTCTCTCCGTCGTCTTCGTCTTCTTCTCCGGGGGAAAAAATAAGATAACACACAGACACACACAAACACATAAAAGATTTGTGCCGTACAATAACGACTATTTCCTCTCGTAGTCTTCTCTCAGTTCATAAGTTCATGTAAATATATTAAAGACATTTATCAAGCTCGTTGTCGAATTCGACTTCGTTTCCTTTCTTATAACAGCCCACTATATTTTTTTGCAATCCTATTATCGTCCTCCACACCTTTCTTTCCTATTTTCTTTCAAACGAATCCTGTGTACCAAATCCGAATCTGTACAATTCCATTGTTAAAAGTGGCCCTCCGGTTCCTATTATAACCAGAACCAGGACCAGAGGCAGACCAGAGATCCTGTGACATATTTCACAAGTTTGGATTCGAATTACAATTAATTATAAAATTAATCACCAACAGATCCCTCCACCCCTCATCTATTAATAGGCAGAAAGAGTAGAGCTGAATAGGAAAGTAACATTGACATTGAGTCATTTCAAAGGTGGTGAAGTGTAGAGTGAAAAGATACTAATGCTATATCTATATAGCCGTGCCCGTGCCGTGCCTGGAAAACAGTGAAGACGTTTGTGTATGGTGTTGTGTATAGGTAGGGAAGCCGTACACCGTTACTTTAACAAGCATGATCATGTCACAACTGTAACCGGAACCGGAACCGGAATCGGAGCAGCGATTTTGGAGTTTTGAATTGTTCGAAACTTTTTAAATCAATTTACAAGCTTAATCAAAAGTCAAATTAATAAGGTTATATTATAAGCATAGAGCTTCCCGTTTTGCCTATACTGACTCTACATTTCCTTTTATTCGTTAATGATTTGATTCAATTCCGAGACTCGAGACTCGAGACATTATTGAAAGTTTTTAAGTTTGAAAGTTTGAAATTTGGAGATTCAAAAATTAAGCGGGAAACGAGCTAGAATCAATTCCAGATTTTTAAAAGAAATATATTTGGTTCTGCTTTAAGTGGTGTGTAATTCAAGGAAAAATAAAACACATATTATTATTAAACACAATGAAGCGTCTTGGAACTGCTCAAATAATTACTCAAACTAGGCATCTTTTTGCCTTATTCCTTACCTTACTCCTCTCTGCGTCTGTTGTTGTTGGGATTGGGAGTCGACCACCAGTCGGATCTACGTTTCGCTCAGCTGGAACTGGAACTGGAAGAGCCTTGAGACCTCCTCAAACAAGGAGCACGACATCAACAACGTCTACAACAACAACAACATCAGCTCCAGCATCGGATGTAGCCCCAGCCCCGGCTCCCTACGAATACACAACACCAGGGGCTACAAAAACGCTAGGCTCAACGCCTTCCACATCATTGCCATTCCTATCTCCGCTAAAACTTACCAAGGTGATCTATATTTCAATTTTTGCGCTGTTTTTTTTTCAAACACTAAATGGTTTTGCTTGTTACATATCACCAAATACTAGACCATTTTTTTAATTAATGACTATTTCATGACATAGTTTGTTTTTTGTTGGTTGAGTTCATTTTGTTTTTACCAAACAAAATAATGTTCATTAGATTTAATGTATAAGGCACACAGGGTTAAAAAAACGAAAACTTTCAGAGCCATTGGATTGGAGCTGGAACTGGAAGTAAATCAAATATTTAACTCTTGCATAGTACATGCATCCATCACTTGTAAATAACGCATAGCGTGCATATTGAATTTACTCAAGAAAAAAAATAGACAGGGAATTAATGGGAAGAGAAGCCATAAAGATAAGATTGACATAATAAACCCTTTTATACAATTTATTATGCCACTTGAAAAAGGCGTCGATTAAGATTTTTTTTTCCATTTGGGCAATTTAATTGACATGCCGCGACGTTCATTTTGCCTATTCAACTCTCGCTCCTGCGTCCTGCGCTCTCCGCTTCGCCTTCCCAATGCACTGTAATGGAGAAAAAACAGAATATTTTCATGTAGTTAAATTCATTTTCTAATTTTCAACCTTTCGCTTTCACTTTTTTGTGTGCACATATTTGTCTTTGACATGCTCTGTATTGGGTATATCAGTTTAACGATGTTTGACTTGTTAACACCTGTCATTTAAGTATGCCATTATGTCACGTATATAGTTTGTGACTTGATTTGATTTTGAAATTAGTTTGTCAAACCTGAAACTAAAAAATCCAACCATGTATCTCAACAAGGGAACTGTGCTGTGTAGGGAAGGAAAAATAAATCATAAAATGAAATTACCTCTTCAAAAGAAAATTGTCAAATGAGTTTATGAATTTGAAGTTTAGTTAGTCTGTTAGCAGTCTGGAAAGAAAATAACATCAGACGAGAGTAAATGGGAAAGGGATGGATTTCGTGTGTTTGTTTGTGTTACTTTTTGTCGTTGTCGTGCAGAGCATGTAAGCGTACGGAAGGAGTAATTTCATTTGCATTAATAAGGACAAAGACAGACTTCTTCCCTTTTTTTGGAGTCAATTCACTTTGCTTTCATTCGTTTTAAATCTCTCTCTCTTTCTTGTGGACTTGTGATCAATGTTAAGCAGGAGAACAGAAAGAAAAAAATGAAAAGGAGTAAAGTAAAGGAATTATAGAAACAAGTTCAAAGCATGGGCTGGAAATGGGTGGGAAGGTTTCCTTGTAGTAGTCTACACAGTTAATTACCTTTAAAGGATTTGATCACTTTCCTCGCTAATTAGCTCAGAAAAGAAGGGAAAGGCTACCGGCCAATTTACGCTCACGATTACGACTACGATATACGATTACAATTAGAAAAGGAGGACGGGTAGAGCTCAAGTTTTACGCAGTAGTATCTATATGTATGTTTTATAGTTATGTAACATCTAGTAGCATCTAGGATGTACCGGTGGTACCGGTACCGGTACCGATACAGGTTACTGTCACTGCCATGGTGATGGTGATGGTCATGCCATGACATACAATGTGTGAGATACAGAAGGAAAGCTCTCTGGAACTCTAGAACTCGGCAGTTGTTGTGAGCTAATCAATGAGTTCGGAAGCGACTAGACTTTGAGTGAGTTATCTGTTGTACACGTACCCTTTTCCTTTTCCACCTCTCCAGTAATAAAATTTGCAAAAGTTGGGAAGGAAAAAGTTAAAAGTAGAAAATCATCAGGATGTCCTCATGCTCCGACTCAGACTACGGTTCAATATCGCGGGCTCTTTGGATTTTGAAGAGGCAGTACTGGACGTGTGTAGTGTGTAGTACAGTTTCAGTACTGGGACTGGGAAATAGACTAGTAGTCTGGAGAGAAAAAAATAGAATTTTATTTACTACGTGCTGTGATGCTCCTGTAACAAAAATATGCATACAAAAAAAATGTATTTCTTTAGACTTATTAATTCTACTACTAATATGGTTTAGATACACAGTTTTCTTGAGCACCCCACTATATAATTATTGAATAATAATACATTGTTTGGCCGGTAGTGCATCTTCCCCTTGACATGTGTCACCGACGGACTCCTTTCATTCCCACTCTCCTCGGCATAGGCAATTCATTTAATGCTCAAGGTTTTTCATACCATCTTTATGTGAAATAGAAGAAATAGGTGTAGAAATACATACATATATAGATAGACATAGGCCAAGGTTCCACTTTGCTGATTAATCGTTGTCCTCGTATGTGTACTGTAAAGACCTACATTTACTTAACAAGCTGGGCAAGCGAATGCCCGAATCTAGAATCGTTCTTTGGGGTGGGCAAAAAAACATACAAGTCAGCCATCTTGGTTTTTAGATGTCCCTATGTTAGCCTCTATTAAAAAAAATATCACTTTAGGGTGGACAACTGCCCTGTTTCTCTCCGCCTAGATCCGAGCCTGGGACGTTATAGAGTGCCTTATCTGTCTCCTATATAGTCATGTATGTAAAGTCATAAGCTTACTTTCACTCTGTGCTTTATATACTGAGTGAGAGTCAAGTGCCAAAGTTGGGATTCGTATTCGTATTCGTAAATAGCTAGCGGTAAAGGTAGGTTGGGTGTGTTGTAGTTTTAGTTGTCATTGTCATTGTCTGTGAAAATCTGTTGAGAGTGTGAAGTTAGCTTCCATCATGAATGTGTGTGAGGGAAGTAAAGTTAACGCGGGTTGTATGTAGGTAATATCCTTTCTCTCTCTCTCTCTCGCTCTCTCTCTCTTGAATTGTTTGTACGTCCATAACCGTAACAGTTTGTACATCTCCATTCGGAATCCAAATCCATCCAGCATCCAGCAGCTGTAAGTAATTAGTCTTCATGCCGTCCACAACTTGTAGTTAATTTTCCGATTCACATCATTTTAAATGTAATCTTCTCCCCATTTGCGTTTGTCAGTCGGATTTCGGATTTGAAAAGCCGACTCACAGAATACTGCCGACTAATGAAATCCTGTGACTTACAATCAAGTTGAAATGTTTAAGTCTCCGCCTTTGTGTTGCCAAATGAGAGTGAGACTCCCAATCCCCATTTATCTCAATCCATTAAACTTTATTATAGTAATTATATTTTCACTTTAACATGTGCGTAAATATGTGGACATTGAAGAGGCAGTACTAGCCATTTATAATTCAGTTATGATAACAACTTTCCAAACGAGGGTTTGTAGATGTTTGTATTTAAAACAGTGATAGCCTGAAAAAAATTTATTTGAGACCCGGCGTATATTAGGTCATTTACGGTACATAAAAAATGAGTGTTTCTCGTTAAGGCAATGCAAAATTATTTATTTAAAATACTGATTACGGGACCGGGAAACAGACTGTGTGAATTTCTAAAACTTTTGCGAGCACCCTTTAACACACTTTGGCAATTTAAAAAATAAATTGGAACTGTGTGGAATATTTAATATTTTCAAAAAACAAATTGAATGTTGTTACCTCTTTTGGCTCACAAAATCAATGAGCGACTCCCCGTGGTTCCTATCCAAATAATTTCAATTTCACTGGATTTCTAGGACAAGTATGAGGTTATATCAGAGACTGGAGAGAACGCTGGATTACTAGGATATGGATTTGGATTTGGACCAACCCAGGCAGAGATGGATACGGATACGGATGGGGATGAAGATGTGTTTCCACTCATCTCCCAGATTCAGAAACCAAAACCGAATCCGATCCAAAACCAGAACCAGAAAATAGTGGACACGTCTGATTCGGATTCGGAGCCTGACTCTGAGCCTGACTCTGAGATGAGTAGAAGCGTTGGTGACAGAGTCCCCACACTTGCCTCATCCGCATTAGGAAGTCATGAAGATGTGCAGGATATTTTGGAGCATTTCATCAATTCAAGACCTGACTTAAGTAATAATTTGGATGTGATTACTCAAGCCTTCCGCTTCGTCAAATTGGATGCTCATCTGAGCGCATTAGTTAATCACGTAAGTTTTTACATGTCTCCATACCTACATACATAAAGAAATGTACCTACATGGGATGATGATATGGGAGTTGAAGATACAACTCCGTGTTAACGTAAGTTTATACAGTACATTGTAAATAGAAAATAGTGGTATCTGTGATAGGGATACCGTATAGTGTGGTAATCAAATATTAACTTTAGCCGTGAACCCATAGTTACAACATGTAGTATATAGCGATAGCACGAGCGGATTTGTAAGTACCTACATAATTATCACTAGTGCTACTGTATAGTTACTACTATAGATTTTGTAGAGGTCTGAGAATTGAGGCAAAAGTAAAAGTATGTACTCTGCATACGTATTGATAGCGCGCCTTGTTTCACTTGAACAATATTTACAAATTGTCTAAAATCTGAAAACACTGATACATCACAGAGTGTCCAGTTCATGTTTCATGAAATACTTCTCTACTTATCGGCATCGGCACTAAGCAAGAAAGCTCTCAATCCCGAATTCCAGTGTACGACATGACGTCGGTAGTCGCTACGTGGTACGTGCTTCTATTTCACTTGGATATTTACTCTGCACTCGCTTGTTCAATAGGTATACTTTCTTCCCCAAATTTGTAAATAAAACAGAATTTAACCAGCATAGTATAGTTTACAAGTATTACAAGTATAATACAGTTAGAACAACTTGATGGCTCATGTGACTAGTGAATAAAACGTAATTAGTCTAACTGCTTAACTTGCTCCGAACTGGATCGTAAATCATTCAATTTACAAAATAATTGAGAGAGCAAAAGGGCTGGGGAAAAAATATATCAATATATT
Source organism: Dicyrtomina minuta (assembly GCA_949802685.1). Taxonomy (NCBI): domain Eukaryota; kingdom Metazoa; phylum Arthropoda; class Collembola; order Symphypleona; family Dicyrtomidae; genus Dicyrtomina; species Dicyrtomina minuta. The sequence continues at coordinate 50,094,481 of OX461812.1, forward strand.
TTGCATTGATTGCATAGCTATTTTTGAAAATTTTGCAAAATTTTCTAATATCATTAATAAAAAGATATTGAACACTCCGATTCTGTTTTTTAAATTGCTGCAAATTTTTAATTTAAACAAGTTTTAAATATCCCGATTAATTCTTTTTTTTCAAAAGTGTAAATTATTCCCATATTTTTGCAAGTACTAAAAATTCTTAAATTAAATTTTTTAAATAAAACCGGCAGACTCTTGACATGCTTGATGCCATGAATATTATTGGTCTACCAACTCCAACAAGTTGAATTACTCTGACGATGAGTTTCAGTCTTTGCCTGTTTGACAGGTTGATAAGAAAAAACAAGATAAAATGAAAACGAAATTTCAAGCAAGGCATATAGACATAGCAAAACCATTCTACAGTATATCGTCGGTGAAGAATCATTCTGTCGTAAGTCCAGTGCACAGCTAAAATTATTCTGTCGCAAGTCCATACGATCTTAAAGTCAGTCTGTCGCAAATCCATTCAATTGGTAGCTGCTGTCGAGGTCGCTTGTGCGTTGTCCTTTGCATTACGTGGGGGTGGTATTTTACTGACTGGGTTGTACTCATGACGTACACTTTTAGTGGTCGTCCACAAAAGACGTAATAAAAATTCCATTTCCAGAAGATTTTGTGCTTTTCAAAAACATGTAGATAGAACATTTTACACTTTTGAGAAACATGTAAATAGAACAGTTTACACTTTTGAGAAACATGTAAATAGGACATTTGCATTTTTCAAAAACATGCAAATAAAACATTTTGCACTTTTTAAAAAGTGTTTTTAAAAATTGCAAAATGTACTGGAAATAGAATTTTTATTACGTCTTTTGTGGACGACCCCTAAGTATATATCATGAGTATAACACATTCAGCAACATCCCACCCCCACCTAATGCAAAGGACAACGCGGAAGCGACCTCGATAGCATCTACCAATTGAATGGACTTGCGACAGAATGATTTTAGCTGTGCACTGGACTTACGACAGAATGACTCTTCGCCGACGATATGCTGCTGTATTAGTTTCAGATTTTAGAGACCGACTACAGAGAGAGAGAGGCAGACAGAGGGGGAGGAAGAAATAAAGAAACCCGCTGGTTCATTTATACTGCACAGTGCACATAGTTGTACAGATAGTCAACGTCGACTGTTTAGGTAGTTACGTATTGCAAAACTACAGCTGTTACTGAAATTAAACGAGAAAGGCAATACTGCAATAGTACAGAGTACACACAGTGTGTGCACACAATCTCGTCCCGTAGTATGAGTAGTCACTTTTACTCTCGCATTTTAAACAATATTTTATCTTTAATTCAATTAAACGTGTATTATTTGACAACTCAACGGAGCTCACTCAATTTCACTAAAAAGTCTAACAATAAGCCACATCCAAGTTATGGAGTTCATATAGCTATGTATGTTAACTTAGAGCTACTACATATTTAATTTCATTAATTTCCTTTTCCATATTCGCACAACTGTGTGCAGTTTTATTTTATTCGAAAACTTCACAGCCAAGCTCTGTCTTGTGTGATGCTCTGGCTGAACAATGAGCATCAACCGCCAGGCCAGTACAACACCTCCGTTTTACTTGGATTTGGATGTGTGTACATTTCATGGTTGAAGGAGGAAAACAAGCCATGTCTCTGTACCGTATTTCCAATATTTTTACAGGGTCCCATAATAGCACACGTCTGGTCTGGGAGGTCAGAGTATAGTAATCGGGGTGTTCTATTATAGGAAATACGGTGTTTTACCCTTTAAAAAAGTATTTATTTGTCTTATTTCCACTTTGTAAAAAAGTTGTAGACCTACAAATCTGAAGTTTTGAAAATTCTAAAAACTCTTATGAGTTATATGAATTGAATAAAAAATAGCAATATGCAAAAAAGCATATTACTATTTGCATTTAGCATTATTACCGCACATTCAATGTTCAAGTTTGGTTTTTTCTCCCATTTACGTTTCCCTTTCAATTTGGAAGCCGTTTACCTGCTGCGCTGCCAGAGTCTCCACAGTAAATGTCTACAATATTTATGTTCTTTAGCATGGAGTGAAACCTTCAACCTGAATGTGAGTGATGTGAGTGTCTTTCCTCTTCTTTTTTTTCTGGCACTCGCATAAACATAATGGAAAGAGCCAGGACCAGGAATGAGACTCAGCATCAGCTGACTTGTACTTGACTCTATTAAAATATGAGTCCATATAAATATGTACAACGGAAGGGCATCATAGCCTCAAACTTGGCACTCACCCCTTAAGAAAGTGCTAACCCACGTTTGAGCATCTATAGCATTTTAAAAAACTCACAGTTCAGCTGCATCCTACGTGTTTATCGTATATTCGTCGTAGATCGGGTCGAGCGTTCAGATTCCGATCATATGTTTGAGTCTTACGCCTTGAGACAGGATTACGACTACGACTACGATTACGATTATAGGGCTATGGCTACGGGAACGATGAGGACGGTACGGTAGAGCGTAGACCTTACGGAAGAATGAACATCAATTCAAATGGTCCATATTTCATCCTAACCAATTTATGGCAATCTTTCAACTTTCAAAAGTACTTTGATTCCCTATAACTTTGTTTTCCCCTCATTAGTTTCTACTGCCTCCTACATACATCAGCTCCAGCCTCCCATTCCCGCCACCACCACCATACGGTAATATATGTTGGTTTTACTCTTATATCTATCTGAATGGACCATTCAAAAAAAGTAATGGCCCATTTTACGCCAACGTAATAAACAGGTATATTAAAGGAAGGAGAGTGACTTTATCTATGAAAATGGGGACTATGAGGAATTTATATAAATCTTTTATTTGTTTTTCTTACTTCTTATGCAAGCACACTTCCACATTAGTAATTACCATTAAGTCTTAAATGCTCAAATTTTAAAATGGAAATTTCGTATAGCGCGTTTATATGGGCTCTTCTAATGTTAAGAAATTATTATACTAACAAGGAAAGCACACCGTATGGTACGCCCAGATTTTAAAACCACATAGCGTAATCGATTTACCCACCTTAGTGTACTACAACACTAAAACAACTCGGTCGCATTTTGCGCCGTTCGCTCACAGTTGCCCGCCAAAGTTTAAAAAACCGATTTTTTGATTTTTTGCCACCCCGTAGCTCCTACAATTTTCATCCGATTTTCGAAAAAATTGCATTTTTGTGATCTCCAGAACGTTATCTAATAAGTTATTTCTGGATTTTCAAAAATTCGAAAATTTTTATTTTTTCCAAAAAATAATTAAAATAACCGTCTTTTTGAGGCCCTAAAAAATACCTACATTTTTGAGAAAAATTAAAATTTTCGAATTTTTGAAAATCCAGAAATAACTTATTAGATAACGTTCTGGAGATCACAAAAATGCAATTTTTTCGAAAATCGGATGAAAATTGTAGAAGCTACGGGGTGGCAAAAATCAAAAAATAGGTTTTTTTAAACTTTGGCGGGCAACTGTGAGCAAACGGCGCAAAATGCGACCGAGTTGTTTTAGCGTTCTAGTACACTAAGGTGGGTAAATCGATTACACCATGTGGTTTTAAAATCTGGGTGTACCATACGGTGTGCTTTCCTTGTAAGTCATATTTTCCTGAGAGGTCTCAAATTTGGGGGAAGGATGGATGCGGGTGGACTAGTTGAGCATTTGCGGTATTTACAGTATCTCCAGCTGTAATCTGTAATGTTCAGAATTTTTTGGTATCTGCTGCTCCACAGCAGCATCCCCAACTCGGCACACAAATTATTCCCATGTTTAGGATTGCTCAGCTAAATCTCTGTTGTTGTTATTTTTAATTTAGCTGAGTAGACTTCAAGAGAGCCATGAAACTCTTCAGATGGTCGCCATAAAACAGGAGACAAAGTTGGATTTTCTTCTTGAGGAAATCAAGTTGCTCGGTAGGTGACTTTTGTATTATAAGTAAAGTCAAAAGCATAAAAACGGAAATAAATTATACATGTAAATTTTGGACAAATAAAGGCAAAAAAGTGTAGTTCGTTTGTTAAATATCGTTTTACAGGTGAAATTCATCTTTTAGTTAAGAATTTATTGTGAAGAAGCATTGTGGCTTAGGTTCAATTCAGCTGCACAGCTAGAAGTGCTGTGGTGCAAGTCTATTTGCATTTCTGGCATAGTAATTGAGGATTGAGCAGCTTCAATTTGTATAGACTTTAGACATATTATCGCTTGTGAAGAACCAAAATGACCCATATCCATTTTTATTTTTACCTAAAACCAATATCCACTATCTACAAAAATATTGAAATATGTCTTGTAAGTATTTAAATAGAACATTTTGCAATTTTCAAAACTATGTAAATAAAACATTTTACACTTTTTCAAAGCATGTAAATGGAACATTTCACACTTTTGAAATGATGTAAATAGAAAATTTTAAACTTTTTTTAAACATGTAAATAGAACATTTTACACGTTTTCAAGGCATGTAAATAGAACATTTTACACGTTTTCAAGGCATGTGAATAGAACATCTTACGCTTTTTAAAAAACTCCTAATTAATACTATAACCCTGTTTCTTATTTTGTTTTTATGACATAGCTTATTTTGACTCCAGCTTAAATTGGATATGTGTTATTTTGGTTCTTCACAGACGATATTGTTTTTAGCTGTGAACAACTGGACTGGACTGAAGCTACAACAGCGGCTTCTTCGCTGATGATATTCAGATTTAACTAAATGAAAGCGTAATCTACAGTAGAATGTTTCCCGTAGAATATAAATTTTGTCTAGCACGAGGGTAAAATATGAAAGTGATTTTGATACGATGTTTTTCATGTGTACTTTACAGCCAATTCATTATCCTCTGAGTCGACAAAATTAAAGGAGGTGGAGGGAAGGATCGAGACGGAAATCACGGCAATGAACCAAAGAATCGACTCGGCTATAGAGAAGATAATCAAATCATCTACGACGTAATTACTTTTCTCTTGTTTTCTCTTAGACCTTCAGACTCTCGCATGAGAGAGCATTCATCAAATCTATCTCTAGAATATCTGTCTTCCCAATTACCATCCTCATTATTTCTACTTTTACTTCTCCCACAGACCGCAGCTCCCATAACTTCCAGCCCTCCTCCCTCTCCTATCAACTCATCTTTAACACCTATATTGTTTCCTGTATATAGCCAATGCAAGCACACGTTAACTTTCCTATATGTATCATCATTTCCTATGTATAAATTTTATTTTCATATACTATTTTATACTTGGTAACATTGATATCGTCTGTAAAGAACCAAAATGGCCCATATCCATGTGTAGCTAAAAACCACTGTGTACAAAATATTGAAATCTTGAAAGAATTTAAATAGAATATTTTGCTTTGTTAAAAAATATGTAAATAGACCATTTCACACTTTTCAAAAATATGTAAATAAAGCATTTTACACTTTTCAAAAACATGTAAATAGAACATTTTACACTTTTTTAAACATGCATATAGAAAATCTTACGCTTTTTTTAAACATGCAAATAGAACATTTGACGCTTTTTTTAAAAATGCAAATAGAACATTTTACGCTTTTTTTAAACATGCAAATAGAACATTTGACGCTTTTTTAAAACTCTTAATTAACATTTTACGGATGCTTTTCTGAGTTTTTCATTTTGTTTTTATGACATAGCCCATTTTGATTCTAGCTTAAATTGGATATGTGTCATTTTGGTTCTTCACATACGATATGTAGAGTCCTTGAAGAGACAATACCGGACGTACGTAGTTTACAAAAATATATTCTGCTGCCCCCCTGCTAGTTAAAACAAAACAAATGTTTCGTACTAATACGCAAGTATGTAAATTAATATTTAAAAAAGCATTTTTCTCTTTTTTAAAATTTTTAAAAATGGGAACCGAACATGTAGTGTAAAATTAATTAGGCATGTTTTAATAATTTAATTTTGCATTTTTCAAAAATGTTAAATTTTTATAATTTACAAGGCATGGATTAGAAGGTTTCGGAAAACTTTATTTTCTTAATATAACAGTGCCTAATTTAACTAATTGTCTGTTTTGTAACAGAAATGTTTTTTACTAAATCTTTACGTTTTTCTGTAATAATTAATAAATTGATTCCATGCATTGTGAAAAGTCCATAACATTAAAATGTCGAAACTTCTTTTTATAGATTTGCCAAGATATATGTTTGGACGGTATTGCCTCTTCGTAAATAATGCGCTACATATTGCACAAAAGAATGTGCCCTTCAACTTTGGGATGTTGCGAAATGAACTATGTAGTTTGGTTAGCTTCTTTACTTCCGTCACTTGTGTGAAACGCTGTAAGAAGTTCTTCCACTTTGCTTTCTCTATTGTTGTGGCTCACTCTCTCTCTCTGAAGCTTACTCGATCATTAAAAGCTCCCACGTCTTACTAAAGCCAGACACACAATGAAAGGCTCGTGCAGTCAGATAGTGACAGTAACTCCCATAAACATAATTCCTGGTCCCTATAGTGCTCCAAGTACATTTTGTATAAAATAGAAATTAAATCTGAGAAGAAATTCTGTCATCTCACATTTTGCATGAGCTCACAAAATCAATGCATGTAATTTTGAAGGCAGTCCCATTGAACAGTCAGAATTCAAAAGGCTTTGAAAAGACCTATAAGGAATCGTCCATAAACGACTTCATGGGTAGGGTCAATGGGTATGTTTGGAGCCTATACAGTCTAATGACATCCAGTGTTAAAGATGACCATTTACGCTATGGTTAAGATGATGACAGTAAGTGTCATAGGGTCCTAAAAATAAGGATGACGTCATTTATGGACGATCCTAAATACGTACATATTTCTGTTCTATTTACTTCTTTCTGTATTGCATCCATTGTCTATTTAATAGAAATAATATACTGACGTTAAGGGAAGCAATTTTCCGTACTAATTCCAATTTTTTGTGGTCTAGCACCTGCTATGCTGTATTGATTCTTTATTTATGCTTAAAACTCCATTTTAATCTTCATTTTAATTGCTTAGCCTGGCTTGATCTGTACAAGTGCAGGTTACTCACCTAAATTCATTTATTTAATTGCAGTTCCCCAACTTTAGCTTTCTTTTTAAATTCCGTTACAAACCATAGATGCTTTCCAGAACGTGTGTGTGTGACTATATAATTACGCTTATTTAAATTTCAATGTACCTAGGTGAACTACTTCCATGATTTCCGATTAGATTATCATCACTACAAACACAGCCAATGTTCTGTGCTACCTACATCTTTCTTTTCGAGTGTTATTTCAGTTATTTGTAAGCACTGTATATGCATATAACTGTATGGAATAATATTGTATGAACTATATACTCTGTATGGTAGGTCCCACATACTAATGGACCTGTCCAAAGAATCGCTTCAGCAAATGGATAAAGTTGAAATGGCAACTAATCAGGTATTCGGTTTTCGTTAAGATAAGTACATAGTCAAATAAGTTATATGTACGCCATTAAACTGTTTGAGTATTGCAAGTAATTTTAATCCTAAATGAAATGCGAATGAGAAAAAAAAATGCCGAGTGTCAGTAACTTGTTCTCACTCTGCTTTTTCCCGCGTTGAATTTTAAAATGGAAATTATGTAGAATAATTTGAAAAAAAATATGCATACATAGAATAATATGTACTTACTATGTGTAATGTGTGATGTGAAAATTTCATGGAAAAATTATAGTTCAAATTGAACGTTTAGTTTCTAGCTATTGCATTTTTCTGATTTACGTCTTATCAAAACCTTGGGGATTTAAATAACTGATTAAATACAATAATATTACGGTTTTGATTTCTGGTTATGAGAAAAGGTGCTGACTGAACTCAAAACGGTTCAAAGGGAACTTGGAGACGTGGGTCAAGTGTCTGTCCAGACGGTATTTAATGTTCAAGTAAGTTTTAAAAAATTATGAGTTTTATTCTATCATTGTTTTTTGCGTACTAAATATTTTTTAAGAATCCCTTAAAAATTGAGTGTAGCTTGCATTGCATTGGTGTGGTATGAATTACCATGTGATTCTACCACGAATGCTCAATTACTTTTAAGCCATCTTCGCCCTTCAAGAGAATCCCAGAAACATATTAGTGTACAAAAACGTCTGTGCTTTTATGTGTAGTACCAGTACCATTACCATTACCAGTGACAGAAAGCTCGAGCTCATAAAGATAAAGCAAGTTACAAATCTAGTAGATCTGATATTATAGAGTCTGGAGCTGTCTTAAAAATTCAGACTGAAAATTTTAATAATATTTCTTTCCCTTCCATTCCATTTCCCTGCTCGTACATGTTGTCTCATTATATAATTCGAGTGAAGGGGAAGTAAGTGTGTTACGTACGTAGAATTTTAGTGTGAAATATATTTTTGTTGTTTTTTTGTTTTTTTCTTTGTATGCTTTCATACTGTACTTTCTTATGGTTAAATTATTATGTTATTAAGTTCCCTATGTAATGCCTTAACGCATTTCCTGAAAATAAAAAGGAAGTCCTCATTTACCAAAATTTTAAATTTCTTGGTATTTCCTGAGTTTAACATTAAATTTCCCGTGGTTTCCTGTTTTTTTATGACCGAATTTCCTCCGTCGCGCTCTAATTTTTGCTCTTCGTATTTTTCTCGATACAGTAATTTTTTTAAAGCTGAGCTTAAGTTTCTTCTGACTTTTGTTAGAACAGAGGGTTTATGGTTAGTAACGCAGGGTGCGTTTTACATTTGTTCACCATTGCCTGACAAAGCAAAGCTAAAACAATGATTTAAAAGAAAATTCCCTCACAATTTTAGTCCGAATATCTATAAAATTTGAAATGCATGATCTTTAAAAGATTATGATATTTAACTGATATTTTTTGCAAGTTGGAAGAAATTATGCAATTAAAAACCGCCCTAATGTTTAAGAAATTCTAATTAATCATTTCGATCCATTCTTTTATACTTTTAAAAAATGCTGGTTCAAGTAAAAGGGAAAAGCTGGCTACTATTTGCAATAGGTAGTAATGCTGCACATTTTTGCACTGTGTATTAGAGAAAATTAATTTATTATTCGTATTGTAGTAGCAATTATGTTGGTAATTATACCGCTTGAAATATAATATAATTACTGCTATATGATTCAACTTTGCTAATACTATGGTTTGTTTTTACCTGTTTGCTGTCTTGACTTTCAACTCTGAGGATGTCTCATGGTTCATGATTTTGTATTTCTCAGTCACGGAGACAGGGGGTGGGCAGCAGGGCAGTTGCCCACCTCAATATTAATTTTTTAGCATAGGTTAGCACAGAGACACTTAAACCTAGATGACACATTTTTACCGTGAGTTAAAAATAAAAATGACAAATATCCATTTTTAGCTAGAAATAAATTTCATTATTTACAAAAAACAATAAAATATCATAATCCTAAAAGCATTTAAAAAGAAAATTTTAAATTTTTCAAAAAATTGTAAATGTAAAATTTTACGCTGTTTAAAAAAACTCGTAATTAACATTTTGCGCATATGCCTTATTTAATTTTGTTTTGACATAGCTCATTTTAATTCTAGCTTAAATAAAATATGAACCATTTTGACTCTTCATTGACAATAAGCATGGCCCTACCCAGAAAATGTTTCTAGATCCGCCTTTGGTATTTCTAGTTGTTGTCTTTATCGTTATCGTTATCGTTATCGTTGCCTCAAAAAACACCAGCTTAGCTACATCAGGGAGGGTGCAGTATGTTTGTAATCTCTTTCTACGCCTTTGTATGTAGGTATAGGTACTAGTTTTATGTACCACCTGACTTCTACGTTCTACGCAGTATAATGCCCAGCAATGCCCATAGTATGTATATTACGTATAACTTCTAACATAATACTTGTACTTTGTCTGTAGCATGCTGATGATTACTTAGGCGTCCATTTTATCATTTGTAAGGAGAAGAACAAGACGAGAAAATGACCATTTTGAATGCAGAGCACGTGGGGAACTTGAAAGGAATCAGAGGCTCTGAATCTCTTCTGTTCGTATTCCATATGGGAATGATGATAGCAAATGTTTTTTTTTCTTCTTCTCTTTCTTTTGATCGATAGCCTGAAATAACATATAATATGAACTCAGAATTTAATGTGGAACATTTTCTTTTGATATATTTTATGTCTGTCGCTACTTTGAAAAGACTGAAAAATTCACGCTGTAACTTTCCTTCCTTCTTTCTTTCTCATTCCACAGTCAATGTACTCAATAACTGAGCAAAAAATGTCGTTTTTGATTTCAAATTTCTGCCTTGTATGTTTTTAATGCTTAAGAATGATTCATCGATTCATGTACCATAATTACATTCTAATTTTAAAAAAAAATCTAAAATGCTAAAATTTTAAATTTGAGACAAGAATTTGAGCAAACATGTTTTCTATGATACTGCATTAGCATATATGAATTTGATTTTTTTCTTTCATTCCTTAAGCGCAAAAAACAACATTCGCTGTTTTCCAAAATCCCCAAAAATGATTGTAAAATAAAAGTGGATCAATAATCAGTGGCTGAAAAATACTATTAAAAACATTTCACCGAACACTTTGATTTGAGCAGTGTGTGCGTGTGAATGTAGCGGTATTATTTTATTTTGCCCTCCAAGGAGGTCAGTGTTAAGTTTGTTCTTTTGAATACACTTATCTTTCTCTCCCTTAATAGTAAGATTCATGATTCGAATCTAATTAGTCTTGACGTGGCACACATCGTCACTTCTATGTTCTGAATCAAATTAATTACATGCACGCTCTGGAAGCGATCAAGCTTTAGGCTGACTTGGTATTCTCTTTTAACAACAATATAGTGTTTAAAGATTATGATTTTGTGGAAATCTATTGTAGTACATTCAGTACATTGTAATTATTATAATTTTGTTTTTTGAAATTCGTGTAGTTATAAGATTTTGCACATCTCGCAAGGCCGTCATTAAAGCAGTTTTAGTTATTTTGTAAGTATTTAATTAGAAACTTTTAGATTTCTTAAAAACATGCTATCTGAAAATCTCTAAAATAGACAATTAGAACAATTTCCACTTTTCGAAATAATATCATTTATACATAAAATTTTAATCGTACACATGTGTTGTAAAACATACGATTGCAACATTTTTGCGCTTTAAAAAACACCCAAATAGAATATCTTGCACGCTCAAAAAACACCCTAATAAAACAATTTACGCTTTAAAAACATCCAAATAGAATATTTTTCATGTTCAAAAAACATCCGAATAAAACAATTTACGCTTTAAAAACATCCAAATAGAGTATTTTGCATGTTCAAAAAACATCATAATAAAAAATTTACGCTTTAAAAACATCCAAATAGAATATTTTGCATGTTCAAAAAACATCCGAATAAAACAATTTACGCTTTAAAAACATCCAAATAGAATATTTTGCACACTAAAAAAAATACTGGAACATGGAGCATTTTAAACTTAAAAAAACAATTTGTAACTGCATCATCTAAGTATAGAAATGTAAGTTATTTAACTAGGACGGTGTAGTGTCAACAGTTTGATTAACAATAGCACCTACTACTAACCCTACAATTATTGTGTTGTCTATGTAAATAAAGAATGTCTCAAATACCTCCCTAAATGTAAAATAACATTGAAATATATTAATGTATATGATTGTCAGAGCAACAGTAATTATGCAGGTTTCAATACATCTTCCACTCCTACTTTGATTTTTCATATGAAACTCCAACTCCAACTCCATGCTAACTTGAGTACTCTCAAACTACACGAAGGCAGCTGTTGCTGTCGCTACTGTTTTCTATGTGCATATAGGCCTAATATTGTTACCTACAATCTACATAATTTACGGGAATTTTGAAAATCTTTCAATACTGCACCAATTTCATCGAGCCATATATCATTGGAAAGCTAATCACCAGTAGAATTCAAATAATGGAATGGGCGTCCATTATAACAAAGCGTTTCTAAGACAACGGACTTTTAATTTTGAAATGCCGCCTAAAATGTGTTGTATGGGCCACAATCAAAAAACAAAAAAAATGGTGTCTTTTTATTTTTAAAGAGCTTTCCAATGATATATCACTCGACACAATCCGTTAACATTTTTTAATTTGCAATTAGGTAATTTCGAAACCATTTAAAACCTAATAACTGTCGTGCGTGCACACTAAGTTATTTAGATTTGCCAAATTGTTACCGTTCAAATGGTGTATCATGTTTGTGTAAGTTTACTGACTTACCGGTCGAAATCTTGAGTTAACGCAATATTAAATTTATTAGCGGGAAATTCAAAAATTGGAATTTTGAATTTTTGATTGTATTTTGCATTACAGAAGTTGATTATAAATACGATAGATAAAATAACCAAAAAAACATTGTGCGGCCTAATTGCTTTTTTTAATTCAAACCATGTAAATTGAAGCTAAAATTTTGCGGCAAATTCAAAATGCTTAATTTTGCTGTTAAGGCTGCCATAAAACAAGGGCTTTAGCCCTTGTTTTTTTACTATATATATTGAGGAAGCTCAAGTAAGAAAGTATGCTTGAACCAGGGCCAGACGAAGGAAATAATTTTAGGCAGTAATTTGTTTCCATACAAAAAACCGCCATTTTAATTTTAGTGATGGTTTTCTTGGGTAAAGCAAATTGTTGTATTTACATGTTTTAGAAAAGTGCAAAATGTTCTTTTTACTTAATTCATAAAAGTGCTCAATGTTCTGTTTCCATGTGTTTAGAAAAGTTAAAAATGCTTTATTAACATGTTTTTGAAATGTGAAAAATAATTTATTTTCATGTTTTTTAAAGGTGCAAAATAATTCATTTTCATGTTTTTTAAAGGTGCAAAATAATTTATTTTCATGTTTTTTAAAGGTGCAAAATAATTTAATTGCATGTGTTTAAAATGTACAAACAATTCATTTTCCTGTTTTTAAAAATTTCAAAATGTTCCATTTACATGTTTTTTGAAAATTCAGGCAGCGGGGGCTGCCTGCGCTGGCAGCATTATCCGGCCCTGGCTTGAACTCTTGAACATAAAACATAACCTACTACACATGAATGAGCATAAGTATTCTTAGGGAGTCCTAGGAAGATGATGGCCATAAGGCGTAGTGGGAGTGGTATTTGTGAATATAAATGGAAATGGGACTATACATAGTTCAATGGTTGAATTACTCAGTCGTGAGTGTTGCCCATAGAACCAAGTCCTGGACATGAGTTGACTAATTAATATAGATCATCCTAGAGATTTTGTGGTGGTGTGAAATTAATTCAGAAATCTCCTTTGAAATTCATTTTTCTTTTTTTTTGGGGACTCATTTTGAACATGTGTGTAGAAGTCCGAGGAGAATATGATGACAGCTCTCGTTGAGATGGGGAACAGAACAATTTACGCAATGCGACAGGAGCTGTCTTCACGAGTAGCCCGACCAGGACCAGGACTACTAGGACTAGGACCGGGACTCTCTGTCCTATTAGGAAATGGGAGCGGGGGGAATTCAATGCAAGCAGATGCGGAGACAAATAGTATTTCCTCAACATCTTCGTCGGCTCCGTCTTCGTCTTCATCTTCCTCAAACAAGCTCACTCAGTGCCCCATGTCATGTTCGTCACGTAAAAGACTGATAAATGGTACGAGAGATGGAATCTTGTCTAATGAGAAATTTTAAAATTTGTCTATGATTCTCAAATTGTACATCAATAGAATGGGAAATGGGACGGGAATGGGAACTACGCCCATCTTCACTTGTACGCAGCGGCAGATCCAGAGGGGGGGCTAGGGGGCTTTAGCCCCCCCCCCCCCCCAGAAGGAGATTTTTTAACATTGCAGGGATACGAGCGGCCATTTTCAATATGGCGGCTTAACATTGTTAGCCCCCCCCCCCCCAGAAAAAAATCCTGGATCCGCCGCTGCTTGTACGTAGCAGATGCAGGAGCAGCTCACGAGTGTCAGTGAGAGAGAGTGAGAGGCTTCTGTTAAAGCGTATGTGTGAATTTCGAATTACATCCCCGTCTCATTTCTCTTTCAATATTCCACAGCTATACACACTCACTCACTCCAACACCAACACCTTCCCACATAATATACGTCCCCAAATACAAACACCATTTACATTTAAGAGCTCTCAGACTGTCTTACCATGCCGTCGTTGAATTGTTGTAGACGTAGACTCAAAACAAGTCACATACAGGCTTCTTCAAGCATATGTTATTTCCCGCATTTTCTCTTTTTGGTTAAGGTCTATAAACAAAGCACATCTGTACTATGACCACATATCGTCTGTGATTCTGTGAAGAACCAAAATGACACATACACAATTCAAGATTGAATCAAAATGAGCCATGTCATAAAAAAAGTGAGAAACATGCGTAAAATGTTCTATTTACATGTTTTTGAAAAGTGTAAAATGTTCTATTTACATGTTTTTGAAAAGTGTAAAATGTTCTATTTGCATGTTTTTGAAAAGTGTAAAATTTTATATTTGCATATTTTTGAAAAGTGCAAAATGTACTAATTTCGTGTATTTTAAAAGTGCAAAATGTTCTAATTCCATGTATTTTAAAAGTGCAAACTGTTATAATTCCATGTATTTCAAAAGAACAAAATGTTCTATTTAAACGCTTTCAAGACACATTTTAATATTTTTGTAAATAGTTGATATTGTTTTTAGCTAAAAATGGATATGGGTCAGTTTGGTTTTTTGGAGACGATATATTTAAAAACATTCTTTCAAAAACAAAGACTTGCATAGTAAAAAAAAGTAAAAGAAAAATCCCCAAAAAGCCGACTTTGATGCTTCAACTAAATTATAAGCATCTCATTTTCTTGGTGATGTTAAAAGTCGAAACTTTTAGCTTTCCAGTTTTCATCTTTCATGGAGAAAAGCTACTTTGAGTTTCATTTTATTTTATTTAAAACTTAAATACTTACTGTCGGTGTTGAAGACATGAAAATGTATCCCTTCTTTCTTCCACTCTTTCTCATTTCAATAACTCATTCTCATTTTCCCTCTCCCCGCCTCTTTATTACTCTTTTGCATGTCAACGGAGTCTGTGAGGATGGAATGAGTTAAACAAGTTTTCCGAGAGAGAATCAGTTTAGCGCTTTTGTGTGTCAGAGTCACGTAGTTAACTTTGTAACTTTGTCGTTTCAATAATACTGTATCTGTATATATCTCTTTGAGAAATTTCCCTCCGACAAATATTGGCTACATTATTCAGAATTATAATTTGCAATGGGAATGCAAATATCAATAGGGATTTTACATTATAATAATGTCTTCGTAGAGCATTTTCTTTCCAGTTCAAGTTTGAATTTTTACGCATAAATAAGATTTCTTTGGGGAAATATATTCTCAGGACACTTTGCCGAAAAATTCTCTCTAAAATGTATGTAAGAATTAGTTATATTTTATGCAAATTAATGGTAGCTAACTAATGGTAATTTACCTATGTATTTTCTGGAAAGAAGTAACTCAAGTAACACTAGCGATGTACAATTTTCGAGAAATGAAAAACTCCATTATATGTAGGTAGGCACGTTATACGTATTTTGGAAGTGAGAATTTTTAGGACTAATTTAATAGTGGCGAATTAGTCACTCTCAAGAATTATATATTGAGTGCATGTGCTCATTATTTTTAAACTGAAAAAAAAATTCCATGATAATTCAAAATTGTCTTGGTACTTTACTTTGGTAAATGCATAAGCTATTTCAAAATTTTATGATTATCTAATTACGTAATTATGTGCTTGATGTAAGGAGTTTAAAATCCTTTCATGGCATACTTGATTTTGCAGTTCAGTGAAGTTTGATAACACTTTTTACGTGCCACGTTTTTGAGAGGTACAAAATGTGCTGATAATATATTTTTGAAAAGTGAAAAATTTTCTATTTACATGTTTTTTAAAAGTGTAGAATGTTCTATTTGCATGTTTTTAAAAAGTGCAAAATATTCTATTTAAATGCTTTTAAAAAGTGCAAAATATTGTATTTAAATGCTTTTAAAAAGTGCAAAATATTGTATTTAAATGATTTTAAAAAGTGCAAAATATTCTATTTAAATGCTTTTAAAAAGTTCAAAATATTCTATTTAAATGCTTTTAAAAAGTGTAAAATATTCATTTAAATTCTTTAAGGACCATGATATTTTATTGCTTTTGTAGATAACGAAACTAACTAAAACTGGATATAGATTATTTTTATTTTTCGCTTGCTATATAAGTGTGTCATCTTGGTTTTCGATGTGGGCAACTGCCTGTAAATTTTGCAAAATTTTCTAATCATACGCATTTTAGCATGCTGAAACGTTTGGTCAAAATACTGTGATATATTGTACGGTATTTTGCACGTTTTCAGTCTTGCATATAGATGATACTAAAAAAACGCACATAAACAACCATATATTTACAATTTTACTAATTCCATTTGACCCACTTTCTACTCATTCATTCTTATTTACCTTACTCTTTATTTCGTTTCAAGAATTATTTAAAAATAACCTTCACATTTTTAAGCAAGACCGTTTTGTAATAATTATGAAAATCCAACTATACAATTTAATAAACTATATGTCAGTAAAAAATATAATCTTCAATTCTAGATATGAATCTCGTGATAAATTGCTGTGATAATACGCAATAACATTAAAGCTGTAGGTGACATTACCCCTTAATGACATTCCCGGGGTTTTATGTAGTCAGGAGTGAGGACTATCTTGACTATGTTGGTAGTGTAACGTTAACGTTGAAATCTTTGGAATTCCCACTGAATTCTAAATCATATTTCCCGTAGTATCGTTTACGCATTCTTGTCAACACGTTTCACCAAATCCACACATTGCATGTTTGGGTCACATATTATGTAAGTAAAATAATATACATGAAATATACATAAAAAATGACAAGTTCCCCCGGTTTCGAGAGTAATAGCAATAACAATAAAACTAACATTCCAAACGTGAAAAACTCCTATAGCAATACGCCTTTTTTCCAATTGCTTGGAATCTATTAAGCTAATAGTGTGACAATCGGAGATATTTCTACGAGCAAGTCCATCGGTAGCCTGTACCCTAACTCTGTGAGAGACACGAGGATGAGCCATATTTTATACTAGCAAACTCCCAGTAACGTTAACGTTAACATTAACATAGCAATCATTGTGTGTTCAACGTTCAGCCCTATTGTTCCGGTACCAGGGCCGGACGAAGGAATTGGTTTTAGGCAGCAATTTATTTCCATACAAAAGTCACCATTTTGATTTTATTCATGGTTTTCTTTGATAAACCAAACTGTTGTATTTACATGCTTTAGAAAAGTGCAAAATGTTCTATTTACTTGATTCATAAAAGTGCTCAATATTCTATTTACATGTTTTGAAAAAAGTGGAAAATGTTATATTTCCATGTTTTTGAAATGTACAAAAATTTTTATTTTGCATGTTTTTGAAAAGTAAAATTATTCTTTTTACATATATTTTAAAATTGCAAAATGTTCCATTTACATGTTTTGAGAAAACGCTAGCAGCGGGGGCTGCCTGCGCTGGACGCATTATCCAGCCCTGTCCGGTACATGTCACGGATGGAAATACTGGCGTTTGAGCTATATTCTGTACATTGAGGCTGAGGTCAAGATATGTTATTACGGATATAGATTGGGAATTTGGCTAAAAGTGAAAGAAAGTGAATTGACTCAAAGTAGATTGTGACACTGCGGAGGAAGGAAGAAAAAGGAAATATATATTTTTTCTAAAGTTGGAGAACGTATCTGGAACGTACGCCAAAGTATGTTTGTAAAATTGTAAACGTAGCCAGACGGTCCATGGTCACGGCCGTCGAGCTTCGACTTGATGTTCTAATTCCAATACCAATTCCAAAGAAGTCCTGCATGCTTCAAGACCTTTATCTAGCTAAGCACCAACACCAGTCACGGGGTGAGATTGAGATTGAGGCCCCTTCCCTGTGGCTACAATCCGATGAATTAGGTCTCGAATGACAGATGGACTGTGCAGAGCTTAATGTACATACACTCCAATTACACTCCCAATAAATGATATGATCGTACCTTATCAGATATATTGAGGTCGTTCTCGTTTGGCTATAGAAATGTACCTACTTGGTAGCCTTTACTCAAACCACGCATTCTCTCTAATGATATCATATCTTATCTGTGTACTACTGTACACGGACTGTGTAGCTGCTGTGGCCTGTAGACTTCTCATAGTTTCATCGGCTTGGCAACATTTTCGGTTAAGGTTTTAGTTTCCGCGTTAGTTTCACGTTGGGCCTGGACTTGGTTTTTGTTTTGGTAAAAAAATTGGGAAAATTACTTCCATAAAGTATGTATGTACATGAATAGGTTGAGCCGCCCACTTTCACTTTCACTCCTTGCTCAAAACACCAGCAGAGTATTTATCTGCCTTTTTTACTTTTACGCCCAAATAATATTTTTCTTTCGAAATCCCATTAGTGAAAGTCGTAGTTGTAGTTATAACACTTGTAATTACGGTATATGACGATCGTCCCTGGAAACGTTACTCAACGAACCTCTCGCACTCTCACGAGTATTTTCCACCTCTCCAATCTCCCTTGAACTTCCGCATTTAATTTTCTCTAATAGGATTAAATCATATAAGTTTTTATGTCTATATATGTATATTTAGATACATAAAATTGTTTTTCTATATTTATAGTAAGTTGTAATCACACAATTATATGCCTACCACTGTCTTCAGGCGTAAATTTAAAACACTGTTGTAACATCTCAACCCTCAGCCTCAATCAACCAAATCGACACTATAATTATAATTTTTTATGTCAATTTAAAATACTCAAACATACCTTACACAGAACATACAATGTATCTTACCTACACAAAAGACCTGCATTAACTTTTCTTTACGACTTTCAACAGGGCGTCCAATGGACTGTTTCGACATTCAATTGTCAGGTCACGGGAATAGCCGGAGCGGAGTCTACCAAATTTTCCCCCAACCGGATTTAAATCAAGGGATTGAGGTGAGTGCGTCAATAATAGTAGTGGTAAGGGTTGGATTTAAAATATAGGGAAAGTACACTTATGGAAACGTGTAGAACTGCAAAATTTGTGGAACGTAGAAAGTAAGTGTGTAGTTTGTTTCCTTTACATACTTAATGCTCGAGATGTGCCGAAAATAGAGCTTGAGAAGAGAGCAGAGGTATGGAGCACGAGCTGGTTTCTGGGTACTAAATTTGTGTACACATTTTGTGTGGGATACTTGAAAGTAGAAAAGTAGATCGTAGATTAGATGAGACGCATAGATTACCCCTCCACGCTACAGCAGAAGCCCTTTCTCTCCTTCTCCCCATTAAAGACACATTGAGTCTACGACAAACAACCTACTTTTTATGTCGACTTTCACCCTACTTTCACTTCTACTTTCTCTCAGTGTCTCCCTTTGACTCGGGCTCCACCGCTATCAGGACCACCAAATGTGACGGTCGGTCGCTCTGGCTAGCGTTGGCTTGAGAGGGAGAGAAAGTTAGGAGCCGAGTCAAGGAATTGGAGAGCTCTGTAATGACAATGGCCAAGACAACTACATACAATAACAAGTCTTGGTTAAAGACCTTTGCCTGTACACAGTTAGTTTTCACTTCCCTTGAAATTCTAGGTTTCTGCATGCTAATCCAGGAACAGGAGCATAACATCCACTTGAATTAATTTTTTTTTCTTTAGTTACGAATAAACATCTCATCCATTTTCGTGTTCATTTTGCCTGTCTTTTTGCTTTCTCTGTGTACTTTACCCTGTAGAGATGACTTTTAGTGAAAAACCGCTGCTATAGTATGTAGGTAAGCCTGCAGTTGTACGGAAACTACCTGAAGTTAAAGCGGTAGTGTATATGAAAGTAGAATTCTTAGTAAGAATAGTATCATCAATTCTGTTTATTCTTAACGCTAGTCCACAACTGTACCAGAGAATTAGAGAGAAAAGTTTTCCCGTATATTACACAAGATTGCGTACGATATCCAGGACCATTTTCCAGGTCCAATCGCCTTACTGTCCTCCCCTGGGATAGTACAACATGTAAGGGCACACATATTCTCCCCTTTAAAAATAGGGCAACGATGGCTCTGATTGTGTGCCTGGCCTATTATTACATGCAATGCTAATAATGAGAGAAGGAATTAATTTAATGTAGAAGAGAATTTAATGCATTGCCTGTAACTTTTACTGTTCATTTTTCCTTTACTCTTGTTGTTAGTGAAAACGTTCCATTTTTAAGAATTTTGAGAGTTTAAACTTTCACTCACGGTTTATCGGTCTCTAGGTTTTGTATTCGTCAACGTAAACTTGAATGGAAATAGATTTTAAATTGTAATTCTGGTCTTTTTGTGGTGCTAGTCTCAAAGAAAAACATTTCAATTCTTTAAATCCAAATAATACAGCAATGTTTACGGACATTACACAACCAGTACCACAATAAAAGATGACGGCAGAAAAAATGCTGGCGAAGGGAATTATTGAGTGAAAGTAATGTGGAAGAAATGATGGAGAAAGTGCAGTTATGCATATAATTATGAGTAGGTACGTTCCGCGTACAAGTACCAGTACCAGTCACAAAACTGAATGTGTACGACTCATATAATTTTGGCATGTTATTGTAGGTTTACTGTGACCTGGAAAGCAATGGTGGAGGATGGACGGTGATTCAGCGACGAGGAGATCAACAGATTCCAAGAGAAAATTTCTTTCGAACATGGAATGACTATGAGACAGGTTTTGGATCTCCCTACAACCACGTTTGGCTCGGTCAGCACAAAAAAGAATTTATATATATAAAAATCATATTACTGTCATAAATGTGATTGCATTGCATTCCACAGTTCCACACATCCCAAATCCTTTCTTTAATCTTTTCAAAACCAACAACGTAATGCTCTAAGCGGAAACAAGTATGGCACTATACATACCATAACGATACACAGATATTATTTCACTTCACCTTCACATCCTCCAGAACACCCACTTGACTTTATTCCCCAGATCCTCTCAGCAGCAGGGCCAATAGAGCTTTCGAGTTAAACCGACAATACTGCAGAAATAGAAATCCCATGGCTTAAATATCCGTCCTTTTTTCTCATTTACTTTATTAATCTTATATTCCAATATATATATATAGAGAGAGAGAGAAAGGCTAAGGACTTGTATTTATTTAAACGTCTTACATATTTTTGCGACGGAGAGAAAATTGCAAAGTACAACTATGTGGTGTCGCCGTCGCATTACACGTGTTTCACCAAGAACATTTATGTCTTTGGTTAGAATGGCTAAAACGGATTTGAAAATTTTACTGTAAACATGTACCATGGGATCAAACCTCATATTATGAACATTAACCTACTGTAGTAGTAGCAACGACCATGAATTTGTCAGTTGGGACGGTACAAGGACACGGTGTGGTATTCAGAATATTTTTACGAAGTATAGGGGGACAGGGGGCTTATGGCCGTCTATAGGGGGCTAACAGTGTTAAGTGGCTATTTGGACAGTGTCTCCTATTTAAATATTGTTTTGGGGATAGAATAATGCCCCAAGCCCCCCTTGAGCTTCTGGATCCGCGGTTGGTGGTAGCAGTGATGCTATGTAAAATATTTATTCCATTTCTTTTGAACGGTATATTAAGTTTGTGTATAGTTGTTTACGCTGTTTACAATTGAATATTTCAGGTTTCAAAAAAAAATTTTTTGGACAATACCTAACTAATAGCTAGCACATATTGCAGTTTTAAAAACATTTAAATACAATGAAACGTATTTCTTTGAATTTGTATTTGTCTAATTTTGAGTCTAACTTATATATTTTATGTAGTTGCCAGCTATACAGTAATAACTACATAATGCAATTATAAGAAAATAGCACATATTTTAATTTTTTATAAAGCGCTTAAGTCGAACATATTGTCTGTGAAGAACCAAAATGACCGCATATCCAATTTAAGCCAGAATAAAAATGAGCTATGTCATAAAAAATATGAAATGAGGAAGATACGTAAAATTTTAATTAAAGAGTTTTTGAGAAGCGTAAAATGTTCTATTTACGTGTTTTTTAAAAAGTGTAAAATGCCCTATTTACATATTTTTGAAAAGTGTAAAATGTTCTATTTACATGTTTTTGAAAATTGTAAAATGTTCTATTTGCATGTTTTTGAAAAGTGTAAAATGTTCTATTTACATGTTTCTGAAAAGTGTAAAATGTTTTATTTACATGTTTTGAAAATATATTTTATAATTTTTGCAGATAATAGATATTGTTTTTGGCTAAAAATGGTTATGGGTCATTTTGGTTCTTCACAGACGATATGATACTTCTACAAGGCGTGTTTATGGAATATATTGGATTTTCAAAAATTAGGCAAATAAGACATTTTGGACATTATGAAAACAATTAAATATGACTTTTTGTAGGTACCTACTTACATTTAACATGTATGCAGAACATACTTTCACTTTCAACTTCAACCTATGTGCATCGTTAATAACACGTCTTCATAATTTGGAAAAACCGAATGAAATTCAATGTGTTGTACCATATTTTAAACAGTGCAATTGCAAAAGAACCACCTTTGAGTTTTTGTGCAGTAAAATACATCAAACAGCAAATTCGCAATTGGAATAAAGAACAGCAGTCCCGTGTCACTTGAATTTACATGGAGATGGCACTTTTATTAGAGAATTGTGATTGTGACAAAGAGAAAGTTGCAAAACATTTGCTTCTATATAATATTTTTGTCCATTCAATGTAATTAACTCAATATCTTTTTGAAAATTACCACATACACTGTACTACCTTCCCAAAAATGAGTGTTTTTCCGTTTCCCTCCTTCCTTTCCATTTTCCTGATTGTTACACAAATTATAAAGTTTCTCTCTAAATTCTAATATTCCCTGTATCTTGCCGGGGCATTATTTGAACGTTGGTGGTGATAATGGTGGTGTAACTGAAATTGGTTTAACTGAACTTAGCTCGTTATTCAGGTTTATCAGCTTTGGCCGAGTTGACTTCAAGTGGTGATCAAGAACTCAGAGTAGAGCTCACAGACTGGGATGGAAACTTTCGTCATGCCAACTATGGTTACTTTCGTATTGCCAATGGAACAGACTTGTATCGACTACATGTTGCTGATTACACAGGCACTGCTGGTAAGTCCACATATGTACGTTCGTATAATATTCCTCCTGAAACTTTTTCAATGAGGCCCTTTTCTTCTTTGGGCCAGATTCAAGTAATCGAATACATCTTTGACAGAGATGGAAAAGTTTCGTATAACATCAACAACAACAGCAACAACATCTACAACAACTGTCACGAATTCACATAATAATATTTCCAAATGTCTTACATGACTATTACATAACTAACCTGTCTAAACATCCCATATATATGTGCAAATAAAATTTCATGTGCGTATTAATTTCACTGGAAAAGCTTTTCAAAACTTTCAAATATTCAATTCATTTCCTTTGTATTTATGCACCGTCATGATTCGAATAACTCCCGCGTAAGTGGCTAAGTTTTACGTAACTTACAGGGCCGGATAATGCCGCCAGCGCAGGCTGCCCCTGCTGCCTGAATTTTCAAAAACCATGTAAATGGAACATTTTGCAGTTTTCAAAAATATGCAAAAAGAATATTTTGACTTTTCAAAAGCATGTAAAATAAATTTCTTTTTGTACATTTTAAAAACATAAAAATAAAACATTTTCCACTTTTCTCAAAACATGTAAATGGAAAATTTTGCACTTTTCTGAATCAAGTAAAAAGAACATTTTAAACATTTCTAAAACATGTAAATACAACATTTTGCTTTACAAAATAAAAACATCAATAAAATCAAAATGGTGGTTTTTGTATGGAAACAAATTCCTGCCTAAAAACAATTCCTTCTTCCGGCCCTGGTAACTTAACCTGGGAGCTATTAGAAGCTTTGCGTACCTCCCTATATGTATGCCATTTGCCATGTTTGCAGTTGCGGTTGTGGCTCTAAAATCATCTTCTCATGTAATTTTATTTTGTGAATTCTATAATTCTATGATTTAACCTTGTCCTCTTTCACCGACCTAGTTTAATCTGATTTTTGTTTGGTATGTACCTAGTTGAATTTTGAGAATTCAAACTTCAATTATGAAATATGAGATACGCGTTTATTTTTTAAGTTCATTGTATGGGACTGGTTTTTATGTTTAAAGGGGGGGTTTTAAGCCACATGTCGCATTTGTGTCCTATGTTACTTAGGTTCTTACGTTAAATATCAAGTATTAGACTGATAAAAATCTAAATGTAGAGTAAACAGTAGAATAAAAAGTTCCTGCAGCCTACAAAAATTCTTGCGGGTAAATCAAGAAACAGAAAATATAGTATAGTCCAATAAAGAAATATTTAAAATTTTATTATTAAACTAAAGATCAAACAGTGACATGTCATATGGGGAATGTCCGTCGAAATTCCTTGCTGAATTATTGGTACTGCAATTCTTGGATTATTCTGCCAAAGCTCAGGAAATCCTGCACGCATTTTCACATTTCTCACTTTTCCCTATGATTTTTGAGCTATATTTGAATTTTGAAGTCAGAAAAAGACAAACAGAAATAAAAACGAGAGATATTGCTCCCGTTTGCGGCTGGAAGCTAGCTGGTCTACTATGTCTCGTCACAATTTCGAGATTTTCATTTTACAAGCAGGCTGGGGCAGGAATTTTGGTTTTGGATTTAGATTATGATGTACAGTACAGTATGCTACTCATATTGTTCCTGGGATGGTATGGTATATGGTATACGTATAATTATGTGCAACTCATACCTTTGCCGAGTATGTGTTTCCGTTGCTGGTAGTGCACATTCTCTGTGAAGAGTCAAAATGACCCATATCCATTCCATTCTCAGCTAAAAACAAAAATGCACACTATCTACAAAATAAAGAAATTATCACGATCCTGAAAACATGGAAATACAGTACAGGCAACCCAAAGTGATATCCAGCAAGGATAAATTTTGCTCGCAAACAAACGGCAGCTTTATCCTTGCTAGATATCACTTTTGGTTGTCCCTCCAATACAACAATTCGTACTTTTCAAAAACATTTAAACAAAACATTTAACACTTTGTAAAAAACATGTAAACAGAATATTCTGCACTTTTTTAAAAGTACCTACGTTAATAGAAAATTTAACACGTTTTGTAAGAGAAGCAAATTGAATATTTAAAACTTCAAAAACTCGAAATTAACATTTACGCATCTATCTCACAATTAGTGATTTTTGACATATTTTATTTTAATTCCAGCTGTAAATGGAAATGACTCATTCTGATTCTTCATTCACGATACGTGCAAGATAGTGATAGTGTAAGCGGAAGCGGGAAAGGAAGAATATGAGAGATATAGGTAGTAAAAAGGCATGCTAGATAAGGTCTCCAAATATTGCATAGTAGACCCTCTGTATTTACATAGGTATGTATGCAAAACTGAAACCAAAATTCAAAAATAAAAGAGCAAATTCTCCCGCATATATTTTCAGGGAAGCATGAGCCACGAGCTGTTTGTATGCAAGTATCCTTCAAATTCAGACTTGAGCTCTGTTCCTATATGTCACTTTGTTGATGAGCTAAAACAAGCTTTATAAGTGCTGTATTATATGTGTAGTTTTCCTAAAATCAAATCATGCTAGCTGATTTCACGTCTCTCCACGGTTACCGACCTGATAATTAAGTTTTCTGCAAACCACGAATAACCGATAGCTAAACCGACGGTATTTCGCCGTCGGCATAAATAGCTGACTCTAATTTAGCACAACCAAATTTATTTATCGCTTCCGCATTGTCCTATGCATTGGGTGGGGGTGGTATGTTACTGACTGAGTTGTACTCATAACGTACACTTAGGGGTCGTTCACAAAAGATGGAATAAAAATTCCATTTCCTGAACTATTTGCGCTTTTCAAAAACCAAAAATATGCGAATAGAACATTTTACACTTTTCAAAAGCATGTAAATAGAACATTTTGCACTTTTGAAAAACACTTTTTAAGACGTGTAAAATGTTCTATTTACATGTTTTTGAAAAGTGCAAAATTTTCCATTTACATGTTTTTGAAATGTGCAAAATGCTTTATTTACATGTTTTTGAAACTTGCAAAATTTACTATTTACAATATTTTTGAAAAGTGTAAAATGTTCTATTTCCATGTTTTTGAAAAGTGTAAAATGTTCTATTTCCATGCTTTTGAAAAGTGTAAAATTCTCTATTTACTTATTAGCTTATATTCCCACTTCAAAGAGCATTGCACTGCAATTGCATTCGTAATGATTGTCCCTGTTCATACACAGTGTATATACATTTGTATGGAAAACAGAGAAAGTTGAAAAAAAACACCAAAACATTGCGGGTATGTCACTGGATCTCCCTTTTTGTTTTGTTTTTTTCTCTTTTTCGACATTTCATTTTTTCTCAGCTTAGAATGATACTTTATATTTCGTCTTTTTTTTTGGAAAGGAACCCTCCTCCTTCTACGTCCTATTATGTTTCCGTCTTGGTCCCACTCATTGTGGGGAGTGTATACAAATACACAATAAGAAGCACAAGTAGTCCTGTCGGAGCTTCTTCTTTTCTACATTATGTCTCCTTTCTCTCTCTGATTCTAAAACAAAATCCCTTCTTTCTTGCTCTCCGACACATTACCAGCTGTGCATTTGTATCATTCAATGGTAAGTGCTTCTCCTGTACGTACTAGTACTACCACTGTTCACTTTCTCTTCAAGCCGTTTCCCTATATCGACCCACTTTCCTTTTTCCAAACTTTACAAACTCTCCTACAGAAAATAGACCTTGTTGTAGGGTACACAAAAAAACTATGTTTGAGGATTACGGACACGAATAAGAATCCTGAAAATTCTAAAACTGTGTCTGTGATGCCGCCCTTCGTCCTTGTCCCCAGTCTCCAGTTGACTCTCGTTTTAACTCTAAAATAATTTAGGTCACTGAGAATAATGCATTATATTTTTGGTTTGATACTTTTGTTTTTAAATTTAAAAACCTTTATTTTATTGTATCTCATGCTTTCTCTTAATTTTCAAAAAAACTGTTTAAACCAAAATATGTTATACTATATTCTACTAGAAGTATGGAATTATAAAAATATTTGTTCACTTTCAATTTTTATTTTTAAAAAATGCAAATGTGAGGAAGTGAGGATCCATCACATCGTTATCGCTTATCGTCATTTCGCTATAACAGTCGCTGTCGTTCGCGTCCTCATTCCTGTCCTAGACCGGCGATAATACCCCTCATAAATAATCCTAAAACTGACAAGAGTCCTCTCTATTGTTAATTGTTTGTGCGTTTGACAGAGTTCTATACAGGCAAAGACATATAATTAAATTTACTACGTTCATATATGTACGACCACCAAAAACTAACGTATGTATTTAAAGCCAGAGTTAGAGCCTCACAGTTTATTTAAAGATAATAAATACCAGTATTGAGGGCATTTTCTCGCGGATACCTAGTAAAAGCGGTGAGGACGGGAAGAATACGGAAATGGAGTTGTAAAAGCTCGTCTTGAGCTAAGTAGGAGAGCTACTGCTACTGGAACTAGAACCTGGAGGCATTGTCAAGTCATGTCAAGGCAGGAAACTGCACTATGGCTACGGCCTATACATATAGTACAACACTATACTGCTGTCTTAAGTCTTGAGTCTATACCCAGCGTTTAGTTTTTGATAGTTTACTCATGATGTTTAGCTGTAAAACCTTTCGGAGATAAAGATAACTATCGCCATATGGTCGTGGTCGGGGGGACTGGAATGGGAATGCCAGTGGTTGTGACAGTAGTAGTAGTGGCAGTCATGGTGCTGATCCAGAAATCCAGATCCAGATCCAGATCCAGCCTATAGGAAAAGCGTAAGCAGAAGAACGTGAAACTTTACAGTCTTTGATGACTCCACTTTATCTTCTACTCAAGAGGACGTAGCTCTATGTACAATCTACAGCTGTCTCTCCCATTGCCTTTGCTGTGGTTCTC
The DNA here is from genome assembly GCA_949802685.1 of Dicyrtomina minuta. NCBI lineage: Eukaryota > Metazoa > Arthropoda > Collembola > Symphypleona > Dicyrtomidae > Dicyrtomina > Dicyrtomina minuta. The sequence continues at coordinate 50,122,541 of OX461812.1, forward strand.
TCGGTAATGTGAAGGAGTTAGTAGGGGAGGGAAGTGACTCAAGTGGAGATCTGATACCTTATTGTGAAGGATGTCCAGAGGATAAGGTGCAGCTCTGGCTCTGACTCTGACTCTATCTCTACAGCTCTAAACTCTCCACTCCACAAGGCTGTACATAGGAAACATATAAAGTAGTAATAGAGAACTCTTTATGACATCTGACAGTCATAAATAGTGTCATAAGAAAAGATGCTCCCTGCGTACTAATCTACTCTAATCGACCAGGTTGCCTTTGACTCCTTCCATACTTTCACGTTCTCTGGGAGAATTTTCCCACTTTCTCCACTTTCTCTACTTTCACTACACATTAGTTTTTTTACTATCATCACTTCCGTTATATGGAGGGCCTGAAAGAGAGATAGAGTGAGAGGGTTTGGCCTCAGTAGATTAGATGATCCGATACGCTGCATTGGTTTTGAGTTTTAGGGGTACATAACTACAGGGTGCATAAGGATTTTAGAATGTAGACGAAAGAGTGTGGACCAAAGAATGCACGACAACATTGTTTAAATGCAAGGCAGGGCTGGATGCAATATAGTGCCTACTCAAGTAGAAATATTTAACTATACTTAATAGGTTAAATTTTAGCAGCTGTTTGTACTTTTTCAGAAAAAATATTAGAATTATGACATGAGTTGATTTATTTATTTTTTTAACTTTGGCTGGTTACTGTGACCAAAAACGCAACATGCGGCCGAGTTACTTTGGATCTGTCTGTACTATTTATACATCTAGCCTGATTTCTATCAATTGGAGTTTTTGAAATTGGCGGAGAGCATGTGAGACCATTCCCTTGTGAGTGAGACTGCAAAACTGTATACTTATTTATGTACTGTAACTCTTCTGCTTTCACCCTCACCATTGTGTGGCTGTGATGTGAGGGAGAAAGCTTCAAAGAAAATAAATTGATTTTGATAATAGCAAAATAGTAATATTGAATCAGTGCCAGAGTCAGAGCGAAAAATATCTGTATAATAATTACATATGTTAGAAATTGAATTGAAAAAGGTCACTGTTCAATTTCAGTGAGCCCTAACCACGACGGCCGTCGTTCCGTGGGACATAGATATGGAAAAGAGATATTATGATAGACTCGTTCTCGTTTTCCTCTCCGTGTCCGATTTCCGTTCTCCTCCGTATTCTCCGAGGGATTTGGATTTGGGGATTGGAAATAATTTCCCCCAAAGACAGGAGACAAGGATCGTTGGAGCTCAATGTTCAAGACACAAACTTGAAGTTTTAAAGTAGAACTAGATCAGGAAGTAAATTAATCGACTCAATGGATCTGTTTTATTGTAAATGGGGAAATCTTTACATTCTTTTATCTCTTTCACCACGACCATATTGACAGTATGTAATATGAGCTCAGGAGTGCCTATACGTACTTTTCCCTTTTTGTTTGGAGAAGACATGTATAGTGCGGTGCGTAGAGAGGAATTTAGGTCAGCTCAAAGTCTGTGTCAAAGGAACTGTTAGGTTTGTGTGATAGGATTCTGGGATTGGGATGAGAACGACAATGGGAAGGATGTGTATATAGGCTTGTTGATACAATTTTGACGATAAACATTTAAACTTTTTTCATTTTAGTTTTTGTTCAAAGTATCTACTTGTAGTCTTCAATTGACACTTTTAAAAGTGACAATCACACAGGAGCAGTTGTTGGGAAAAGCTTCAAGCGTGGAGAGGAGACGTCACTTTGGTTTGGGCTCCAATTGCAGTGGAATTGGAAGACCGCATCGTTGTTGAAGGTGCAATATCAGACGCTGGCAGAGTTTTTGAATTCAAATAAAAATAAGAAGCCATATATCGTCGGTGAAGAGTCATTCTGTCCCAAGTCCATTCAATTGTTAGATGCTGTCGAGGTCGCTTCCGTATGCATTAGGTGGGGGTGGTAAGTTACTGATTGGGTTGTACTCATGACGTACACTTAGGGGTCGTCCACAAAAGACGTAATAAAAATTCTATTTCCAGAACATTTTGCACTTTTGAGAAACATGTAAATAGAACATTTTACACTTTTGAAAAACGTGTAAATAGAAAATTTTACACTTTTGAAAAGCATGTAAATAAAACATTTTACACTTTTTAAAAGCATGTAAATAGAACATTTTACACTTTTGAAAAATATGGAAATAGAACATTTTACACTTTTGAAAAATATGTGAATAGAACATTTTACACTTTTGAAAAACATGTAAATAGAACATTTTGCACTTTTGAAAAACACGAAAATAGAACGTTTTGCACTTTTCAAAGAGTTTTTTTGAAAAGCACAAAATGCTCTGGAAATGGAATGTTTATTCCGTCTTTGTGGACGACCCATAAGTGTACGTCATGAGTACAATACAGTCAGTAACATACCACCCCACATAATGCATAGGACAACGCAGAAGCGACCTCGACAGCATCTACCAATTGGATGGACTTGGGACAAAATGACTTTAAGAATCGTATGGACTTACGACAGAATGACTCTTCACCGACGATATTAGCATTAGAAACTGTGCATGAAGCGTTGAACAAATTTATATTTCATGTTTCAAAATTCGTCAAATTTTTTACTGTCTACTTTTGAACCTTCAACAATCTTTGTTTGGAAATGTTGACATAATATTTGGAGGTGGATATGAGCGGAGCTAGATACAGAAAAATATAAAATATCGAAAGGGAAATGTCAACGTGCAAAAATCCTCAACTTGCCTTTCCTTCTTTCCCCCATCCAACTTTCTCTCTCTCGCTCTCTCTATCTCTCTCCCTTTCCCTTATCTCTCCGTTCAACGCCAAGCCGAAAATTTCATTTTGGAACAACCACTTCAACTCATATATTCACAATTCACAAGAACAAAGCTATTCCGCAGATTTTCTTTTCTTTAATCTTCCCAAGCACCCCCACAACTATGAACTATATATGTAGTCAGTCTTCTTGGAAATTGGAATGGTTTTTGGTATTTATATTGTCTGCTCCACTTCCTTTTTCCCCTTCGTCGCCTCTTCATCTAATCCCATGGCTACTAATGAGCTCCAAGGAATTAAGTTTTAAGATGAAATAAAAAAAAAGAATATAATGTATGCATTCTCGGATTAGATCTTAATCCTACGAAAAACTTCCCCATGTACGTAATTAATCCAATTTAAATTTGGTGCCGGTTTTGGACTGAAGAAGAAGATTTAAGCGGAAGCACTCGTTCACTTATCTCTATTGTAACTTTTAAACATATTATGTAAGTACGTAGAGAAAATTAACATATGTACTTCCTTTATTTGACTACTTACAGTAAACCTTGCTTACACATGTAAGGAATGCGCAGTGTATAAAATAATAATAATAGCTACATACTCTACCGCTAGACGAGCTTTTAAGATGTAGACGAAGCCTTTTGGCAAAAAAGAGATTGAGCAAAGTGCTATTGCTATTTAATAATCTCAACTTGATCCCTATTCATGTTTAAACGAGATCCTTTCCCCTTGGCAAGCTTACACATATAATCCCTTTCTGGTAAAATTTATTATTTACTACACTTCTTTGTCTCTCACAACTTCTCACTGATTTTCTAATCTTCCCTCGTCTCTCTCACTTTGAGTAAATAAATAATGCATGTAAATCAAAGTTGTGAAATGTGTCCAAAATAAATCGTTCACAATAATGATATGCCCAAAGGACAAAATTTCCAGCGGCTTGGCTGCTGGTGCTGGTGCTGGTACTGGATCTGGAGTTGGATCTGGTATTGGCATATAAAATTTTCAACGACAAAACCATATATCGTCTGTGAACCAAAAGAAGAACCAAAATGACCCATATCCATTTGTAGCTAAAAACAATATCCACTATCAACAAAAATATTGAAATATGTCTTGAAAGCATTTAAATAGAATATTTTAAACTTTTCAAAAACATTTAAATAGAACATTTTAAACTTTTCAAAAACAAGTAAATAGAACATTTTGCACCTTTCCAACAAGAAGGAATTACAACATTTTGCACCTTTTCAAAAACATGTAAATAGAAGATTTTACACTTTTCAAAAACATGTAAATATAATATTTTACACTTTTCAAAAACGTGTAGCAGGGACACGCCTAATGGTGACCACGCCGTAATGGTGATCAGTGTCTGCCGTTAAAAGACAAGCTGTGTCAGAAATCACTGACTAGTTGGAATTGATAGTTTATAGTCCTAACTCCTTGGCATATAATTTATAGCATCAATATGTAAAAGCTCATACAGTAGAAAATTAATGAGCCTGGTATTCCAAAAAAATTGGAACCGAAAGTTTAATTTGGTAACTTCAATTTTCGAAATTCTGGGTGAATTAAGGTTTTGGTTTGAAATGTGCACATATACTGTTAACTACAGTCATTAGCAATAAAAATAACTCTTTACTCAATTTTGTCCTCCTTTGGATCCGTTGAAAATAAATAAAATCAAAAAGTGCAAAATTTTAAGATCGCAGCCTTAATGGTGATCAGCTCAGTATGCATATACGTGATAACCAGCTAAATCCTTAAAACACATCATGGCGGCACAATTTTGACTTGCAATAGGTAACAATAACAGCACTTAGCTAAGTTTATGACAATCATTGAAAATTTTTCAATCTGTGTGACCTTCAAAGGTCAAAAAGGTCATAAATGCGAATTTCCATTTAATTTGATGCATAGGTTAAGCAGTTTGCTGCAAATAGTTTTTTGGGCGCTATAATGTGAATAGTTTTCATTAAAAAGTGTTAAGAAAACCTCTGGAGGGCAATTTCTATCATAACGTCACGAGTCTTCAACATTATCTATGACAATAATGCTAAACAACCCGATCACGTATAGGAAGCAAGTGATCACCTAAAGGGCACTAACATTCCCTATGATATCAATGCTATTTTTGCATGATCACCATTTGGAATCATATGATCACCTATAAGGCATTTCGTTGACTTTTAGAATTTTTGAACTTGCTGCATAAAATCCTAAGTGACTTAAAACATTTCCAAGTAGGGATTCTAAAAATTTTACAGCTCATAGTAAATTAAGTGCTTATTATTTTGAAACATAAAGCTTTGTTCTGGTGGACGTACAAAAGAAGTTACAGATTTTCAAAGTTGAACAAGAATGAACCCGATCACCATTAGGCGCGTCCCTACTAAATAGAACATTTTACACTTTTCAAAAACATGCAAATGGAACATTTTACACTTTTCAAAAACTCGTAATTAACATTTTACGGATGTTTATCATTTTGTTTTTATGACATAACTCATTTTGATTCTAGCTTAAATTGGATATGGGTCATTTTGGTTCTTCACAGACGATATTTGCTTACTCCCTAATTTTATTACCTAGGTACCTAGGTAGGTACTTTAAAATCAAAACATAATAAATGTCTATACTGAACTGGATATATTTTTGCTCATTGAATTTAACGCTCCTCCAGGTGACTCAATGGCTTACCACAATGGAATGCCATTCACATCCAGAGATCAAGACAATGACATGGAGCGGAACATCAACTGTGCTGAGAAATATCACGGAGCTTGGTGGTACAAAAACTGTCATCAGGTAAGCTACTTAGTCAATCAGACTCTCCTATTTTTTTTGTCGTCTGTCTTTAGCTGTTGTCACGCATTTCTCTCTCTCCTTTTATTTCCAAATTTAATAATACGACGAGAGTGCAGGGCGAATATGCATTCCACGGGCAGAAGTATCTGTGGGGTAACATTTGATTTTGTCATACAGGCTAGTGCCAGTACTACTACTGCCACATTCCAAATTTTAAGTCTGACTCTGAGTGAGTAGAAATCAATGTCTTCTCTGAAAATCCCTTGAAAGGAAAGAGAGTGGAGAAAAACAATAAAACGAATAATAATATGAATCCTTTTTCTATGTAGATACAAATATAAATTCTGAAATTCTGTCACCCAGTTTCCGTACTTGTACTTCCGCTCACTACAATATGACTATGCATACGGCTATATGAGAATGGATTTTGAGCATATTTGTAAGTTTATATTATGTTTATGGTTACGGTTCCTCTAAAAAAAGGCAGGTTAGGTTCCGGGGATTTCTGTGGCTGACTCCGGACTGGAAACGACTGTTCTTCTTTCTGTCTCTGTCTCTAGCGATCCAAGTTGAGCGTGAATATATATTATTCCACCAACAACAAATGTCAGTCCACGTCCACATTGACTTCGAATTCAACTTGGGCTCCGAATTCGACATCAATTGCTCGGGGCTCCATAGACTTTTCCCTCTCAGAAAATCTACAGAGATTCGCAGAGACAACAACAGGATACAAAATGCTCAGCCAACTGGATAAAAAAAACTGTCTTCACAGTGTAACTACATCTAAAGTCCCATAGCCTGAGCGTAAATGCTGTCGTAAACCAGTCAAATCAAGTTAAGAATGTTGTTGTAAAATGAAAAGAGTGAAAAGGTTTTTTTTGTACCCTTTTTCCCGTTTTCTCCGTTCTTGGGTGTGTGAATGTGTCCCCGCATTTTTTTTTATATTCTGTATAGTTGGCTACTACCAACACTGCACTGTGAGGCCGAGACCATAAGAGTACCGGATGGAGACAAGTTTCCACTTAAAATTGAAAGACCTACTGGTCTCGGTCTCGGTTTCGGTTTCGGTCTCGGTCTTGGTCCCTCGCATTATTATTCCAATTGAAGACCTTTCATGTAAACTGTACATAAATATATTTTTCATTAAACTAGAATCCCTTCACTCTTGACTGTAAAGTGGAGAGTGTGGACTCAAATGAAATAAATGTACACACATTTATGTACAAAGAATGTAGACGACAACGACAACGAGAACGAGAACGAGAAGGGGAACGAGGAACGTAAACGACCCACTCATGAACAATACACGGACACGCTCTTTGCGAAATAATTATAAAATGCCATGTCAACTCCATAACATTTCAGTCGAGACTGAGACGCTTCAGAGCCGTACCAAATTTTTAAAATGAGCGGGGGAAAGTAACTGAAAAAAAACAAGAGTGGAAACAGTGGAAACGGGAAAGAAGCAAGACATTTTCCACTTCTTCTATACTCTCAAAACTTAAATCTCCGTCAAAACTCCGTCGATCCTCATAGCCCCGGCCCTGTCCTCGTCTTCGTCTTCGTCCTCGTCCTCGTCCACGTCCACGTACCCGTCTCCATCCTAAGCTTATTTTTGTTTCTCTCTCATTTTTGTTTTCGTATGACAAATAATCATTCTTGAGTTTTTGAGTTTTTGAGCTCTTGAGTTGACCGTGCGGAAGCGTATACATGAAATCATAAAATGTTTGGGCCTCTTTTTACAAAGTAGAAATCCGAATCCGAATCCGAATCCGAATATGCTTGCTTGATCTTGTTTTTACTCCGCACGTGCCCAATGCATGTCAGCTCTATAAGTAATTATTATGTACGTACAGTGGTAGGTAGTAGACTCGAGGCTCTAGTAAATCTCAATCTAAATCCAGAGCCCTAGTCCCACAGTAACAAAAAGGAGATATAAATCTAATACAATTTTTTTTTAGAATATTATTATGTTGATAGTAAAATGAAAACAATGTGCTAATGCACAGCATATATACGTTGACGTCGTGCTCGTGTGTCATGGTTGCGCGATTCTCGGTTCGTCGTATGTTCGTGTGGTAGTGGTCCTCTTTGCCTTGTCGTTTCATAAATCTTGAATAAATAATATTAAACATGTATATACGAAGCTCGCTGCAATGAAAATCTAATGTTACATTTTACAGTCTGTGTTGTACATAGGCATAAAGGGAATAGGCAGTATTAAAAGGGGATAAAGCAGTGGCTGGCAGTAAGTACCGATAAAGGTGAATAGGCAGTGTAAGCAAATATCTGCCAATTGCCTCAAAACCAGGACTGCCTATTCCCTACAACGTAATTCACTGCCTATTCGCCCCCCCCCTTACTGCCAATTCCCATGCAGCCTTGTACATACATTGTATGTACAATATTATATATCTCTAAGTCTTGTCCCGCTACTATGTATTTTCATTTTCTATATTTTCTGTACATCATATTATTATATGTTTTTCCCTTGAACTGCTTAAGAAACATGAGAGAAAAAATAAACACAAGTACATACAAAGTGACCACCTCTCTAAAGTCGATGTCAATAGGTACAGTACGAAAATGATAATATATTATCGTCAGAAGAAACTGGAGAAAGTATGTAGAAAGGGACACAAGTGTGTATATGTTCCATACGTAGGTACTTACATTACATAATATGGATGTTTGTACGTTCTCGTGCTGTGGAGGTTTGAAAGTTGTACATCACACTGTGAATTCGTGATCGTGCCCACTCAGTCAGTCAGTAGTTCAGCACTCCGTTAATCGTTTAACACAAACTAATGATAAACATCGACATATAAAACACATCTAATCTAATCGAATGTTGAAACGAACAAGAGCTCAGCGGCAGAGTTACCCATAATACTCCTATGACACAGTATAATGGATACATAAAAGATGGAAAGCCCGAGATTTGTAAGTCCCTGAATGAAAGTCTGAAAGTCCCTCATTTTATTCTAATGAAATGAGGGACTAAACTAAAGTTAATTGTATTTGTATAAACGGTTGTGTTATAAATAAATATTTCCATGAAAATATTACTTGAAAAAATACAGTAAGTAAATTAATGACTAACAATAAGTAGATGCTGGAAGAATAGAGCTATTTTTAAATCGATTAAACTTGAAATATTAGAAACCCTATAACTATGCAAGGGAAAATTTTTTAAATTTCTTATTGATGATTTTAACACTTTATGACTCCAAAAGAATTCATTTAATAGAACATTTTGTAATTTTCAAAAACATTTAAATAGAATATTTTGCAATTTTCGGATATATGTAGATAGAACATTTTTCCGTATTCAAAAGCATCTAAATAGAATATTTTTGCAATTTTCAAAAATATATAAATAGGAGATTTTGCACTTTTCAAAAACACATAAATAGGAGATTTTGCACATTTCAAAAACACATAAATAGGAGATTTTGCAATTTTCAAAAACACATAAATAGGAGATTTTGCACTTTTCAAGAACACATAAATAGGAGATTTTTGCACATTTCAAAAACACATAAATAGGAGATTTTGCAATTTTCAAAAACACATAAATAGGAGATTTTGCACTTTTCAAGAACACATAAATAGGAGATTTTGCACTTTTCAAAAACACGTAAATAGAAAAGTTTGCTTTTCATAAAACTCTATATTAACATTTACGAATCTATCTCATTTAGTTTTTTTTTACACAGCTCATTTTAATTCTAGTTTAAATTGGACATAGGTTATTTCGAATCTTCACTCCCAATATGTATTGCCCACCCTAGAAAATATTTCTAGTTCCGCCCCTGGGTACCAGCAGGAAAAATTCCGCGAGATAAGTAAACATCAATATATACATAAGTAATTATGAGAATTGAATCTAGAATGAAACGTCAAGCTGCAAGGTCATGAAAGAAACAGCGGTAAACACTTTCAATATGAATACAATTATATTTTGTCCCTAAAAAAGGGTGTTAAAATGATGTTTAAAGTTTTTGGATTCAATATTTGATTATTTTTTTGATTTGATAAAGTCGTAAAGTCTGGAACGAATATAAAAATGTAAAATGCATTTGATATCTGAAAGGAAGAACAAAAGAAATGAACGGGGAAAGTGAATGTGAGTCATGTCTCCATAGCTCCATTACAATCTTTTATGAGCAATAGTATTAGATTGGGGTGAAGCATTTATTTATTTGATTGTTTTCAAACCCCTTAAATTTTATTAGTCATCTATTACAGAGTGGGCAAGAGATTTGAGAGTTGTACTAAAGACTAAAAGTAGACTGAACATTATTGCCATATTGTGTATAGCGCTACTGTACTTCTGGAATTCATTTATTTTTAAGGCAATAGCTATTATTAAACATTGAAAATATTATAGTAGTTATTGCATTCTGTATTACGTAGTACATATTGCCATTTTAATTTAGTTAGTTTTAAATCACGTAGAACTCTGTACTAGCGATGTCCTTTGATTTGGATCATTATTAGGATGTCGTCGTTGAAGAATAAATAAGTTTTTTTTTCGGACGGAAAATGAAGTTTAATATTTAAAACATTTCTCTATTTGCAACTATTTGAAAACACTCTATTAAGAAATGTTTAAATATGATTACGCCATGCACAAGCTTTTGAAATTTTACACTACACTACTTTTTTTAAAGCTCAATATACTATGGTATTTACGGCATTTTGGAAATTACAAAAAAAAACTATTGACGACTTGAAAATACTGAAAATACTGAACATGATATCTGTATTTACGCTATAGAAAAACAAGAACCGTCAGGAATTTAATTTTAGAAAGCTTTTTTTCATTTTGAAACCGTTCACCAAGAAATAATCCTAAACTGATGACACCAAAAAAAAAACAGCTTTACATTAAGAAACATTTTAACCTAAACTCTGCCTTATTATTGCAAAATATTATTATTTTTGCTATTTTTTATGCCGTTTTTATTTTGGTCATTTTGTGCAGCATCTGCCCCACAATAACCAAAGAAGCTGGATTCTAGATAGAGTGGTTCCAAATGGCTAGAAAAGAGGAAACAAATAAGGCCAGCTCTACAGCGCAGCGTAGCTATCTATGTATTTTTTCATATCATGATGGCAATGCAACATTAACGCTGAGTACAACAGATTCTACAAAATTTTAGAGTTGTAAAAAATAGATTTGGAAATTCAACATACGGGACTAATAACTAAACTGGAATAAATTAAATGTCTATAGCTATATATATATAGCACTTTGTTTGCATAGCCTCGAATATTGATTTCCTCACAGTCTTCAGTACTTATCCGTATGTATATAACGTTTTACCTATGTGTCCCAATAACTTGGTAAGTATTTTAGTAAGTATACTTACGTAGTAATTAATAATTTCCAATCCTGATCCCAACCAACTAATATTTTGCCCTTCTCCTATAGCTTCTGCCTTTTCCTATACAGTGACATATATTTAGTATTGACTACAGTCATATCGTCGGTGAAGAATCATTCTGTCGTAAGTCCATACGATTCTTAAAGTCATTCTGTCGCAAGTCCATTCAATTGGTAGCTGCTGTCGAGGTTGCTTTTGCGTTGTCCTTTGCATAAGGTGGGGATGGTATGTTACTGACTGTATTGTATTCATGACGTACACTTACGCTTACTTCAAAAACATGTAAATAGAACATTTTACACTTTTGAGAAACATGTAAATAGAACATTTTGCACTTTTAAAAAACATGGAAATAGAACATTCTGCACTTTTTAAAAAGTGTTTTTTAAAACCGCAAAATGTCCTTGAAATGGATTTTTTATTAAGTATTTTGTGGACGACTCTTATGGGTATACGTCATGAGTACAACCCAGTCAGTAACATACCACCCCACCTAATGCATCGGACAAAGCGGAAGCGACCTCGACAGCAGCTACCAATTGAATGGACTTGGGACAGAATGACTTTAGCCGCGCACTGTACTTACGTCAGAATGACTTCACCGACGATATTCTCCCCACTAAAGATGTGCATTGCATACATGTGTGACTCCTTCCTTCCTTCACTTCACTGAAACTTTTCGAATGATACGAACCAGAGCTGAGACAAGAACAAGAGTAACAAAAATATCAAAATGCTCCATAAAAATGAATAGATGAATCCAATAGGAGACTGATATAAGGAAATATACGAGGAGAGTATGTGAGGACTGATGCACCATCCGACCTCCCATGATAGCATCCCTCCCGAACATCATTTAGATAGAAAGCAAGATATTTTCATTTCCAGGACGACGACAAGTTGAAAGTGGAGACATCAGGGCGTATTATATTATTTTATGAGTCAACTTATTGTTGGCCATATAGCAGTAATAATTATTATTACTATTAGTTTTATTATAATGACCAAGATAGCGTATAAAGTTTACGAGTCTTGACCGAAATACTTGTGAATGGACCAAGTCTATGTATACAGATCTACGTAATAAACTCTACTGCTATAGGGATATACTTTTGTACCTTGTCAGGATCGAGACAACAGATACACTTCTGGTATATATACAGATATAGTGGTCGTGGTGGCGGTCGTTGAGTAAATATTATGTCTGTTCTGGTACTGGCACTGGTACTGGACGACGTAAGAGTCTAATGAGTGCATGGAATGTAATTTGTAAAGAAAAAAAATGGGAATGACAATGGCGATCCCATCTACTGTAGCTTTGTAGCTCTGTGCGGAGTCTCGAGCGTAATAGGAGAAATGGGAAAGGAAGGACAAATTAACCTCGTAATTAGTTTCCCATAGGATATATAATACTTGTGTAGTTTCCTGGTTTCCTTCACTTTTACACACACACAGCCGAGACTATTGTTGAGTCTCAAGTCGGTCGGACTTTTGATGAAGAGTACCAGACCTATTTTCTGGTCTTTCTACAGATTATAGAGTTCTGAAGTCCTAGAACTCTAGTAGAATCTAGACTACCTACCTCATTCCTCGTTCATCTTCATTAGGGATATGGGATTCTTGACTCATTTTTAAAAATATCCAATTTCAAGACCGAGACTTTTCAAAGTCTCGAATAGTGGTGATTCGTGACCATATAGACTTATGACAAATCAAATTAAAACCATTTTTCCACATGTAAAAAATAAAAATTTGATAAATTAAAGTCAGTATACACTATAGTAATAAATAACACTCATAGATTTTATTCACGGGATATGTAGTTTACAAAATTCACATTCTTACCTAGTTACATAGTAATAATTACAGTAATACTTTATTCATACAGTTTTTTCTTATTTTTAAAATATTCTTGCGGTTGCTTAAAAGTGTCGAATAAAATACAATCCATTCAAAATGCTAAGAAATTTAATCTTGAACGAGTTTTCGTACTGCAACAAATTATTTTTAAATTTATTTTACTTTTTTTTAAAGAAAACTTCAAGTATCGAAATGTCGACATTTTTAGATGCCAGTCTTGAATTCGATTTTTGGTAATTTCGAGACTTGACATTTTCGAGACTTCCCTTCCTAAATCTTCACAAAGGGGACCTACTGCTGTACTGATATGATGAAGTAGATAGTATCTTCCAATTCCAAGCACATCGCTTCATTTTCCTTGATTAACTTACGAGCTTTTAATATTGGATATCTAATTAAAATATTCTTTCTATACTCACACACTATTATTGTGTACGCACGGAGCAATAAGGGCATTTATATTTCTTCATTCGAAAAGAATACTAATGAAGAACCTGTATGAACAGGTAGCCATTAGCTAATGTAGCAAGAGCATAATGAACACGCACAAAAATTTGGGAAATAGGTTGTGCACAGAACATTTGCAATTTTTGACGTAAAAAGTGGAACAGTCGGTCTCTATATAGTAAATATGTAGCCCATACATTCGCCAAATAAAAGATTTCGACCACAAGTTGCAAGACTTTAATAGAATTTAAAATTTTAAATTGATAAGAAATAAAGGGCTCTGAAAAATTTCAATATATCAGAAAACTTTTACATAATTATTTTAACATTTTATTTTAGAAACTTTCAACTTAAAAACAGAAGACCAATAAGAATTTTTATTTTTGAGATCATTTGCAACTGCTTTATTTCCAGAACATCCGAAAAAAAACTACTTTTTAAAACTATGCAATTTCAATCCCACTATTTTAACATCTTGAAAGTATTCAATTATTTTTTCTGACATAATGAAAACTTTCACACTGCCAGTATTGCATCTTCAATGATGACACACATAGCGATTGAAATCCAAAAACGTTATGGGTAAAAAAAAAAGAAAAAAAAACATAATGTCTGGATTGTGCTTTTTAAAGTTGAGGAAATAAATGAGAAAAACAAATGTCGGATTTTCACTGAGAAATATAACGAAAGCTTTCTCGGCCATAATCCAAAATCCATAGTCTCCATCTATATAGATAAGAAAGTGCATAGTACACAGTAAGAGAAAGCACATTTCTAATAGTACTTTACATAGCAGTCAGCGTCCCGTGATAATATTTTACCGTCCCAGTCACTCCCACATGTATAGTCCAAACTCGAAACCAGTAAAATGAAATAGAATGAGAGAGAAGGAATGGGGAACTATGACAATTGGAGAAATATAAGAAATGAAAATGAAACTCACTTTTGAATTTTCAAAGAGCCACTCATCTAAAAAATAAGAAAATTCAAGCCTCTCCCTCTCCCTCTCTTTCTTTCTTGCTTTCTTACTTACTTTCTTTCGAACGTCATATAAATGTTTTGAAACACAATGTCTAAGATTAGTTTCCTCAATTTTTAGTTTTCTTCTCTCTTGAATTATTTTTACAAGGCGACAGGAACTGCCATTTAATGCAGTGATTCTAGTATGGGCACCGGTACCGGTACCGGATATGTTCACACAGCAGCCGTGTTAATACATTTGACAGCTTCTGCCTTCAATCAATTTTGTGCCCTTTGTGTGTATGTAATTTAGCACGACTTTGAAGTGCTATGAGTACAGTGTTACTAATATAAATTGAATATCGTCAGTGAAGGACCAAAATGACCCATTTCCATTTCTAGCCAAAAACAATATCCACTATCTACAACAATAATGAAATATATTTACAAGTGCATGCAAATAAAACATTTCACACTTTTCAAAACATGTAAATAAAACATTTAGCACTTCTCAAAAACATGCTAATAAAGCATTTCGCACTTTTCAAAAACATGCTAATAAAGCATTTCGCACTTTTCAAAAACATGCTAATAAAACATTTTGCACTTTTCAAAAACATGCAAATAAAACATTTGGCGCTTTTCAAAATATTCAAATAGAACATTTCACGCTGGTTAAAAACTCTTATATTAAAATTTTACACATGTTTTTTATTTTGTTTATGACATTGCTCATTTTGATGCTAGCTTAAATTGGATATGGGTCATTTTGGTTCTTCACAAACGATATGTAATAAGGTATTATACACCATATCCCTACACGCAAAACAATTTGATACATTTCCTCACAAAGCAATTTTAGAAACTGGAGGCTTAGAAAATGTTAAGGAGTTTTCATATAGTAAAACGATCTGAAAAATCTCAGATATATTACGAGCTTTAATCCAGAACTGGAAAACGGACAAGTCACAAACCTGACGTTTAATGATTTAATAGTTTCCTTTTCATGGAATGTGAAGCAATTATTCAGGTTTAAAAATGAATGAAAATAATACACCAATTTTATAATAATTACAGAATTAGAATATGTTTATTTTTTTTAATAAGAAGCTCACTAGTCAGAACAATGTTTTGGGAATGCCATCTCTATCTATGTGTCTTTTGAGCTGTTCCAGTTTGGATATGACTGGTGCTGAAATCGCATCTTCAATGTAGGGGAATGTAATTAAATATACGCTCCACACATCTACACCCACACCCACTCTCCTCCGCATTGTAACAACTGTGAAATAAACGACATAATTATGGTTTGTTTAGCAATTTCCAAGAGAAAGTGTGAGAGAGCGAGAGAGAGAGAAAAAATCTACATTCTAAAATTCTAGCATTCACCGTCATTTAATTTTTCAGCTTGAAATGTTTTACTACGAGCCAGGTCTGGATCCAGTTAGATTTACCGGATCAGTGGATTTGATTAGCCAAAAGCATTCACCGCACTCAGACCTCTGCTCCTCCCCACTGTCTCTTTATGTGGAGTCGAATATGGGAACATGCATAAGACATATAAGGGTAGGGTCCTCTGCCTCTGACTAAATGGATAAATGTTTTGTCGAAGGCTTTTAGAGCGAGATGCTATATGGTGAATGAAACGGTACAGGTTACAAGCTGAATTTAGAGAGACCATTCAACATTCTTTCTCTCTCCTCCATGCCCATGCGAAATCCAAGTACAACTTAAAACTTACTACGTATAACCATGCAATGGGACGCCATAACCATTTGAACTGAGAGAGGGAGGAAAGATACAAACTAGAGCTGGAGAAATGAAAAGAAATGGTACCGGTATCGGGATCGGGACCATAGTTCCAGTTCCAGCACCAGCACCAGTTCCAGGAACATTATAGGACCAGGAAAGAATTGTAGTTCACGTGAAATTTTTTTCTTTTTTCTTTTTTTCTTGCCTACTACGTTTCCAGTTTCGTCATCTCGGTCTCGGATCTCCGTGCTCCCAGTACCAGTACCAGTACTTGTGTGTTTCTTTTTTCTCTCTTTCCTCCATGTGTCTTCATGCATGTGTAACCTTGATAAGTACGTGTGTAGACCTAAGGCGGACCCAGTTTTCATTCCTCATATGTGTCGAGTCCAATCTCGAATGTGCATGGTCCTTCTGCATGTAGATACATACATGATACATACACGGACACGGTGGTCTACAGTAGTGTGCGGTCCTGGAGTCAGATCGGGATCGGGATCGTGAAGGAGAGAGCGAGACTGTCTGTGGACTACTGCTACTGGGATGAGAGTTAGTAAGGCGAAAGCTTGAGCTATAATTTAATGGTTGATCCCTCCGGTGGAGAATACAATGTTCAGAGAGCGGAAACTCCTTCTAGGCGTGAAATGGATGGGGCGGTCTTCCCGTCTCATCCAAATGCTATCAGTATTTCACTCTCTCAGAATATAGACAATGTGAAAAAAAATACCCGAAAAGTACGATTCTCTACTATTTCTATGTATCCAAATTTTGAACAAAGTCCCATCTTTAATATAGGTAGGTATAAGTATTCACAGAATTCTATATTTTCTATAAGAATAAGAAGGAAAATAAGAGGGGAAAAAAATGAACACACATATTTCCTTCAAGAAATGCTCCCTATTTGATCTAAACTGGGAAGTGTAATGTAATACAATAAATTTTATTCTTGCTCCAGGCTTTCTTTCTGTTTGAATTTTAGTCTTTAGTTTCGACTCTGATCGTGAGTATAAATGGCTCTGGTAAAAAATTTCCCATTCATGAGCTCATACTTTTTACAAACTACCAGAACCAGATATGTGCGTGTTCACATGCCCTACAGTCATTGTTCAGCACGATTACTACAACTTGGCTTTTTTCTTCTTTCTTTTAGTTGTTGTGAAACTTCCTTTTTGTCCTATTTCCTTTTTTTCCCCGTTTCCACCACTTTTCCAGAATTGTGGATTATATTATGGATCTATATCTGAGCCTCTCTGTTGTATGACAAGCCTTGTTTCATTTTGATTCAGATGCATGCGATTCTACAATTTTATGGGGATGACTTGGATTTGGATTTGGATTTAATATGAAATAAGAGTAAGGCACTCAAATTAATATCTACGATTGTGACATTTGACGGATTACTATTAGTATTTAGACTGGTATGTACAACATTTTGATAGTACAAGGAGGTTAATGGTTAACCCATATAATAAGCTTATAAATTGTTTCCCTTCAATCATTATTGCAGCTACCATATCGTCTGTGAAGAACCAAAATGACCCATATCCAATTTAAACTACAATCAAAATGAGCTATGTCATAAAAAAAGGAGAAACATACGTCAAATGTTAATTAAGAGTTGTTAAAAAGTGTAAAATGTTGTATTTAGATGTTTTAAAAAAGTTTAAAATGTTGTATTTACATGTTTTAAAAAAGTTTAAAATGTTGTATTTACATGTTTTAAAAAAGTGTAAAATGTTCTATTTACACGTTTTTGAAAAACTGCAAAATGTTTATTACATGTTTAAAAAAAGTGTAAAATGTTATAATACATGTTTTTTTGAAATGTGTCAAATGTTGTATTTACATGTTTTTGAAAAGTGCAAAACATTCTATTTAAATGCTTTCAAGGCATGTTTCAAAATTTTTCTAGATAGTGGATATTGTTTTTAGCTACAAATGGATTTGGGTAATTTTGGTTCTAAAATTGCACTCAAGTTCTCTTTTTTTTAAATCATTTTTTGAAATGAAAACCATTTGAAGGCATAGTGACAGCGTGTATGGAGTATGGGAATGAGAAAGGTATAGTATGGGAATGCCAATTAACGTGGACAAGGTAGAATCAAAATAAGTGCTTCATGCCAAATGCAATTTCCCATCTCTCACATCTGACCACATGAGATAATAATATCTTAAATGAAAAACAAGTTATAGTGAGAGACATAAGACAAGGGCTTCATAGCTTCCTTATGATCCACACAACTTGAACGCCAGCTCCCTGACGTGACTAACATAATATATTATTGACCTGCCTAAGCTCTCCAGGAGGGGAAAGTGATGAGAAGCCTACAGACAGGAAAAGAACCTAGAAAGCACCAATTCACAAACTTGAAAGTGAAAGAATACAAAAATAGAATCGAAAAAAAATACCATATGTCGTCCTCGTCCCAGTAAACTGCCTCTCCGCGTCCACCACACAGACAGACATTTTGTCTGATAGATATCATGTGGAATGTGGAAAAATAGCTGAGGGTATTGAGGTTGTCAGTCGGATCTTGCTCCTGTCCCAACACACATACATTATATCCCGTTGTCATTCTGAATGTCATTGCTTGAGGGATTCCTAAAGATTTTGATGGATAGAAAATGTGGCCTAGTCTGGGTCTGGGTCTGGGTAGTGGATAACATCCAAGGGATTCTCATCCCTCTCCAAAAGTGTCAGAACCAAAGGAAATAAAACGCAAAGATGCTCTTGGTCTTTGTCTTTGTCTTTAGAGATGGAGACCAGGAAGACATTTATGGATTATTTCACTCTCTCCCGTCTCCCACATACACACACACACGCATTTCATTTTTTTATCAGTATATTGTGATTCCTTCCTTCAGGCATTCTGGAATAGGAATATTCGAATTCGAATATTTCCTCATCAAATCAGAGCACGAAGAGCCCTTTGAAGACGACAGCGACTCAAGTGCATACATATGGGCTATTTTTTGAATTTTTTTGTGTCCCACCAACTTTAACAATAAGCTTCAAATTTCAAACCGTGTGTACGCAGTACCGAGTATAGATCCTTCCCCGTTCAAAAGCAACCTTAAAACTTGGAATATTCTGATAGAATGGGGATGGGGAAACAAGTACAGAAAAACCGAGGGCGACATACTGAGATGCACACACGCTGAGTAGAATGTAGATCAGTGGCACAGTGGAGAAATGTAAGTAGGGCTCGATTTGGTTTGGATTTACTTTCGTTTTCATTGTATCACAAATTGTGGAGCTACAGCCATGCACATATATTATAATGGACATGATAACTCTTAAGGGAAGCTGACAGCCATAAAGCGTGTAAAATAGTGGATGCCATTATTTGTCTGGCTCACGCATATGGCATATACCTACATAGTTGTAACGATAAGACTGGGGCGGTCGGTGATGGTGGAGAAAGCTATATATCTAGAATGTACAACTGTACAACACAGAGACATAAGGCTCTGCGCTCCCGCACAATTACAAATACAATATATATCTACATATATAGCAAGTTTTCTTTTTGGATGACGAATGCCTTAGAGTGTGAAGTCTTGGGAATATGCTACATTTTTACATATTATGTAGCACCCACCATGGTTAGCGTTCCGGTTATGGTGAAGTTTATGGCTGTATTTTATTTTCTACACCGTATACCAGTACCGGTACCGGGACCAGGGCCAGGATCAGCTTCCCTCAATCCAACATCCAACACTCAACTGAAGTACTAAAGTAGGTGAGTGCCTATGTGACCAGGCTGGCAGAGAGCGTGAAGAGCTGTAGTGTTTGTACAACACGGACTCCTACTACTTGAGCCACACTATAACATCATATCATTGAGGAGCATGGGAATGGCCGCCCCAAAAAAACGAAGGAAACAAACGGATGACTAAGACCATAATTATTCTTCTCGTACGCTCTCACTCCCAGACTCCCAGTTCCGCTCAGATAGTTCTTTAGAGTGAAAAGAGAGGAAAGTAATTAATGCTCGTTGAGTTCGAGATTCTCTTTCTTGTTTTCATGTAATTAGATTTATTATTGTATCTCATTACTAGATCCATTTTTCTCTCCGTCAGACTATGTGCACACAGGTTGTTAAAAGGGGGAAACCAGGCACTGTTTTTTTTGTACAACTAAAACTACACCTACACATGTTCGTTTCAAGACACAGGATAAATTTAGATTTATCATAGCTTCGTACGTAGCAACGTTTCAAATAAGTGAGAGCATAATTTATATTTTTTTAAGGTGCAAAACTATAGTGGGTTTTGTAATTTAAAAATATTTATGAAATGAATTAGATTTTCAAAAAATTGCAAATCATCAAGTATTTTGAACTTTAAAAAAATATGTAATTTATATCTATTTTTTATATCTTTAAAAAAACTTGTAATAGAGCATTTTTTTTTAATTTTAAAAATTATGTTAATGCCATATACAGAACTTGCCAATTTAAATTTATTAAATTCAAAATTCACTATAGTTTTTTTATATACTACTTTTTAATCATAGCAACAAAAAGAGCTGTTTCTATTCTTCAACAGCCTTGTACATTTCTCCACATCCCACTTGCTAAATGAAATAGATGAGGGGGACGCAAGGGAAGGAATAAGCTGAATAGGCTTTTCATCAGTGCTTATATATAAATTTAAATTGTCTCAGCTTTTAAGTCAAAGAAAACTCCTATTCGTTTGTGAATGTCATCATAAAATAGAAAATAATAACAAAGCAAATTTTTTTTCCCCACTCTAATGTGACATTAACATGAAAATACTCATTTGAATTCTGATGCAGGCAGACACAGAAATAACAGATGAGGAAGCTCCAGGAATTACTTACACAACAAGAGCAGCGGCCCTCTCTATTCTCCATATATAAAATATAATGTAATTACGTACTATGCTCACGTCCTTCATGTTTAGTGTGTGTGTGAGCAAGTAATTTTATTCACGTTTAAATTCATATTCACACTTTGTTTTCTCCTGCTGCGTTTTCCTTGCGTTTCTCTTTGTGCATACACTATATATCAGTAGGTGGGTTTCTTCTGTTTTTCTTGTTTCTATATAGGTAGATATATTGCGCTCTTCATCTCATCTCCTCCTCTGGATCTGTACAGTTATTTGTAAGTTATGACTACCCAAGTTTAATTTTCCTTTCTACTACTCATATTTCTATTTCTATTAATATTACTCCGTCCTACATAAATCCAAAGCTTGAGCTCAAATAAGAAAGAAAGAAAGAAAGAGACCACTTTATGAGCAGTTTCTTGAGACATACTTATCCTCTCAGTTTGTTTGTGTTTTCCTTGCGCTACTTAGACTCATGTTATCAGTTGTTCATGTGTAACCTTCAAATTACGTGTTATCGAACGAGTGCAGCTTGTTCCCAACTTCGCCAACTTAACGAAGCTTATATACTCTGTATTTTAGTTGTCCTGTAGTCCACTTGAAAGGAAATTCTAAATGTATATGTAGGTATAATGTATGTGTATGTATAATATGCAAAATCTTCTTTTGTTGTGAATTGTTTGGAATTTATTACGAATTCAAAAGTTGTCGAGGCTTGAAATAACTTGAAGAGAGTGTAGATGTGTAGTAAATCGGATTGAAGTTACATTTTATTGGGAAGGACAAGAATTATTATGCAAACAAAAAGAACACGGGAAATGCTGATAAAAAAGGATGGAAAATCAATCATGTATGTAGTGTGCTCAAAACTAGCCACTCAGCTTAATATGTCTCATGTTTCAAATAGCTGTAAATCATCTTGAAGGACATTTGCAGATGTGCCTTTTTGCATTACAAAAATTCTATAGGGCCTTCGTATTTCGTTTGTATGGTTAGAGACGGTATTAGATCTACGTAGGAAGAGTGCAAAGTGTAAACAGTCGGAAAGCCTGATAAGCCTCCCTATGCTGTTTCCATATATTGCAAAAGAAACTACCTTACATATTATTATTACTCTCTGTAACTGTACTTCCTGGTTCTTCAGAGCCTTCCTTGCTACTGCACTTGAGAGAGGAGTTGGGCCAAAAAATATATATGAGAGAAAGAAAGGAAAGATTTGTGTTCGGAAGGAGTGCTGGGGAGAAGGCGAAAAAAAATGCAAGAATAAGGTTAAAGCTGAAAATATTATTTATTTAAGCTTGTGTTGTGTGCTCGAAGAATTTTGATCGGCTTTTCAAGACATTTGAAAAGCTTAATTGCAAATTGAGCAACGAATGTTCTTCATCTACGGATGAAAAGGTCCTTTGAGTGGATTTCCTTGGGACTCGTGATCGTGACCACTTTTATTCTTTTCTTATTTCATTTCATTTCTCCTCGAGGATCACGTCCACGTCCACGCACACAAAAACACATCCAGACACACACGCTCATACATACACACGTCACTCCTCCTTCACCAACTCTCCAACTCCAACCTTCACAATGTATTTCTCAGACAGTCATAATATTGTGGACCTAGGTGCCTCCTCCATTATTGTACTTTTTGTGATGTATAATGTATACACTCGGTTTGGCTGTATCAAATGACACAGGATACGAATGAGGGAGAGTGAGATGAAAGAGGACGGATGGAAATGGAATGGCAGAAGTACCGACTACGACTACGACTCTGGACTCTCAGAGACAAAGATGCTCAGCTTCAGACTTTCTTCTGTTTGATCGTGACGTAAGTGGATGAGACTATATCTACAACTACATAACATAGCCACGGCCAACATAGGCCTCTCAGTCTCTGGGCTCACCTCAAACTCAAACTCGAGAAAAGTTTTTTTTAGTCTCGTTATAAGACGTTGAAAGCTTTAAAAAAAGGAAACCAAACCCTAGTTACAGTCCGTCCAGAATTTCCATGTCTTGAACGGACAACGGAGAGAATAGAAATTTCAGTACATATTTAGGCACCTATATACCTATGCTGTTTTCATTTCGTATATTACATGAATTAGAAGCGAATCTTTTGCACATTTATTAGGTGCACTGCACAACTTTCCAAAATTACAAAACTGCTCTTCGAGATTTAAAAAAAAGTTCAATACTACCCGTCCTTACGATTAGTTTACAATTCATGCCGAGTGCGTCAAGTACATACAGACAAAATAGGTTGTCAGGCAATCCAAAGTACAGCGAATATTAAGAAATACTGCGAAAAATACTAGTTAGGTACATATATATGTTTAAGATACTTTGCCATTTCAGTCATATATATCGATAACTTTATTCAAAAGAACAAACTTAACACTGACCTCCATCGAGGGTAGCCTAAAAGACTCAGTATACGATACAAAAATAGGTTAACTAGTAAAATTAATTTTTTAAGTACAACATAAAATAGAAAATGAATAAGATTTTCTCTAAAGGCAAAATGTTTGTATTGTCCATAACGTGAGAAATGGTTTATATTCTTTTGTATTTCTTGAAAAAATATGGAATGCAGAAAACACCCTAATTGCAAGTTTTTCAAAATTTCACTCTTTTTAAATTTTGCTTTTTTGACAATGTACAGTTTTAAAACCTCATGAATTTTAAAGGTTCACAATATTTATTTCTATGCTTTTAGCAAATAACAAAATGATTTAAATGAATGATTATTGAAAAAATTGAATTTAAGATTCTGCCACTGTGCCTTATAATAACGTTTTTCCTCAAACCTTCTAAATACCATTTAAACGTGGTGTAAAATGCCACGAAATTGAACCTAAGCATAATACACAAACTGTTTTTCATAGCTGACGAATTGCGTCATTGCGTACAATTCTCTTTGAATCATTGAATATAATTTTCAAGGTCCAGAATGTTTGCATTATATTTCAATATAAAGGGTGAGTTATTATAAAAATCAGATTTGTATCATGTGTAGTCGGGAAAGCGGGCGTTGTTGTACAGATTTTTTGGGGGAATTTATTTACTTTAAATACATAAAACATAATCACGAACAGCGGCGAATCAAGCCTACGCTTACTTAAAAGATTTCATTATCTCTCCTTCCATTTATGCCAGGAGCTTATGTAACCCAAATCCGAGCAAATCTGTCATCTTAAAAAATCCTAATACTTTACATTTCAGTTTTTTCTCTTTACATCTTCACAAGTTTAATCTCTCTCGTATATGACGCTCTTCCTTTTATGGATTGCGAGATTTGAGTTTCTTGTTGTTACACAAACAAAAATTACATCAGCAGGTTAGTTATTATAAAGTTGGGTAGGTGTGTGTACGTACCTAAGTCTTTTTCTTATTGTTAGTCCTATAGTGAAAGCCATATTATAGGCATGTAGCCATAACTACTCTAGGTTTACATTCGAGAAACCCATCATTGCGGCCTGGATCCCGAATCTTGATATTTCAACACCCACACGTATTTTAATTTTCTAGTTTATTTGTGCAGATGTAAAAATATTTTTAGGCTTTCACCAGCGTCCCGTTTTATTTTTTAACCATATCTCTTTGCAACATTTATGTAAGAAAAAATAAAATAAAAATTTCTTGGGTAATTATGTAAGCACCTAAAATCATCGTGTAAGTTAAGAGATACTCTCTCTCTAGGTTCTTGCACTGCTTTCTCAGAATCTCAGAGTAAGATAAAACATAATTTCCCAAATAGTGGTTGTTTTAACCACATACCTACCTACATACAGTTTTATATAATCTTAAAAAAATGGTGTATTTTGATTAAGCGTTTTTCTGTGCACACTGAAGATTAATTTAATATTATTTAATCTTTTTCTTCCTGAAGCTACAACTACGTAATTCTAAAACCAAAAGAAATATAACTCTCAAGATTACGATGATGATTACGATGTTGCACAATGAGATATGAGATATATGCATTATATCCCCAGCATTACCATTACCATATATTGTATTCCACTGCACCGCTGATTAAAGCTTGAAGTTATTTCAGTTTCAAGTAAGACGCACTTATCGTTTTAATTGCTAGATCAGGTCCTGAGTTGAGTTACATGTTGAAATTATAGACGTCTTAGCTATGAAATAATTATCCCTTTCTGAAAAGCGATAAGGAGACTGTCGACTGACTACTGATTCTGAGCTTGGTAACCAATCAGCTTAATTTATGCTCCAGCTGAGCTGATAAGTGTAACCGTAGAAGTAACCGTAGAGAAGGAGCAGAACTATAACAAGAACGGGACCGGGGCCGGGACCGGGAACGGGAACAGGCTATCATATGTAAACTATAAATATCGCTTGTTTCCCTGTAACATTTCCACTCTCGAATCTTGAGCTTTTTAGATATTTGATTATTTTGCTGGTGTGAGAAATGATATATAAATGTGTGTGCCATTTGTCTGGGGCTGCTGGGATCATATATAATATCGTATCAAATAATCAGATTTAATATCAAACTAATTTATGCAGCAGTAGGGATCAGCGTGAGGATCAGGATTTTCGTCCAGAACTGTGTTTTAAATTACAACTTAATTTGTTATTGATCCCTTTATCTATATACGTGTAAGTCCTTTACGTAATTCAAATACAAACACATTATCAGTATGATTTATCAGCACTCAGGCGCGGATCCAGGGGGTAGGGAGATGGGAATTTTCACAGATTAGAATTATTTTTTTAAAATGATAAAGCATAATATAAACATAGAAAACGGACTTATAATTAACCGCCAGCCCCGAAAATGTGTCTTTTAGATCCGCCCCTCCAATGTAATAACAATGTTAGTTCAGCCCTCAGAGCACAAAGACGGCAGCGGGCTTCACAGTCAGTCTGCCATTTTCAAAATTCCCTGAAGCTTTTAACATTAAATTTCATTTTAAAACAGGAAGATTTGGGAAATTTTGTGTCTGTCACATCGTCACATGTTTAAAAATTGTGATGTAACGTGACCTTTCTTATTTTACTTAAGAGTTTTTGTAACGAGTAAAATGTTGAAAAAATGAAATTTCGAATATTTTTGAAATTTATCTATGATCTACCGTTGCTCGCAGCGGCCGATTTCGTAGACTGCTGTTTCGTTATCCTTTCTCGTAGTTTCTGGGCTTGAAGCCTAATGTAATGTTATTCATACCATCGCATCGTAGCCGTGTGTTCCTTATTAGTATCAATTTTTTCGAATAACATTAGGCTACGAATCCAGCACCTGCGAAAAGTGCGAAATCGAATCGCTGAAACAACAGGCTATGAAAAGACGAAATCGGCCGCTGCGAGCAAGAGCAATACCCCGAGATGTACGTTCCCAATTATATAAACGAGATACTTGTGTTTGGACTTGGGCAAAGTAAACAAAAGGAGAGTATAAGTGCGTTTATAAAATCAAACGACGTTGGCAAGTAATTATATTTGCCCTCAGATTTCAAAATTCAAATAATTCCAGAGACGTAGAAAGTGCGGAGATAAAGAGTGAAGACGAGCAATTTCCAATTCCGGTTTTTTTGAAACAATATTTTCAAAATTCCTGGCGAATGTCCTGTCACATTTAATTTCTCAAAGCTTATACATATTGCAGATATATATTTTACACTCTTCATTCCTCATCCTTATGTTTTACTGAATCATACCTCCCTACCTGCGTTACAAGGAAAGGAATAATTTTCTATATAAAATATCTTTATAATTCCACCTTCAAGGCTTTTATGACTACAAAATGTGTGCCTATGCATACATGCGTAGTAGTTCCTAATTGTACACAATATTTACATAAACTAAAATTTGCCGTCGTGCTTATTCCATCTTATAGACAGGAACTGCGTCTGTATTGACAATAAATGGCCTCAATGCAATGCAAATACTGAAATACTCAACAAATGCTGGGCTAAAATCAAATAAGTAAATAATAATAATACAAAAAAACCATGTGAAATTTGAAATGTGGTAGGTACTGTTGTACGTGAGTCTGCACTTTGGACCCACACATATAAATGCAGAAAGAAACTAGAAAACTGAGGAAAATATTGGGAATGTCTTGTATTTGCTAGATAAATACAAATATAAAAGTGTTCTACACGACAAAGGCGGAAGGCATACAGAGCAGAGAGTAGGAAGAACAAAGAAAAGAGGAGATAGTCAACAGAGATCGGAAATGTTTTGCAAGTTTTTTGATTTGTTTTAAGTTCTAAAAAGAGTGTGTGTGTATATATATGTACTCACTGTCAGTGGTTCTGCGTGTATGTAGTTGGTTAGTAGTCGGGCGTGGACTGTAGACAGAAAAAATAATGTAGATATACATAGATATAGTGATGGATAGGGATGTAAGATATTGAAGAGCGTGTTACTATGTAATCAAACTAACGGAACGAACTGAATTGCCACTGCTTTAGCAGAGCCGAATGGCCTATAAGCATCCACATTTCCACATACAATGTAAAAGTAAAAATGGAGAAGTTTTTATTTGTATTCATTCTATGTAGGGATATAGAAGTCTATATTATTATAGCCATAGCCATAGCCGCACGGTCATAGTCATAATATCAGTAGTCATAGGGATGGTTTCTTCCTGTAACGTGTGTCTGTGCACTACATCCTTCAGATTGATGAATTGTCTTTTGTTTGACTATTTGCACAGTCGAACCTGAACGGATTGTACTTGGAGAGCAAAGGGAAGCAGGACTCGTACGCAACTGGGATCAATTGGTATTCTTGGCATGGGTACTACTACTCCCTCAAAAAGACAGAGATGAAAATTCGACGTCGAAATCGACGTTCCACTCGTAGATAAGAGCCCCTTCCATTTCATCCAATAAACTTGAAGGAAACGAATACTTTTAATGGAAGAGTCCGCTCCTTTCTTCTTCCTCCTTCCCCATACCGCCAAGGCACACGGCGGCCACACACCACCACACACACAATTCCACATCCACATCGACATACTTTCTCCAAAAAACTGGAACTTCCTCGAGAACATCTCTACTTCTACATTCACTATCCTCACTCTCTGAATCACTCACTCCCTCGCCCCGGTCCACATTTCTCTATAGGAAGAATGTGGTGGTCTGGAATTTCTAGCTCAAATCATCCTTGTGAAGTTGTGAGAAGAACTTGTAGCATCTCCTCTACTTTCTCCATGCAGAAGAAGTTCTTGGTTCTTGTCTCTGGGAATGACAATGGCACTGGCACTGTCCCTGACTCCTGTGTCACCGTTAAGTAATTAAGGTATTCAGGTATATCAATGTAGTCTCTATAAGTATCCACGCACATGGTTATAAAAAAAATTTAAAGAAAAAAGTATTTCCGTCCATTCTATTAACAAATTATGAGTTATACTTATACATACAATTATCAATGGTCTTACCCTACATTCTATTTAATGTTTTTTAAAGAATTTCTTTGTGTAAGATCGTATGTATCTGAAGCATGCCTGCATCTCGTAGTGGCTGCATGAGCATGAAAATGTGTCCTTCTAGAAGTCAACCATGTGTGCCTAACAGTTTCTAAAAAATAGACGATTTAATCAGGAATGAAATGTAATTAGGTAGGTTACTTAGGATGCTAGAGAGGCAAAGGACCATACTAATTAAAGTAAAAGTTTTACCTTCATCTTTTGTAAAATTGTACACTGTGCACGTAAAGTACAAGTGTGGATATTTTACAGACTTTTGTAAATTTACATTTTATGTATTACTATGTAATCTTATGCAGTGAAAGGAAAATAATTTATCTACAGTATACATAAAGTATATTACGTAGAGTTTAGTTTAGAAAGTTGACACATATTGATCTTAGGTATAGCTTGGTCTTGGTTACTAGCAGCCAAGGCACTGCAATGCTTCAATTATTGTTATAACTTCCCTTGAACGTCACCGCTAACGTTTTCACTAGGGCGAGCCAATCCGGAAATTCCTCCATAGAATTAAATAAGAAGATAATGCTATTGTTATTAAGAACCATACTACAGCATAGCCGCAGCTAATATAGCAATCTCTCCGTGGTGTAACTGCCAGTTCATATTTAAATTCGTTTTTAATTCACACATTTCCAATAACAAAAATATGAGTTTCGCACTCAGTTATTTAAGAATCATGAGTATGAAAGTCGTGTACTCGAGAGGCATGTTTACACATTTATAATAGGAACTAGGCATTTAAATCTTTTTTTGCACTTCTTATATTTTACTATAGCATCTTCTAAGCAGCCACATTGTATAGTTATGTGGGTCGAGCAACTCCAGTTCTAGTAAAAATGGCGAATAATTTGCGTTCGTTTCAAAACAAACCTTTGGACACATACATAATACCTACAGCTGCATTATATATATTAATATATTTGCATTTTGCTTTGATGTTAATTGTATGCAGCTGTGCTAATTTAATCATCCTCCAAATCTAAATGTTCTCAACAAATAATGTGTCTACATCACTACAAAAAATATATACATCTAGGTAGTAATAAATAAATCACACAATTTTTTTTCTTCACAAGTTGCTTTGCAGATAAATTCTATATTGGCATAATTCAATTTTATTATTCATCATGCATTTATTTTACTCTCTTTTTTTTTGCTTCATTATTTTGACCAGAAACGTTTTGATAATAATAATATCCGTGAACATCATGTCGCTGTCACAGTTCAATGAAACATGATATATAACTTGTAGACATACTACAGATAAAGGTATTTTAACATTAGCGTACAGTAACTTAAAACTTACTTTTTTTTTAAATTTTTAATTCTTCTATATTTTGTTTCGATACCAAGATGTTACAATGAATCTCATTACGATTATCCTGGAACTATTTAGTATCGGCGTAGTCCGTAGTTGAGTAGTGATGTAGGAAGACTACCATAATAGCGTAAAAGATATTACATAGAAGCATATTACAGTGTACAAATATTTCCTCCTCCGTAAATTATGGCTTCACAACACAGTAGATGAGCCCTCCACACATTTATTGAAGTACCCAAAAACATGATTGGGACTGCTCGGAGACGTCAACTTACGTACATAATATGGTTGTTGCTATTATTTAGTAGAGCACTAACGTAAGACTAATACTAATTCATATCGTATCTTTTACGCAATATCTTGAACGCAACTTGAAGGCTACATCTTTCCGTGCAAGTTCCGACAGTATAATTATATGATTTGATTTTTAATCTCTTCAAGCATAACAAAACCAAGTGCAGTGAAATAAACAAAACTAAACAAGCGGGGAAAAAAACAATGTCTATAAAATAATTTGGCTTAATTAATTAACTATATAATATAAGTACCTGTATATTATAACTTATGCATTACCATATAATTTTTCATTACATTTTTCAAAACATCATCACGATGCATGTAGTACTTGCACTACCTGTAGAATTATGATTCTTGTACTTAACAGACGTACTCAATTACAGGTCAATGAAGTCTTAATTCCGAATAAATGAAACAAAAACAAGTATTATCTGTAGTGCGGACATTGTTTAACATTAAATAAAATACTTTCACTGTGCTTAGATACTCGTACCTATAAGTAGTGGCATTACATATAAAAGCTAAACTAATCCTTTAAATGTATCACCTACGCTGTAGCTGTAATGCAGTCTATCAAATACATACATTTAAAAAAATTCTGAAGTAATCAAAGACCAAATATGTGTTACTAAATCGGAATAACATGCAATTTTACAACTAACAACATAATTATTTGGATTAAAACTCCATTTCATCTTTGCTATTAAATTAATTTATACTGTCATAAGAGCTACGTGTAGAAACCGAATAAATATTATCACTCAACGGAATCACATAGCAGCAAGGGAGCTTACAATAATTGTTACGTCATCCTTTCAGGGGAGGGCGTCGAAGTATAAGTCTGGATTAAGGATTATCGCATGGTATAATATAATACACATAATTCCAAGCTTCCTCACTTCAACGTTTTGCAAGGTAAGAAACAAATAAAAAGCCAATCATCCATGATTGGCTGGATGCTGGATCGTGATTTCCCAACTGAGAATGGGAATGAGCCATCCACTTTATAATACTATAATGTTTTTTTTGCGGACATGCCATTTCTTTTATCTTATCGTTGGATTAAAATATACACACTTTTAAAGTAATATTATTACGTAGGCAAACACGTAATCGATCGTTCCTCGTGTTTAAATTGTAACCAACCAGTCCTCCTTTAGTGATAGTGATACTGAAACAGTTTTAATGGTTACGTTTAAGCATAGAATACTTCAACCCCGACAAAATTGACAGAGATTCTATAGATGTATAACTTTAAAATGTGCTACTGTTGTGACAAAGATTAGTTCACTCAACAATTATTAAATAGTAACATTAAATAATTCACTATAACAACAATATGTAGAGCTAATGTTTAACTAGTTCAATCATGCTTAGGTAAGTGGATGGATACACGTTTTAACTACTAAAACTTATAGTATTTCGCAGTCGCTCAGTATTTATCATATTATGTAGTACAGTACTATTGTAGAAAAGACGAAAATACATCATTTGTATACAAGGCTCACCAAATGGCTCATTTTGAATTGTCATTCTGAGTTCAAAATATTAACGCAGGTATTTTTTCAATTGGAGACTCGGAAGAGATCTCATTTGTTCAGAAATGATAACATTCAAAGTAAAGAAATGTACTAGCTATGTGGTCAAACGTAATTAAAATTTTTAAATTATAAATAAATAAATGAAATTCCAAACGATACCACCACTTAAATATTGCACAATCTGACTGCGAATCTTATATATTTGTTTTCGATATATAATAATGTAGAATTAGATAATCCTATAAATATTACCTAAAACCTATATTTCATTACCTTATATGCATGCTCGCCTTGATTGCAACTTATAATTTAAACAGTCGTTATCCCAATTTGAGAATATGGTAAGCATTCAGTTTATTCCACAAACGATGCTCATCAATTAAGACAGATGTAAGGAGACTTATAACTACTGTATGTTATGCATATACATATACCTATACATATGTCTTTGTTTCATAGAAACAGGTCAAATGCACATTTTCTTTTTCCCACGCATATTTGATATTTCATGTATGTATACAAAATCAATGGCTAGTATCTACAGAAGTAAGTGAATCTTTATCAGTCATGCGTTAAAGTTAAAAACTCAAATACCAAACACAAAATCTTTATGTGCGCCGCTTCGATTCTCTCACAGGAATTCCAAAGTAAATATATCTGACAATATATTACCAAGTACGAAAACATTATGTAATTAATTATTATTTAATAACTGCATTGTAACCCATCCTTATAATTACGCTTCCTCTAACTGTAAGGATGCTATTGCAAAGAGTTTTACGGTTGATTTTAGCTATAGACACACTGAATAAATTATCGACGACGGGGGTTCCCCTACACAACGATTAGGTGAACATTATAGCCCCATAATAGCTGAACCGTCCTGTACAGGAGCTGGCGGGGACAAAGGAGGTGCCGGAGGAGGTCTTTCATAGTTGACTAAGCGACGGGCTACTAAATACCTATTAAATAAATCAATACATGAGAAAAGTATACAAAATATGCCAATTAATAATAAGTAAATTAAATAGTAGATGAACAAAGGAACTTTGGAACTTACTTATCATTTTTAATGTGCTCGTATAATTTTTTGAACTGACGTATCTGAAATGATACGGTGCCAATAACCAAAGAAACAACCAAAAGAAACGGGTAGATTCTTCTCTCAATTAAATTCTGTGTCTCCAAGTTCGGCACTGAAAGCATCATTAAGAAGGCACGATCAAATTATGACTCCGAACTACATGTAGTTGGCCAAACATCTAATACGAATGTATGCTCCACAGAAAATCATAAGTACGTGAGAGATAATGATAATGTATACTAAACCAGGACTAACCAAATATAGGTACTATACTCTGACTTATCACATAGGGTACGGCAAGAGCTAAACCCAGGCGTTCAATGCAGGGAGCCGCCAGTGCTCGAATAATAAAATTAAGGTTAATATTTCTAACCCCATCGTTGTATATCTGAAAAAAAGGTGCCATATATAAAAAAAAACTTTTGAGATTATCACAATGCAAAAAATTTAACTTTAGAAGAAGCACAATAATTATTAACTCTGGAATGGGTAGTAATTTTATTTCAGTGTTTAGTTGAAATATATAAACGTCTAATAAGTTAAATAAGTTTGCGAATTAAATCGCCTTACCCTTTCAAGAACCCGACGAAGCCAAAAATTTGGAGGTCCCATCATGGCGGACGCACAGGCAATTTTGATGTATAATGTGCCCATCACCCAGTTCTCACCGAAGAGATATATAGGGCTAAACGGGAAATTCGAATCAGTGATAATTAACGTTATTAAGTAAATTTTTTCGACTGGTAAGAATCAAACACAGGTAATTCGGAAATTTTGAACAAAACAGAACATTTTGTACCTTTGGTTAAGGGGGACCCTCAGTGGTGAAATTAGAACAAGCTCAAACAGCAGTCCGCTTAAATAGGGAATTACACCAATTAACAAGCCGACAGCTACGGTCGCTTTGACAACCTGGAAGGACATCAGACCAAACTATAATAATAAAAGAAACGGAACTGAACTTAATTTCAAGAAAATAGCATACGTAATCAATTCGAGTGAAATACGCATTAACTATAAACGATTACCATAATTACGTAACTTCAATATAAATTTAACTGCCATTCGAGTTGCATAGTAAGGCATAGATATAATATAAGTTTATTTATGAAAAGACTTCGTCTTTCACATACCATAACACTCCATTTTTTCGTAGTGGCCCAGACTGCAGACCATCCTTTTGGGATCCATGTTCCAAGTAAAATAAACCCTCGAATAACCAACCAAGTTACGTAAAGTCCGCTGGCAGTAGTGTACAGTTCATGAACAGGCTCATCAGAACTTGACAACCAGTAACTCATTACGAATCGTCCTACAGATACTGATGAAAATTAAGCAACATGAATCTTTTTGCGTTAAAAATTTCATAACAGGCACGCAATTTGTCCAACTGACGTGGGTGCATTCAACAAACATTAAAAAATCTGCCGCGTTACTAAGAAAATATCATAAAGTGATACTTTGTATTGAGCGTTTTGATTTTCCCCTGATTTACTAGTTAGCCCCAAGCCAAAAGTAAAAGTATAACTGTATGTACCCGGCCTAAAGCGATTTAAATGCAGTCGTATTTATCGTGTATCTAATTCTTGTTTTGAACTTCAATATTACGTAATTACAGAGTAGTGCAACTAATATTTTTATTTATATTTTCTATTTCTAGGATTAAAATATTTTTCTACTAATGCTTATTATTTCTCAGCTGTAAAATAATGAAGAATTTTGATAAAATAACTCTTACCTGGAACAACTAGAATAAATATGCTGACTACGGTGAGAGTCCCCATCATTGCCAGGATAAGCAGAGCGATCTGGAAGTTTTAAAAAAACAAACTGCATTTACACATTCATTAAAGGAAAACTAACGTTCTAGTTCTTCCAAGGTTTACTTATTTAAAAAATAGATGTATCGTATCTAATTCATATAAATGTGAAATCAATACCTTGATGGGAAAACAGTTAGGTTTGATATAGGGATGAAAACCCGTAGGGCCATCACGAAGTAACAAAGCTTGATGAGCTGCCCCAAGTCCTCCCCCAATTACAAAACCAAGCCCTCCAGGAGCACCATCTTCCACTTCAGGAACCCTTTCTAATGGAATAACAAGCGGAGGAGGACCAGGTGGAGGAATCTCTGGCTCTTCTTCTACATTAATTACTTCGAGTTCATTTACTACAGGTGTCGGACGTTGCTGATAATTATTAAAATTTACAAAATCATCTTCATCATATTCATTATCACGAACATCTCTGTTTTGAATAGCTAGATGTATCCCATCATTTTCAGCAAAACCAACGAGAGGGGCAACTACGATTCCATCATAGACTTCTTGGGCTTGACCATCATCATCATTAACAGCCAATTCATTGTTCTAAAATTATATCAAATTAAAGTGTTCAAATAATATTCTAGAATACACATTTCTATTCTATTCTAAGTCACTGACTTAAATTAAAGTAAAAACCATTCATCATGAAATGTTCATGTTCATTATCAGAATCAAAACTTCACAACAAAATACACTGGTAACCTTTAAAATACGAAGCAACGCCTTACCTGATTTTCTACTGGAACATCTCCGAGCAAATACGACCGGATGCCAAGAATCCATGACATAGAAATACACCAAAGTTTGACCAGGCCTTTGAGCCATTCCCTTGAATGACCTTGCTCTAAAAGTGCTGGCATCATAACTTGGAGAAGAACGAGCTCCAAGGATAACTCATGTGCCTGTTCACTGTGCAAAATATTTTAAATGTGAATGACTTGAGGCGTAAATACAACAATTTAGACTTAATGAAATTGAACGCCCGTTAAATTATCGAAAAAATGTATGCTTCCAATTCTTTCGACTGCAATACTTAAAAAGCTATCCTAAATTAATATTTAAAATGTACGTAGATTTGACAATAAAGACTTACGTGGTGAAGACAAAAGTGAATGGTAAGAAGTTTGGCATCAATCTTTTAATTATTCGGATGGGAAGCCAAACCATAAGTAGTATTGTGGTCCCAAAAATAATCATGGAGAAAGAGAAACGCCTAATGTGGCGTAAAATTGGTAAGTGGATCATCTATAGATGTAATTTAAAAAATATTAAATTACAAGGTTAAGACATTGCACTATCAAAGTATATCAATTATGATGGTTGAAACCTGTCTTAGGTCTCAGTCTCAGTCATTATTAAAGCCATGTACCAGATGAAAAAATTATAACAAGGGTGATATAATTATGCATCGCACAAGGGCCATCATTTTAAAATTACCTCTTGAATTGGGTTAAAATCTGGATCGTTGAGATTTCTAAGGAACCAAAGGACGCCAGGACGTAACACTTCCCTCAAAAGTAAGACAAAAGAAGCAAAATAAAAGACGTAGATCATTCCAAATAGCCAATGCATGAACATACTTGTTCCTGGTGCTTTAGAAAAACTTGTTTCACGATCCTGTAAAAACAAAGAATGTTTGTCACTAGAGCCTTGAGCTATAATTTTCATTTGTAGGTAGGTACATGTAAACTCCCAAACTCGCAAGGGTATGATTATTGAAAAGTAGCTTCAAGATGGCCATATCCATAGTTGGGTACATTGCTGTTATTTTTTGCCACATAACTACTTGTAAAATATAAGATTTGTCTTAGCACAACAGATTTACTGAATTATTGTTGAAACAAAATTATTTGTAAACCAAACCTAACGGCCTAATATCTCTACAATTTGACTCTGCGATGAATTAACAACACCCAACGTGCCTTAAATATTTAATTTCGTACCCTACGATAACACATTAAACAGCTTTGGCAGATTTTTGCCGCTGCTTGAACTGGCTGTGGTGGGTTTTGACAACAAACACCACACTCTTAGGGCAATATTTCATTATTTAAAGAATGCAGTGAACAGCCAAATTTGTAGCAATTATTTGCAAAAGTTTACCTTAAGTGTTGCGTCAAACAGTGACAAAGAGCATATATCCAGCCACCACCCACACAGTAAAGGAAATATTCCAATTTCAACGACGGACAGGAGGCAGACTTTAACAACAACGTAACACAAGCCCAATACTTTTTTAGATCTGCGAAGAGATTATAATAATTTAAATGTGTAAAATTAAATCTTTAAAACCTCCTTGATTCAAATATGTATATTCTAATTAGGAATAGTTTTTGAAATTTCCATGTTGCACGAAGTACGGTAATTGAAGCCATTAAAAAAAACTTGCCTCCGAAGACCCAGAAGCGATGCAAAACCATGAAGTAAAACAAGGCATATTCCAACAACACAGTAACCACAAAGCGTTGTTAGAACACTTTCAAAATGTGCTACACGCGTTAGCTCTTGAAGGTTAAGACCAGCCAGTGTAAAGTGTCCAATGTGATATGGGCAAAACTCTGAAATAAAAATAGTAAAGCCATATTTTTTTTAAAAGCAGGAGTGCTTGAATGATGTGTTTTTATTAATTACTGTGATTGTTCAATATCAAAACGTATATATACACTATAAAAAAAATTTAAAAGTAAATTACCAAAGACAAGTATGAACAGCGTGTTCAAGGAAACGACCCAAAAAACATGTTCAAGAAAAATTAGTGATCCATCTAAACCAAGTAGCCTTTCCCAGGTAAGTTCTTCAGCAGCTCGATCCCATTCAATAGGATTCCAATTACCGACGTCATCATTGTTATTAATAACAGCCTGACGCTGACCGTTATTATTGTTGATGTTTCTCCCTTCCCCAAGCTGGGCCCCAATTCCAGCATTGTTTACGTCACCATCTTGCAGGTTACCATTAGCGTCTTCCTGTACATTTTCTTCGACATCATCTCCTCGTCCGTCATCATTTTCCTAAAAAACAAAATTCAGAATTATTGACGTTGGAGCACCGAAAGAGAAAAAAACTCTCTCATTCATAAAAATAACAAAAGCCCTACTTCTTGTGGGGGGTCTAGCCATTCAGGTCCTCCCCCTTGCATTATGTGTTCTCTAAGCCAAACTAGACTAATGAAAACGCATAAAGTGCACATCACGATAATGCATCCGTGAAAAATGTCGGACAATATATTTTCACTGTTAAGAATTGCAAAGATAGAAATTAGGCGATTAAACATACATTTAAATATCATTCGTAAGGACACGAATACTGAAGAATTCGCAAGTAAGTACCGTATATTCTGTGACAGTGCGCCCCGCGTATTATTCAAATTTGGGCCTCTCACACCCGCTCTCGACCCGCGTAGTGTTGCAGACAAGCGCAATCCTATATAATGGTGCTAGATATACTCAGAAACCTCACAGACTCGAGTACCCACCCGTGTGGTATTACAGACCCGCGCATTATTACATGATATACGGTACCTACATTGAATTAAAAATATTTGGAGGGTGAGCAAAATAATTTCACACTTACGTCGAAACTAGATCAAGAGGCAATGCAAATATTGAGTTTACAGAGCCAGTAAATAAACTCCGATGAATTCTGCATGCTGACAGAGGAACTATGCCTAGCCAAGCAATAGCAACTACTGTGTAATGTACCCAAAAGCGGACTGCTGTGGCCACACTTGAAATAAGCCCGCTGAAAACATCTTTAATGGGCAGTCTTTTTGGCATGTCTGGAGCATAAACTAGATTACAGTAATAATCGTTTTGTTAATACTTTTCCATAATTACGACTGTCCAACTGGAAAATAAACCACATGAAACTTCACAAATTCGCAATGTTTTGGCAGCAACATATTAAAATATGAAACTTACTGGGAGTAAAAGAAAACCGGTGATTGCATAGTTCGCAATACTCTTTTCGGCTGTAACGTAGCCATTGAACCAGACAATCTTGATGAATATATTTGATACTGCCTGTACATACACATGGGTAAAATAAGGGACGGTCTGGGCTTCCTTCGGATCGGCACACGCGACAGATGTCTGAAAAATTCATTTAATTAAACCACATGGTAATTAGGCGAAAAGTTGAATAAGAAAGAATGAACATCTGCGTGTTTATATAAGAGAGAAAAACTTTGTTGTGCCACTGTTGCAGAATTGAAATAGCCTTACAGCTCAGCATACAAAACAATACTTCCTTAATTATAATGTAAACATACATCATTGCTTGTGTACACGTATTTTAATATTAAAGTTGATCAACATAACCATCACAAAACCACAACATTAGATTTTTTTTCAAACTTCAGTAGATTTTTCAGCGAAGCCATTAAGGACATGTAAGTGGAGACTTGAAAAGTTAACGGATATGATGCACAAAACTGCTTACGGTTATGTTAAATAAATGCACTCTAACTGATCGTATATAGTTCTACAGTCTACGCAGTAGTCCAATGGATTTAACAAAATGAACTATGAAAAAATGGGACAGTTCTAGTTGCATTATCGAATACAAGCAGACTACCAACTTGATAAAAGGTCTCATAAACAACCAAAATAGGTTATACTAAATTAAATAAAAATACATTGATTAAGCTAACAATATCCGTGAACTGTTAGAACAAGATATATAAACCTTGTAGATTTAATACCACGAGATTCATGGTACTATTGGAATGTGTTGTATAATCAAAATGAATACCCAGTTAATGTATACATGTGTATTAGACATTACAAATGAATTTGGCTAAATAAATTGGTCTAAGGCCGCAATAATTACAAAAACAAATAGGTTATAAATAAACGAAGTAATTCATACCTTGTGTTCCGTCATCCATTTTGTCCGAAGATTATTGCAAGATAATTAAGCACTTAAAAAAAAAGAGTACCGCCTTCATTAGTATTGGTTGTTGTTGTATCATCCACTGTAAAGATTGAATTAAAGATTATAAAATTATTTTATACTTTCAAGAACTACTGTAATTAGTTATTGGTTATAGTACTATGCTGAATTGCAATCATTATAATATATAAAATTACGCCGTTTCAAATGGATAAATAATTGAGGACACATTCCACATTGTCTTCTGACCTGGAATCCTCAATTCTTTCTCCCCGAATGTCATGCTCAAACATAATCACAGTCAACATTTTAGACTACCCTGAATCATGTGATTCGAGTTAATATTTACTTAAATAAACTAACTGACGGAGTTCCTTCATCCATAGAGAAACCTGTCACCTGTACACAACTCAGGTATTACTGTCTACGGAACCCATCAATACATTTCGAGGTATTCGTTCGTAGTCAACAATGGCTTCGTCATTCGTTGTTCGTGTGGGAACAATTTATTACCTATACATTATCATTTTTGCTTGTCATGTTTAGAATATCAGCCACACGCTGTTTAAACTAAATATACAGATTACTTACTAGGGAATGCCGCCGCATGTACTCTCTCGATTTTAAAACCAATACCCATACTAGATTTGGCTGCATTTGGTTACTACAGATCCAAAGTAACTCGACTGCATTTTGCGCCGTTCGCTCACAATCACGCGCCAAAGTTCAAAAAAATCGATTTTTTGCAACTTTGCAACCCTGTAGTTTCTACAATTTTGGTCGGATTTTCAAAAAATTTGTAGTTTTGTGGTCTCTGTGACATTATCTAAAAATTTGAATAAAATTTGAAAAATGTTCATTTTTTCTATAAAATTGGGGTATTTTGAGTGCCTTCAAAAAAATTGGTTTTCCAAAAAATTTCGGAAAAAAATAAAAAATTTTAAAATTATAAAAGTTCTAATTTTTATTTTAAAACAATGTCCTAGAGATCACAAAACTTCAATTTTTTTGAAAATCGGACAAACATTGTAGAAGCTACAGGGTTGCAAAGTTGCAAAAAATCGATTTTTTTGAATTTTGGCGCGTGATTGTGAGCGAACGGCGCAAAATGCAGTCGAGTTACTTTGGATCTGTAGTAACCAAGTGCGGCCCAATTCATTATGGTTATTGGTTTTAAAATCGAGAGAGTACATGCGGCGGTATTCCGTCAGTAATTTGAGCCCGTTCTGGCTTCCGTAAGTTAATTTTTATTTAAGCCAAGACTCACTTACATAAGCTTAGTTGGGCTTTTGTGACCTATCCTTGCGAATGCTTGGGGGTTATGAGATTTTAACCCTATCAAAATTCCTGGTAAGGTATTTTTAAACTCATTTTGTTGGCCAAAGCCACATTGGATTTGAAATCGCCACATTGGAAATATGTAAACCAATACGCTCTTTTCATTGGTTGATAGTATAGGACTGAGCAATCCTCAGTAACACTGAGCAACTCTATTTAGTGCTGTTAAGTGCTGTTAAGCTAGTACTGGCTTATACGTAAGGTCAAACTGGCTTAATGTGAGCCCGAACGAGCTCATGTACGTGAGTCTTGGCTTAAATGAAAACGAGCTTACGGGAGTGAGAATGAGCTCAAATCACTGACTGCTTGTTAGATCCAAGATTTATTTCTTCCGTTGGAAAAATATTTGATATTACAAGAGGGGATTTCGAAATACCTTTATTCACAAATTAGCATGTGACAATCTTGTCTTTAGGGTTAAAATGTTCAAAGGGGATACTGAATAGCACAGCCCAACCAAACATAACAAACTGCATCCTTTAAGTGACAATTAATAGCAAGCAATTATAATTTTACGTACTACGTTACGTACATACGCACCTAAATGATATACAATTTACATGTGCAGAGTGCAGTATTGACTGATTAGGATTGAAGGGTAAGCTCAAAGTTTAAGAATAAAACATTGTTACCCACAATTTTCAACAAATTACCTCGTACAACTACTGACGAGAAGAGTTAAAATGTAATATCTTCAAAATTCCACAACACTCACTTAATTGCAGTTTGCACTGAACAAAACTGAACATCGAACACAAATTAACTGAAGAATTGAAATCAAATTACAGGTAAAGGAGTGTAAGGACTTAATTACGAGACAATTCTGAATTTTTGATTTTTGAATTTCCCTCGTTCGTCCACTAAAGTCGTACAGATAAAAGAAGCAGTCAAGCCATGTTATAGTCAAGCCTTTGACACCTCCAAGTTGGAAATCCTTCACCTAGTTCTCGTCCACGTATAAGATGACGCTGCACTCTATTAAACAGTCATGGGGGTAATCTTTCCTATTACACCAATTAAAATTACTTACTAGTATGCGACAATCTGCAATGCTCATACCTACTTCGGTAGGTAAGTTAATAAAAAATAATTTTTTAAGATTATAATGAGCATACAATAATTTATTACCTCACGATGTTGAACACTAATCGTGGCAGTTCTCATTCTAACAGTTGGCGACTGGATTCTAACCCTCCCCAGCGCAGCGTGTTGGACGCAAACGTTGGAAGGTACAGAGTAGCTTTAGGGCCAAACGGTGATCAAATATTTCTGCAGTCCAGTGTGAGTTTGGTCAATACTGTATCATTGAACCCGGTACACACACCGGTTTCCTCTGTCCGTAGTTCATAATGAGGAACAAAATTCTGTCATTTTTTGTTACATTTCATAACACATTTCATAATAATGCAGCGGCATTATTATGAAATACGGAATTTTGGGCTTGTGTAACCTTTAGATTTTAGATACTGTCACGTTAGCTAAAGTTATTTTGGTTACCAGTCATTAAAGTGGACACTGGATCGCTTATTAAAATTTATAGAGCGGTTTAGTGACATTCGTCTACCCTTTACCCCGCAGTCATATTGCAACAACAGCTTGTCCTAAACCCCGCTTTTTAGATAACATCGTTTTAAAATTGTGTTTAGTTATTAGAAACCGTTGCAATGATGAATAATATCATGTTACCTGTATAACTGGTTAACATCTTAAGTTTGCAATAGAAATATTTCTATAAAATTTCTAAAATTCTTCTATAATTATTAGTCGAAATATCAACACACTGAAAAATATATTATTATTACACATGGGAAGATTAAATTGCTCAATAACCCCTGTAGCTTCAGTTTTATTCGATCGTATACTTTAAAATTCGATAAATTAGTGATCGTCCATAAATGACCTCAGGGGTCAAAATATTTATTATTAGAACCTTAAATGTAGATCTGCAATCGTAACAGTGTTGTTACCGAGCTTTGAATAGAAGAAAATCAAAATAAAAATTTTAGGAACTTGCCAAATTGTAACGAGTGATACAGCATTTTAAAGCTTATGAAAAAAATTTTTTTTTAAAATTCCTTTACTTCCTTCCAGCTTGTACAACAGCATTTAGAAGGAATTTAAAAAACAACGGTTTAAAAATGTGTTTAAAAATTGTTCTTCCATAAATGACCTCATGAGTAGAGTAATTGGGTCTCTTTGGATATTGGATGGCATCCTATGTTAAAGATAGCCATTTAATTACACAATTGTAAAAGCTGATGACAGCGTCATAGGGTCTAAAAATCAAAATATTTTTATGACATCATTTATGGACGACCCCTTACTGATTTTAGGTTTCTTCCTAATCAAATAACACAAGGCCTATAGTTTTCGAAAAAAATCAGAAAACTGAAAAAGTGGTAAGGGTAAGTTAAAATTCCTATTTAAATTCCCATATAATTTTCGTGATTTTTGATTTCGACGAATTTTGAAAATTTCAATTTTCGTTTTTGGCGCCAAAACGCAATTTGCACCGATATGATTGTATACGTTGTAGTGACCCCACCACGTAGTACATGATCTGATATCGTTTGCTTCATTTCGGATTTTACACTTGGGAGACTTCCCATGTGAGTCCACTTCCACTCCACTTTAATGAAAATTGGAGTGTAGCAAGAGTTCCAAGTTGCCCTTGAAGTCAGAGTTCGAGTTCCAAAAAATATTAAGGCCCACTGACGCAGGACATTTCCTACCCAAAAATGGTTTTAGCCTGTTTACCAGCTGAGCAACCTTTAACATTGGCGGTAATTATAGAACTTTTCTTACAGTTGACAGTTGGTTATTCTGTCAGCATTAGTGAAATGACATTAGTATTATTAGTATATTATTATCATGAAAAAAAATGCCTGGCACGATAAAGCTACCCACCTTCCATCCTAAACCGATGTGTGAACCTAAGCTTTAAATGCAATCGGCCTACATCATAGACCCATTTTGGGCGAGCACTAATGATGCCACTCAAAATCACGAAATTTTAGACTCCCACCCTCCTTGTCACCCTCGTAAGCATTGCTTAAACAGCTATGTCTAACATGCAGTGTTTTTTCAATGGGACATACCCTCTACATGGATAGCATTATTTGTCTCCGGCCCCATTTGATAACAGTGGTAGGAGACAATTTAAAGTTCCCGCAAAAATCTTGTCGAAACTGAAAATTCGGTTTTTAGACCGGTGACTCACTGAGGGAACTGGGTTCAAATAATACGTCATTCGAACGGCAATGACTAGCAGAATATAGCTGCATTCGAGTTCAGCGAGATATTTCAACAGATCCGCGTATGACTAAGCTATTTTGAAACTTTTGGCCCGCAAAACATTTTACAAGCTGTTTTGGTAAAAATCCAATATAGCACATTACTGAACTTTTTTAGTACGCACAATTTGACGTGAGCGTGGTTGCCAAATTCAAATTAAAGAGAATAGCTCACTATCACGGGGTATCCAATAGCGAAAATCACTTTTTTAATTTTGTTTTTCTGTAAACCTCTTGAAATGCCTAATCAAGCTACATATTCTGCACATTTGTGTTTTAACTCGGATTTTGTACAGCAAATTAGTTCGAAATTGCAAATAAACGTTCATTTCTCACTTTCTTGAAATAAATGTTTCTCCTAAACCAGGTACGCTAGAGCAAAGCTTAGTAGTTAATTACGTAGGAATTATCAACGGCTATATTTTGTATGTGCATACCTTTTGTGTGTCTTTAACAGCCACAGCGCAACGGAGCCGTGAATGATACCCAAAATTTGTTTGTTAATCAAAAATTGTTTTTGATGATGCTGCCAAAGTGTTGAGCGCATGGCCGCGTGGAATACGCCATTCAAAAGCCCTTAAAAATCTTCACAAGCAAGTGCAATTTGGAAGTTTGGCAACTGATAGTTTAGCAAATTTTTAAAAATCTTTACATTATGTCGTTGATATTCAACGCGCCGCCATTTTCAATTTAGGCGTCTAATTTTTTTTGACAAATTTTTTAGCAAACCCTATTGTTTAAAGCGTACGCACTCACATTTTGCGTAAAAATGCCGGCTTATGATATTTTTACATGACAATTTTAGCATTTATTTTTTGGCTTTTTACAAAAATATCATAGCTTAATGAGCCAAAAATTACGCAAAGCAGAAGTAATCAACACATTTACAACGTCTATCATAATGTGTGAAAAAAACGTTCCGAATACAGTTTAACAATAAATAAATGCCCTGGTACAATTGTCCCAAGCTTAAGTCAAAGCTGGTTAGTATGGATTTTGTAAACAAGAAACTTGTTGTTGCGAATCGATTG
The DNA here is from genome assembly GCA_949802685.1 of Dicyrtomina minuta. Lineage (NCBI taxonomy): Eukaryota > Metazoa > Arthropoda > Collembola > Symphypleona > Dicyrtomidae > Dicyrtomina > Dicyrtomina minuta. Next base: position 50,167,476 of record OX461812.1, read on the forward strand.
CATAATACTGTTATAGGTTGTTCACAATTGTTTGTGAATATTTGTGATTCTGAGATCACAAAAAAATCCCAATTTACATTGTTCACAGGCGAAGATTGTGACAATGAGAGATTGTGATTGTTCACAAAACGTTAGTTAGTGACGAATGGAAAAACTTACACGCTTAGAAAAATATAAGCAAATTAACCACATAGGGGTTAATTTGTAACTTATTTTAACACAGAAATGTAGTCAGCCACACCGAAACACTCCCACCAAACATGTGATAAGCGTGGAACACGAATGGAAACCGAGATAAATCCTAAGATGCGTAGAGCGTAATGCGCGTAGGAGCGTGAGCTTGGTCTTTTCTGGAGAATTAGGGGCAGAAGGTGGGAAAAGACGGAAAGAAAGAAAATCAGAGGAGACATTTTTCAATAGTCAGTCAGTCTGATCCAAAAAGCCGTGGAGTAGGGAGTAGTAAGCAGAAGACGGCTCAGTAGTATTCGCTGAATACTTCTCATTTATTTTCATTTCATTTTCCTTTTCGACTAAAAGTCAGAGTCAATTAAAATTAAAAATAAAAGTCAACTCAGTTCAAGTCAAAAGTCAGGTTGCAAAGCTGAAAAGTGTAAATTGTCATTCATTCGTTTTTTCTGGAGTGTCAAAGAAGCTGACGAAGGCTGAGGAGGATTTATACCGGCTCCTATATTGTGTCTGTGTGCATGGTAAGAGGTAACAAAAATAGCAAGTAATAAAGATAATTTGTATTGATTTTTTATGTATATGTTATGTGATACTGATAGTGTGAGTTAAGTAAGGGATAGGAATTGCTTGTTTGTATTTAATCCGTGTTTTATGAAGATTAAAGTGTCATAGATCAAAGCAGTAAAATAGGGTTCATCGTCATTTTATTGTTTCATGTGTCAAATGTTTATTTTATTATCCCGGAGATGGATATTTGATACCCTTAAAAAGTACATATAATCATATAATAGTAGTGAGTGCACGCATTATTGTTATCATCATTATTAACAGTGTAAAATTGAGGGATGGACATTGTGAGCTGTATTGTCATAAATTAGAACAAAGGTTTGATCCATAAAACAGAGTGTTTCTTATATTCAAGCGGTTAGATAGAAGATGCGAAGGTAGGACTGATTTCGAGCGATACAGGGCGAGCCTCTATAAATACCCGGGTAAGACAAAACTCCCGTATTATATAGGTGCGGGGTAACGCCCTGTATGACTCCACAAAATTAGCGAAATTTAAGGAATTTTTGGCCAGAAATTCTGAGAATTTTAGACCGAGAGAAGAGTAGGAAAGTTTTGTTTGGAAGTTTAGGGTGCGGTTTTGGAGAATTTTTAGGAGTGATTATTATGAAATACGAGGCATTTCATCGTTTGATGGTGCTCATAATTTAGAGAGAGATTTTATGAGAAATTTTGGTGAGTTTAGGAGATTTTCGAGATTTTAAGAACTTTTTAGGGGATAAAATAAAGAGTCCCTGGGGAGTCGAATTTTTAGTAAAGTATCAACTACATAAAGCAATTGCATACCTAGGTACAGTGGTGCGCGGACATGAATAGGAAATAGCTAGGAATCGGGATAGAAGTCGAAATTAGATAGAATTTAAATAGTGAAGTAATTGACGAGTACTTACAATCTGGAAGTGCATTTAAATACAGTAGTGGAAAAGAATAAATTGTAATTTGTTCTTTGTTACTTCTTTCTTTTAGTTGGTGCATCTAATTTATCCAGTAAGCGATTGGAAAGAGGACATAGCGATAGTAGCAGTAACCGAGTCAAAAAGAATAATTTATTCAAGTTGTCATTGCATCGATTAAGAAAGGGACGCTGATCGCAGATTGTCCTGGCAATTTTGTGTCATTTATTGTTCAACGAGGGATCTAACCAGACAAATGGTACATACACTAATTTAATTTACATGTATTGTTCAATTTATTAGTCAGGTAGATAGTTTTTGCATAATTAGTAGGCTGTAAAGCCGCATAGGTGGTTTAGTTGTGTCGTAAACCTACCAATCACAACCGAGCGACGTTGCTTTACCGTTTGCATTTACACCTACCCAACACTTACGAAAGAATAGCTACAGTAGTTCTCTTCCTATTCGATAAAGCATAAATTAAGTAATATTAAAAATTTACATCTATGTGTGCCTTCCATTCTTTTCTTATTTTTACAAGTCATACGTATATATATATATATATGGTTGAAGTGAATTGTGAATTAGGTGGGGTGATTGTAAAATTGAGGTCAAAGAGCTTTGTGACTTCGAAAAATATTGGTGATAGTGTGAGTTAAGCCGGTCATAGTCTTATGTATTGGTCATTCATTTGCTTATTTTTGATATTGATCCACTTATCGAAATTTAACGTGAACCATATCTATGAGTTGGTCGAAATAACTACATACTACGTAGTCAGGTTAGTTGCTATCGGCATTTGGTATTTATCCGGACTTGTATATTGGGAAGAGGATTAAGTCGACAATCATTCTTTCCCTATCGTTAATTATTCAAGTAACCTCAAATCGACTTCGACATTGAATTTTGAGTTGATAATTCTACCAACCCATGAAGTGGTTGTTAGGTATATTGATATTGTTGGCTTACTCATTACTGCTGGATAATATTTACATTTTTGAATTATTCAACGATATCGCAGTATCCCTACGAGTCCTGATGAATATTGCTGGTTGGTGTCTAACTGGATTTACTTACCTTTTATTAAACAATTAGTATGGTCCTGTGATTTGGTTAAAATTTCAATATTCCCTAAGGCCTTTGAACCCTCGAGTTCAAGTTTAAATGCATGAATTTGGTAGTGGCTCATGAATTTGCCATAGCTGCATACATCTGGTATATTGAAGAAGGGAGTGAATATATGCCATTTGAAAATTTCGAAGAAATTTTAGTGTTGTATTTCTCGGTCTTTCAATTTATAGAAGATATTTTTGGCGTGGGATTGGTACCTACTATTAATTTACCCATGTCGTTTCAATTTCATTAAATAGTTACATTTGATGGAAGAAGCGCAGTTTACTAATTTGTTACGATTCTCTATTTGTAGTTGGTGGATTAATGGTGGATACCGGTATCTTACTGAGATCGAAAGGGACGGGTTGATTACAATTATAGTGGGGGATTTGCTCGATAATTATAATATCTTCGAATACATTGTGGAAAGTGAGGGCTTGGTCAAAACAGATTGCTCCAACATCCACGATTGGTGTTGTGAAGAAGTGGATGAAAGGAGAGTTATTCGTGTAGCAGGAAATCGCGTGGATAAACAAGCTAAACAAGTAATTCGAAGGGCAAAGAAATTTCTTTTCTATTAGGAGAATTTAATTGGTGATGCAACACATTATTTCTCATCAGGTTGTACAAAGGTTTGTCAGAGAAGTTCTTGATTGGTACGTTCATGAGGGTCACTTAATTATCACCAAAGAATTGTTGTTCATGTCATTCATTATTATCATTTCAAGAATAGGTTATATTAACCAGTTTATATATGCGTATAGGACATTAAGGGAATTCAGTGCAGCAGGCTTCAGTCTCCCAACAATTAGTGAAATCATTCATCGTGGTATGCGAGGTGATGTCGTGAGGTTTAGACGCTGAAGCTATTACTGGGATCTGAGCATTCTGTCAAATAGAATTGATGAGTAAAATAACAATTTTTATAGGTTAATTATTATTAAGGTTGAGTTGATGAGTGATTAAGTTCAAACATCGCTCGAATAGGCGAACCGTTGCGGGGATTACTGAAAAGAGACAAAACTCTTGTCACTTTTCGAAACGTTAGTTAAGTTACAACAATTCTAATTTTTATATTTTTCTTTTGAATTTTATTGCTTTTATTTTTATTTTGAATTAATCATTTACTCATCTCTATAAGGCGTTAGTATGGGATCCCCTCCGGAGTCCCCGACTACCAAAGCAGCAAGGCTGGCGAAAGAAGCTCAGATTCAAAAGGATGCTGATGCAGTTAGATTATTGATTAGCCAGGCAGAGGATGAAGCTCAGGCGGCATTCGACGATGCTCAGGCTAAACAATTAAGATTATGGAAGTTGATCAACCCTGGTAAAACACCTCCAACGTCTCCAATGAAACAGATTTTACCCGGTCCAATTAGTCAGAGTCAGAGTAGTGCTAGTTCAAGTACAGCTCAGACAACGATTCCGATTCAAAGTGCGGTTCCGAGTTCTGTCTCGAGTCCGAACACCAATCCAACTATAGGTCAAGCTGTGGGGAATATGCCTGTTCCTCCCGTTATCATCCCAACTACCGTAGGTAGTCCATTAAGTGTATCCGTGGAACAACTGCGTCAGTTCTTCACTCCACCTGAACGAAGTAGGGAGGATAGTCAATTGTTCCGAAGTTTGCAATTGTCCAAATTTGCAAAGGGTCTACCTCCATTTAAGGGAGATCAGGACGCACGTGCATGGTTAACTCGGTTTAATGAATTAACAATTACTCATTCGTATTATGAGAAACTCATTAGTTTGGATAGTGTCTTTCGTGACACTGCCAAAACGTGGTTTGATAATGAGAAAAGTTCACTACAAGATGGAATGAGTATGGGAGATCCGGCTAAAAACCAGAATTTATGGGCTGCGTTTGAAAGGTCATTGTTAGCAAGATTTGACAGGGCTTCAATGATTTCCAAAGCTAAACAGAACTTGGAAAGTTGCTTGTGGAATAAAAATCAAACGGGGGCAGAATATTGTAGTTTGAGAATTGCATGCTACAAGAAAATTCATCCTCATCCGGAACATTTTGAAATTATGGCTGAACTGTTGAAAGGTGTCCCCGGTCACATGAAAATGCAACTCACTCCGTGTAATACTGTCGAGCATTTTCAGACCACCATGGATAAGGCTATTGAGGTATACCGGGAAAACATGAGGGATAGCCATGCACAACATAGACAACAAACATTCCAAGGTAGTCCTCAAGACAGGCAGTTCCACCGAACTATGACATTTTTCACTCCACCACAGCAAAGGCAAGGGGGATTCCAAGATAGGGAGAGGCGAAACAGTGGGAATAATTCGCCACAACAAAGAGTTAATTTCGTTCCTGCTCCCGATCCTAATGTCCCATGTAAGGATGGGCAGGATCCTATGGTTGTCCGATTCCCATTCTACAGTGAGGAAAGAAAAAAATTATTGTAGAACTCCGGAAGGTTGTCCTACGTGTTGGCAATGTGACCGTGTTGGTCATACCTTCAAATGGTGCTTCGTTTTGTACCGTGCCCAAGGTATTCCTATTCCCGTTCCCATTGCACAAGGATTTCAGCAAGGGGACAACCAGCAAAATCGGGCATTTCCAACACAGCAGGGACAGATGGATAATATCAACCAGAGGAATCCTTTAAACTAGGTAGGGCGAGTGCTGTGGCTACAGTACTCGAGCCCGAACATATAGCCTTAAAACAGTTGGAAGTAGAGAATATAATAGTTCCAAATCCAGTTCCCATAGTTCCAAGTCCAATCCCCACAGTTCCAAACCAAGTCAAAACTCCAATTTCAGCGTCTAGTGAAAAGGCTAAACTACCCATACAAGAAAGATTAATGTTACTAGCTAGACCAGATCAGAATGAAGAATTACAAGAAGTCATCGAAAACATGAGGGGTTTTGATGTGAGGGAGCCTAGTGATAATTTCAGCATTGAACCTGAGCTCGATCCGCAAACATCAACCATGATTGAGCCCGAGGTAGAACCTCCTGATTTCTTTCGATATTTGTTTAAGCCATTGGTAACTAACGAGATTGTTTATACTAGATCGCATAGACCAGCTCCAAAGGAATTCCGTAGGACGATAAAAGTTAGAGGTGAATCATGTCCAGTCCAAGGAACTGTTAAAGTTTTGTATGATACCGGGGCTTCCATTAGTACTGTCAGTACAGAGCTTGTTGAAGCACTGGGAGTGCAGAGTAAAATACAAACAACACCTCCACTCCAGGCTATTCTGTCAGTTAACGATGGAAAACCTCATATCATAAATAAATTGGTGATGCTTGAATTATTTATGAAGGAATTCTCTGAATGGGTGACATGGGGCTTTTATATCATACATCAAGCCACAGATGACATGGTATTTGGTATGGACATTATGGAAACATACAATGCAGGTTTGGATGTTCCCACTGGTATAGTTACATTCCGAACAGCGGCCCAAGTTGTTGAGAATCCTGAGGATTTAGCTCGGATCCACCAGACTACATTATCTACTGGTCCCGTGATTCAAACCCTGCGTAGTTTTAAGAAAAGAATGGTAAAGGAAAGAAAAGAGCAGGAAACTGCTGAAATGATGGAAGAGGCATGCAATAAATTACGTAAAGATAATTTGAATGAATTATTAAATGAGATATATTTTGATGAGGAGTACCAGATCACTCAGACTGAGGTGGCACTCATGGTGAAGCGAAAGGAGGAGGAGGAGAGATTAAAATTGAAGCAAAGGGAAGAAGAAGCTCGGGTATCCAATTACACTCAGACCATTCGAAATGAGCTCAGCGATACTTCTTCATTAGAAGAGGAGGTCCGATCCGTGAAGAGTTGTGCCATGTCCGAACGGGCTGTCGCATTATTAGAACAGTATAAATTAAGGTTATACACAGTTCGGCCTTTTATCGTTCGTCCCGACCAGGACAATTCCATGCCATTCTATACCGAAGATCCATATTTTAATGGAGACGTCATTGTCCAACCAAACAAAAAGTTATTTCGCAAATACGGAATTGTACTGGTCCAGGACACAGTACACATTAAGGGTGGTCAGGGTGAAATTGGTGTGGTAAATGTGGAGACGGAGGATGATGTGTATCTTCCACCTTTATGTTCTTTGTCCATATGTAACATTTTGCCGGTCAAATATTTAAGGCGAAATTACATACAACCTGGGAATGAAGAAGTTATGCATGTGAATGATCAGGAATACCCAGGTAATGAATTCCCGATTCCAATTCCTGAGAAAGTTGAGGGGAGTAGAGAATTGACGGATGACGAATTCGGGCAATTTAAAATTTATGAAGGTTTAAAGGAGGGAGAGAAGATAGAGTTGAGAAAGGTGTTAGGTGAATACGCTGAGGCATTCGGTTGGACGGATGAAGATTTCATCCTTCCCATGAGAGACCCCGTCACACGAAAAGTTTTACAGGCTACGGTAGAGATGCTTGACACTACACCGCGTATGGTAGGACCGAGACCCATGAGCAATGAACATAGAAAGTTAGCAAAAGATACCAATATGGCTAATTTAAGAAAGAAAATGATTGAACCATCAACCAGCGTTATCCTTTCTCAACAAATGATGGTCCCTAAAGGCAAAGCAGGCACGGAATGGAGAGCAGTCGTAGATTATCGATTTGTGAATAGGAGAGTCAAACATAGTCGGAATAGGTGTTATTTTTAGGTTAAGTTAAAAATAAAATAAAATAAATAAAATACGAAACTGATTATTAAAAAGCGTGGGGGAAAATATAATTTATTGGTGGAGGTAAAATTTAAAATTACTCTAGTGATAGCATGTCTCATCCCGAAGAAGGCATTTACTTCGAGGACATCCATGGGGATGAGATTGAAGGCGATGAGTTTATGGGAGACATTAACGCCATTCTCGACACGGATGAGGAGGACGAATCCGATACAGCATTAAAAGCAAATGACCACGACTTAACATCAACGGAGCCAGACGAGGAAATGTCTCATGAAGTTGCAGCAGAGATTCGATGGGAACAGCCTCGACAACAACAACTGGCGATTTATAAGGCAGAACAATCAGAAGAGGCAGCCGTCATCAAACCAGAAGTCGAAAAATCACCTCTCAAGACTACTACGGACTTGAATGTCAAAAGGCAGAAGCGTAAAGAAGAATGGCTGATGGTCATGAGCACTGCCAGGCTGGCATTTCAAGATGCTGCAATGAAAGCCGCTGCTATGGAAAAATTGATTGAGGCTTCTCCATTATATTAGGAAACATACGATGGGATTACAGAAGGGGATGAAATGGTGGCGGCCACGGTTCAAATGCAGGCAGAGAACATTCGCATTCGGGAATGCCCGGAATGCGTTCGTAGAGGTAAAAAGGTTAATCTGCGACACATTCGGCGGGACTGCCCCTTTAATGGGATAAAAGAACAGTTTAACCCGTTGAAAAAGACTCCGAAACGCTGCTGGTCTTGCGGGGGCGATCATTTGATCCGCTTCTGTAATGTCAAACGTCACTAGAGTAAATTATGATGATGGTGTCATTTTTCGAGCGTAATTGTTACGCAATTACTTATTTCTTTATTACTTATAATCAATTATTAAAATAGCTGGCTATTATAAAAATATTCATTACGAGTTACAAAAAAAAAAATTTTTTCATAAAACTTATATAATCAGATTGTACGGTCAGCTTTTGAAATTATAACAATAATAGTGTTCCAGAAAAATCAAGACAAAAATAATATAGGATACATGAGTTTGGATTCAGTATGGGGAGTACTTATATGTTTTTGAGAAATAATATACATCCTTTTGAAATATAAATATGTCAGTGTTTGCATGCGTCAAATAATTTTGAGCACGAAAAATAGATACATATACATAAAATAGGACAAGCATCGAATATTTTTAACGAGGATATATATATAAATAAATGATGTTATAAAATGATTCATGTAATGACCTCGGTCATTGGGTCGATAGCGACTGATAGGGAGTTTCTAATTTTGAGTGTCCTTCATTTTTTCCAGACACCAAAACCTTCTAGCTCGACAGTACATAACAATACTCTTTACGACATAATGGAACCCATTATGCAGGGTATACAATTCGAATTCGATGTCGATGACGATGAGACAGATTTCTCTGGAGATGAAGGAATAGCGGCCCCACCATCTTCATCAATTACTATTCAGATTGCAGAGGAATATATTTCTGACGATGAGCAGCAAGGCCCACCATCACTGTCAATGTTGGACCCAAATTTCTGGAACGATACTAACTGGGATTCTGATTCAGATGAACCATCCGTTACAGTGAAGGAGCCGTCAGAGAATGACGAGGTACTCACAGTCTCTGGTTCTACCATGGAGAAATTTGTTACGTGTAGAACTCACCTAGAAAGCATCTCCGAAAATACCTCAGTATATGTAGACGCTATAGAAGATCAGTCACCAGAGAGGTTGAGAATCCGGAGCGAATCACCAGATCATGGGGATGCTTCACTCATAGTCAACGTACCATCGGATGAGGAGATAGATCCTGCATCAATTTCTTTAACGGATCCTCCAGAGGTTAATGAGAGATCACTGCCATCATCTCCTGAAATAAGCCGCATTAAGAGGATTTATGGAGAGATGGGAGATTCTCCGGTGGTCCATAAGAAGCGGAGAGCAGTCGAACAGTCACCAGGTCCTGATGATTTGGAAAAAGATAACTTACGAGCGCATGCAAAGATGCCGTCGAGCCCCAGTTCCTTCGAAGTCTTCGAGGAGATTTCTGGAGCCCGGTCAATGGGAGCATATTCGGATGATGAGTCTGATGCTAGCCGTCTTTCCAGTTCTGAAGAACCATCGGGTGATGATTGTATGGATTCTGGTTCCACCAGTGGATCTGATACTCCGAGGAGACCACGGGGACCGCTGAAACCAAAAAGTTTGTGGAAGGAGCGTTCTGAGCCTAGGGAGATTTTGGATAAGATAGGACAGGCGTCGAGTTCTCTGTCGTATTCCACTGAAGGGGATGGAGACGACGAAGATGAGTCTGATGGGGATGATTCTGGGAAATTCGATAATCAACGAGTTAAGCGTAAGCGAGGGTCAAAGCTTCTGTCTAATTCTGAGGGGAACGAAGAAGCTTCGGACGAGGAATTACCATTGACTACCGAGGCCAGTAGAAAAGCAAGAAAGATAAAGGCTGTTCGGAGAAATTACGAATTCCTCTGCCGCCCAAAACGTACTTGGAACTCTGCAGAGAAAGAAATGGACAGAAAGAAGTACAAATCTCCTCCAGCACGTGATTTTTCGAATGCTCTTCCATCAGATGAGAGTGAAGCCAAATTTACGTCTTCCGAAAACGAAGATCTTCAATCATGAATTAATTATAAAGTCCCAAATTATGTAGATTTCCTCCCATCACATTATTATTATTATGAATCCATTTATACCAATGAATATTTTGATGCCAAATGAGTTTGTCCTAAGATAGTATATACATTATATGAGTATGATGGGATGTAGTTCAAAAGGAAATGCATTTTATTTATTTATGTGTGTAGGTATCTGCGAAGGAAGAAATAGATATGTATATGAAACTGACACGTATTTAAGGAGAAAGGATGTACTTTATTTTATATTATTATTAATTGTTTTTGTTAAAGTACCATGATTAATTTAGGTGGTTAACATGGAAGTGTTATAGTTGCAAGGAAATACGAGCATTCCATTTTGACGCGATTCGATATGAATCACAAAGCCAGAGGGGAGGGTGGTCACCAGGATAGTCTCGATATAGGGATATCATGACCATTTTCCCTGAAAGCATAGTATATTTTGAGGAGATTTTTGGGAGCTTTAGGAAGAATGTGGAGAGAGATAGATGAATATATTAATAGAAACGGGATTTTTGCGTATAAAATCTCATGAGTATGAAAGGGGGAATTATAGTAATTCATATGCTAATTTCAATTAATTAAAAATTTATTAATTTCAATATAACTTATACGATTATAATTATTTAAGATGATCGTTACATTTTGCTTTCTAACAAATAATTATTATGATCTATAAAACATGGTACAAATAGCATTGTAAAGCCTTACCTGATATATCTAATTGATCTCGATGTTAACACATACATGATACTTATCTGTACTTACGTTATAATTAATTAAGAATGGGATTCAATTCTACGTCGGTAGTGTTTCGATGTTGCTTCCTTGCGGGATCCTTTCGATCCCGGCAATCGCTGAGGGCAGCGATCAAATAGCAAGGGGATTTTAACACAGAAATGTAGTCAGCCACACCGAAACACTCCCACCAAACATGTAATAAGCGGGGAACACGAATGGGAACCGAGATAAATCCTAAGATGCGTAGAGCGTAATGCGCGTAGGAGCGTGAGCTTGGTCTTTTCTGGAGAATTAGGGGCAGAAGGTGGGAAAAGACGGAAAGAAAGAAAATCAGAGGAGACATTTTTCAATAGTCAGTCAGTCTGATCCAAAAAGCCGTGGAGTAGGGAGTAGTAAGCAGAAGACGGCTCAGTAGTATTCGCTGAATACTTCTCATTTATTTTCATTTCATTTCCTTTTTCGACTAAAAGTCAGAGTCAATTAAAATTAAAAATAAAAGTCAACTCAGTTCAAGTCAAAAGTCAGGTTGCAAAGCTGAAAAGTGTAAATTGTCATTCATTCGTTTTTTCTGGAGTGTCAAAGAAGCTGACGAAGGCTGAGGAGGATTTATACCGGCTCCTATATTGTGTCTGTGTGCATGGTAAGAGGTAACAAAAATAGCAAGTAATAAAGATAATTTGTATTGATTTTTTATGTATATGTTATGTGATACTGATAGTGTGAGTTAAGTAAGGGATAGGAATTGCTTGTTTGTATTTAATCCGTGTTTTATGAAGATTAAAGTGTCATAGATCAAAGCAGTAAAATAGGGTTCATCGTCATTTTATTGTTTCATGTGTCAAATGTTTATTTTATTATCCCGGAGATGGATATTTGATACCCTTAAAAAGTACATATAATCATATAATAGTAGTGAGTGCACGCATTATTGTTATCATCATTATTAACAGTGTAGAATTGAGGGATGGACATTGTGAGCTGTATTGTCATAAATTAGAACAAAGGTTTGATCCATAAAACAGAGTGTTTCTTATATTCAAGCGGTTAGATAGAAGATGCGAAGGTAGGACTGATTTCGAGCGATACAGGGCGAGCCTCTATAAATACCCGGGTAAGACAAAACTCCCGTATTAATTTTTGTGTTACTCCGACACCGACACCAGATGTTACAGTGGCAAACAAAAATTTAAGTTAGGGATTTACACTGTAATGCGTTCGACTGAGTTCACTATTTTTTGCGTTGCATGTGTAACCAAGAAGTAGTTACGTGGCTAACTGAATTAAAAAACAATGCAAAAAGTCGGTCTCGAACCCGCAACCAGCTGATCAAGTACTGGCCACTTTATCCACTGCCCCGAGACGATTTATTTACAGTTGCTGCACTAATTTATCTTAATATACGGCGGTATAAATTCTTGACACGATTTTCGGTCAACTGTACCATTATTTGGTGTAGGTATATTAACACAGCGGTGCTTCACGTAGCTAACATATTTTCTCACCTTCAAAAATTTTGAAATTAACTAATAATCGTGTTGAAGTTAACACCCAAATGTGTTAGCTCGTCCTAACTAAAATTTAGGCGAGATCTTTTCTAAGCGTGTAGTGGTGACGAGTAGAAAAACATGTTTGATCTTGTTTGCTGCTGTGTGATTGTGATAGGTATTGTGATTGTACACAATCCAGCTTTACTAGTTTTTGGTTGTGATTGTGGTTTCACAATTTTGGTGGCTGTTCTTTGATAAGTGCTGGCCAGGTCGGGAAGTGCTGGCCAGTTTGACTTTAGTAAGTGCTGGACAGATTGACTTTTGTAAGTGACGGCCAACAAAAAATTCTAGAAATGGATTAAAAATACGACAAGAACACTGGGAAGAAGTAGGGTGAGAGTGCCTAATTGTGGCCGGGTTCAGAAAAGTTAAACTTTCAAAAATCACAACTTCCGAACCAGACCTCGCAAAGAAAAACCTTATGCACAGAATTGTTGGCTAAATCTCGCTTAATAAGAGTAAAAATAATCGTGAATGCAAATCACAGTGTTTTCAAGATACAATAAGATATGTTAAAAAATCAAGATTTTAAAAAATTGTCTAAAGTGCCCTAATTGTGGCCGGGTGAGTCCTTATTGTGGCCACCCTTAAAATTTTTGTACTTCAATTGAATTTAAGCACCCATTATGTTAAAGCAGTAATAGCTGATCATTTTCAAAGAAAACTGCACAACTTGCATCCATATACAGCAACCAGCGTATCTCCATTTTTCATGCTTAAGCTGTCGATCATCTGGAGAATCTTGCAAGTCTCAGTTAGCTAACATTTACATCCTTCTGACGTTCTTTCTAACACGCACACTATCAACTTGATTGTTTAATGCGTAAAAATGATGAGTTTTCTTCCTATTATCCCAGATTCTGTAAATGAAGTGATTATTTACACTGGGTGGCTCCTAGAATCTCTCCGTTTACTACAATGCTAAACTGGATAGGTTGATAATTGATCAATCCTGCTGAAAATTTCTAAAATCGCCGTGGAATCGCTTGGGAATGATGAGAATCCAACCGAAATTGTTTTTTGTTTCTTGTTATTCCTAATCTTTATGTTCTATGGAAGAAACCGTGTAATTTATTAAGTTTAGACCCGGCCACAATTAGGAACCTATAGTGGCCACAATTAAGGCACTTCGATGATAGCTGCGAGTTTTCGTTTTTTCATTTATAGCTGCAACCTTGAAAATGAAAATCTCAATTTAATGACATAGATTACTTACTGATAATAAGTGTCAACTACCACTAAAAAATTGCACTTGAAATGTTAACTGTTGTGGTCCTAAATCAAAGTTGAACAGGACGGGTATAAATGTGAAAAATCAGAAAATCAAGCTGCCGGACTTGTCGATTTTACTGAGTCCCAGAGGTTTGAATTTCGCGCCTTAAAATTTAAATGTAGATAGAACATTTTAGTATCTCTCTATCCCCTATGACTTTTTGCTCCTGTTGTGACGGCCTTGTCAAATAGAGCAGGGGGCCACAGTTAGAGGGTGGCCACTATTAGGCACTTTCACCCTACAAAATAGTATTAATATATAATATTTTACATAAAATAGTTATAAACATATAAAATAAAATATGTTTTAAATGATTGCATGTAAAATTTTTCCTCCAAAAAGTATAATGTTGTAAAGGAAGTAAAATGTGTAGCATATAGAAATTAAATTAGCAGCAACATTATTATATTCTTATATTGTTGTTGCGTACTACATAAATTAAATCCCGATCCGTTGACTATACTTTTCGTTTCATTCGAATACCTTGTATTATTCACACCCTTATTCGCATTTTGCTACCTTTAGAAGTTTGCTATGTTTCAGGTTAGGTTAGGTTTGGGGGGCGGGGTTAGGAAAAACTAACTGGCAACGGTTAGGTTATATTTTTCCCTCGGCCGCTGAAGGCGAAAGGAAAAATATAAGCTATCCGTTTTCAGGCAGCTTTAGGAGCCTGGTTCAGTGTTACTTCGTGTACAAAGTTACAAAATACTGTTTTCCAACGTTTTTGTCGTATTTTTAATCCATTTCTAGAATTTTTTGTTGGCCGTCACTTACTAAAGTCAAACTGGCCAGCACTTATCAAAGAAACCCCATTTTGGTTTCACAATCACAAACGAAATAACAACTGTGATCTGTGAACAGAATACAACAGTAGCACATAATTTAGATAACTCGATACTCCGACAACAGTGTTGTCGGGATGAAAAGTCGAGGTAGCTGGGCAGGGCCAGGGCTGGTCAACCCCGTATGCTCAAACCCATATGTTCAAATTCAAACCCGTATGTCATAAAGTGTGCACGGCAGTGTTTGGTTGGGTAGTAATTGAGTAAGGAGGATTTGGACAGCCCTACTCATCACTATCAGCTATCTCGGTTGGTGATCCCGACAAAAGATTCAGAGGCATGGGACATAGAGTAATGGAATACTGCTGAGAAAAAGCAACCCATTCATTCACTGTGCTGTGATGTTTTGTTGTATTTGGCGGGTACTCAATGGTTCGGAAGCAGCAATGCTAACCTGTGCGTGTACGTAATTCAAAAAGCTGAAGCTTTAAATTCGTGAACGAAGTGAAAAGGATCTCAGCTACTGACAACTGAAACTGAATATCTTCCTACTGAATAGTTTGACAGAGAGTTAATATTGAACCTCACTGTTATAATATTATATACTACTATCAAAACAGTTCTTGCCGATTAGAATAATATAATTGTCAAAAATAGAAGATACCGTGTCAAAATGAACTCTGCCGGAAAAGTAAGTCTTACACTGAGTATTAATACAGCTATTTAATCCTGTGTATGAGATTCTAATCCTACTCGTCTCTCTTACTGTTGGCCGCTCTAATTTTTGTTTATAATTTTATTTGATTGTTAGTGGTGTGTATTGTGTTTTCGAGATATGTGTGATTGTGAATCCGGAGTTAAGTAGCAGTACATTGCGTGTAATTCTATAGCTCGCATCGGAATCTCCGTAGAATTGTAAAGTATCAATGTGCTTTACTCGATGAATCACAAAGCGTTGCTTAAGTTGTAAGTTTTTCAAACGGGTAATTGGAATTATTGGGAACTTTTACAGCAGAAGTCACCATATAGCTATAGCAATGACTATGACTATCTGAAGAATGTTGTTCGATTGAATATTCGGCATCGACAGTTGGTCTTATAGAATATCAGTACTGCAGAATCTAAATTTGTGGATAGAGATCGGATGGATTTTATTGTTGTGTAATGCATCTTATTTGTGTATTAGCCATGTCTTTCACTAATTTTGTGATAATTTATTACACAGGTTGGAGAGATTTTTGCCGCTGCTGGAACTGCATTTAGCAAGTTAGGAGAACTCACAATGCAGCTACATCCTCCAAATGAATCTGCTGGAGGGTAATTTTTATTTGCAAATAGTTATTAAAACCTTACAGCGGCACAGTCTTTTGAAATCAAGTATTTTCTTTGTGAGTCCGAGTGTGACAAAGTCAATTATACTCTTTAAGTCCAAGGATTTTAATCAGCTTAACTGAGTTTAGTCTTAGTCCATTTTGTGTTATTTACTTGCACGCTCACTAATATCGATCTTTTCAATACGTTTATAATAGTACAAAATGGACCGAGGAGGAGATTGATATGTTGCACTCGTGCGTGTCTCAATTTGGTGACGATTTGAACATGATATGCGATCGAATTAAATCTAGAACAACGTAAGAGCAAAATCAAAATCATAATTGCAAATAATAATGCAAAAACATTTCGGAAATTGAGCTGCACTTATTTATGCTGACCTACTTTTTAATTCCAGATCACAAATTCGAATGGCGCTGAAGAAAAAACAACTGGAAGAATCGGGTTTACCAGCTGTGACGCAACCTACGAGTAAAAACGCTTCTCCAGCAAAATCAGCCAAAACAAAAGATTCTGTTGTGGGAATCAAGAAGCCTGAACCTACACTAAATATGCTAAATGCATCTGATGGAGAAATGGAAGCTCTTACACAACGCCTAGAATTAGATCACACTGAAACTGTGTCGTCTTAACTGTCCACTGTTTTGAAATATATTCTTTCCTCAATAAATTTCCTCTTTATATATTTGTTTAAAAGTTTGGTCTCGTGTATAATTCATTCATTTACGTAGCTTTCTTTTAGCTTTTTTTCTTCTTCATAATCCGAAAATAACCAATTTTCGTGCTCCGTAATATCATATTCATAATTCAGTGTGGTGGCACATTGCAATAGTGCATATTTATTCGAACCTCAGTAAGCAAGTTCTTATAAAAGTCTTGATTTTTAATTAAATGATTAAAATTGTTACTACTTATTTACATTTTGAAATAATTTGCCCATTTTAAAGAACGATATACCGTTCAAACGGTATAAGGATTAGTAGAATCTAATTACCTAAAAGTCAGAGGTGCCATCGAAAAAGTTTTGGGAAATTTTAAGAGCTTCAAAATGATATCTCATCAGCATCTTTTAAAAACTTTTATTTAGTTTTTTTTTATTTCAGTTACCTTTCGAATAGCGTATCATTTAGATGTTAGTTCCTGTGAGTGACGGTTTGAATTTCCAATTTAAAATATGCCCGGAAATTCAAATTTTGATTTTGTTTTGTTTTCTTACAGACATATAATTAGTCTAAATAATCTAATACGCTGCGTTATGGTAGCATGTACTGCTAACAGGTGCTTGCAGCCCGTTTATTAATTTTAATAATGGCAAAAAAATAAAATATATCGGCTTTTAGATTCGGCGTAAAATTGAAACTGTCTAATCTTACTGTTAAGGCTGCCGTTAAGCTTTTGTTTTGTTTTCTTCTTTTATTTTCTTCTTATTTTCTCTTCTTCTTTCTTTTTTTTTCTTGTGTAGTAGGGTCCGTCCTAATGTTGAGCGGGTTCATTTTTTCAAAACTTCAAGAAACTACCTTTTTAAGAAAATAACTTATAGTAAAGCATTGTACTTGCCAGTTAATTCTGTATCTACTTAAAAATACGCGGTATCTAATATTAAAGTTTGTAAGAGACACATATCATTGTCTGAAAAAGTTTTTAAAAACTCAAAATAGCAATTGCCCTAAAAGGTGATCAGTTTACTTGAAAAAGCATTGGCATTATAGGAAAAGTAGCGTCCTATTGGTCAGTATAGGTGATGTAGTTTGAAAAAGTGTTTAAATATTTCTGAATTTTACATAACCAGAGTTTTTAAGGAACGGAGCTGAAATTACAAGGATAGGTAGTTGAGATATAAGCTACATCACTATATCAGTGACGAAAAATTATAATGGAAGAAGAATTTGTAAAATCGCTACTGATCAACATTAGGGCGGACACTGCTAATCCTTTGCTATTCATGAATACGAATTTATATAATATTGTATAAAAATCTAAATTTCTAAAATTTCACAAATTGGTATTAGTAAAAATACCGATACGTAACACTTAAATAGAAATACACTATTAGTGCATCAATGCCTTAAAACTTTCCTAATAGGTTTCGTTGTTTGTGTTCACTTTAGTTGATAAGAAAACTATTGCTACTGATGTGACGCTATTACGCGCATGTTTAAATTTTAAAACATGCATTATTATCAATTAATCACTAATATGGAATCACTCATTGCCCCAAATCAAAAATTAGCAATGCTTCAAATGTCAAATATTTGTAATGAAATGAGCTTCTACCTACGAGGCTAAAAGTTTATAAGCATAACAATTTATTCATTAGTCGATTTGGCATACAACCTTCAGC
The DNA here is from genome assembly GCA_949802685.1 of Dicyrtomina minuta. Classification (NCBI taxonomy): domain Eukaryota; kingdom Metazoa; phylum Arthropoda; class Collembola; order Symphypleona; family Dicyrtomidae; genus Dicyrtomina; species Dicyrtomina minuta. The sequence goes on from OX461812.1 coordinate 50,185,601, forward strand.
TAAAACATTCAGGATTTATTTTCAATTTAGTTCGCTCTACTGAAATGTAAAGCATCAACGTAGCTGTTCTTTTTAATACCGACAACCTAAATCTATTTTCGTAAGTCAAAGACGTAAAAAACACTAATGGTAGTCATTAACATATATAGAAGATAATGTGTATTATGATTCTACGTAGGCCTGTCGAATAAATTGAATAAAATAGGCAAATTTTCTCCAAGCAGAAGCATTAATTCAGAGATCTGCACTCCGTGGAATCCAAATCTCAGAAGCCGAATTGGTAACGACAAAGTTTGAACCTGGTTATACAATTTTGACAGTTACTTCCCTTCTAACAATATATAAAGCGTCTCCCCAAGACCAACATGAACCAAGGGAAAGTTATCCATATACTATATTTTTGAATCATTCTGTATGTTTTGGATTTTGGAGTGGTATATCCAATGGCGATATTCGTATTAACTCTTATTAATGGAAGTAAGATAGTTACTAATGATTTGTCCACTTTATTTAAACGAGCCAAACACCCTGGTGGAAGCCATAACAAAATAATGATAGTGTAGAAATTAAGCAGCAAAATGTGTGTAGATAGTGTACACAATGCAACCAGCAGGTTTCAAGCAGGCATTCAATTCTTTTATAAAGTACAATTCATGTATGTAGTACACAATCCACTGCTATATTTTCATGTATAATCGTATAAAATTGAGAGACTATAATATAAGAAATACGTAGATTTTTGATTTCATAGCATCTTCGTAAGACGGTCGTATTTGTATTTGTCTTGAAGGATTTTGACAGGGCCCAATGAAGTTCGTAAATGAATGCTTTGATTTAATTTATGTTGGCAATGATGACATACGATTTATTTTTTGTCCATTTCAATCTGGTAACAAGTGAACACACACATACACCCTCCGTAAGTGCGTGAGCTGATGTTATAGTTCCCGAAAGCGCAGAAGTCCGTGTCATGAACATGAACATATCAGTTTGATTTTGATATCTGACGGCTACAGCCTCGGCAGCAGCAACAGCTATATAGTTTGTTGGTTAGTTTCGATTTTTTTTGTATGTGTGGTAAATTTACGTGTATACATCATTAAAAAAATTACAAAGTTTTCCTTTGACTCTGAGCACTCAAGTACTCACAGACTGTGTAATAAAGGTCCTAACATATTAAATATATTATGCATGACACCGTAATCGTAATTTGATGGACCACAAATCAAGAAAACTAGTAGCCTCAATGACACGTTTAATGGAGCGCTTTTCTTGACTTGAAGAATGATTGATTGAAAGCCTCTTTCCTCATTCATGTCACGAAGTACTGATCGTGAGTGAGTAAGACTGAGACTTCATGCTAAAACTCGTACATGTCTTCAAAAACTTTAACTATTCAGAACCTATACATATTCAAGTATAGGTATAGTACTACTGTATATACATACCTATTCGCTATACCTACGATTAGTCTATATCTGGCTATATAATTGAATCTAAATTACATTACTGCAGACTATCCAAGTCCAACATCCAACCAATAGCAATGCACTATAGAAATTCAAATATCTATTCTAGTTTAAATCGTATCTTTTACCAAATAAAACATAAATAGGTACTTTATACGGCTTGCTAGGGCAATTGGCTGTAAACATGTCCATTGGATTATGTCAAGACAGAACCTAATCTTTTTACTACAGAGATTTCCTTATATGATCTCCCTACTCCCTATATAATATTTATACAGGTATTTACTTATATTTTCTATTCGTAAACGAATGTATCGATAAACCTAATCACTACAGACAAGATTGTTATTTTGTGAGTAAAAGTAAGAACAGAGCCTGACTACTGCGTACACAATCGATACATACAACATTTCTTTGACACAATAATAAGTTGAGTTTTAGAGAAAATAAGCCACTTTAGTTTGATTCTTAGTAATTTCTCAACAAGAAAATCCTATCTATCGAGTCACATTAAAATCTGAAAAGATGGAATCATGATCCTAGTCATGACGCGCATACCCCTCTCCTCAAGCTCACTCCGACGTTCAAACTACATAGCACAACATCATCCCAATTGAAGGAGAGCTTTAATGAAATCAGAATGTGTTTCTCATGTAAAGAGACTATTACTATGTTGATTGCTTGGGTGAGAAGGATACAAATTCAAGGGATTTTATTCAAGCCGCTCTCCGCACAGCTGACTAATGCATACTTATTTCTTTTACACCAAACGAACCATGTAATTTACACATATATAAATCTGAACCTATCTTACAGTTACAGTCCAACTTTTAGCTGCATAGCTTCGAGTCCATTTTCATTTCCAATTTCAACAAGCACGCGTGTAGATTTTGAGAGAGCGGGGAAAAAACTCCAATTCTTAAATCAAAGAGTCTGACACATGGCTAATAAAAAAGATAATGGAAATAATAACTGTTCAGTTCTTACAATAATTATTACGAATTCATATTTTCCACAACAGTAAAATCAATAATAACCAATAATATTACATGATTACATTAACGATGTAAATGTAGCTAGGTATACTTATACACACATAAATTTAATGGATTATAATAGCCGAATAATTAGCACTTTTGATTTTTACTCATTTGGAAATTAGTATCTCTAAATATTATATTGATTCAAAATCTATAAGGATTGATACTGTGGGATTTTAGTACAATGAATATTGTAGAGGGAGCTGATAGCAGTATTGAAGAGTAAACTAAACATAAAACATTATAAACCATAACTGTCTGTCTGCTTTAATCCAAAATCCAAATGGCATCATATTGCCCATTTACCCATTTTTTAAAATAAACTTTCAGTTGCATATTGGTACCAGTTAAATTTTTAAATCGTAGGATATGACAGTACAATTTTGAAGTACGAAATTAAAACGAAATTATGAGATTCCCTCTCTTTATGATTTTCAAATTAGTGATTAAAATTAACGTCTAAATTAATTAATTAATTATTCATTTATTTATTACGTAGCATAAAAGTACCAATATTTAATTTCATTCCCGTCCAGTCATACAACCTTCCCCGCATTACATAAACACATAATAATCATGAGGATATCCTTAGTCCTTATCCTCCAAAATGCAATTGACTAATTGACAAATATTGATTTACCTGGTGCATATATAATTACATATATGACATGTGAATGCCTCACATTTGGTATGAGGTAATGGGATAATTTACCCTTATACCTGCACACTAGTCCAATTGTATAATTATTGTGTATAGTCTGAATCTATGAGCAGCAATATAGATACAGGTAAAGTCTATAGATTTTTGGGCCCTGGACTCGAAATGGAAAGGTTTTTCGTCACCACCAGTCACCAGTACCAGCACAATTACAATTACGGTTCAATCTGTGTAAATAGAGCTATAGGAAATATGTCAACGGGACATGATTGGGAGAGTGAAAATTCGACAGATGTTCCCACACACCGTCACCGTCTAAAAGCACATTCAAGTCACCTATAGTAATTGTACGAGAGAGTCAGACTCTTGTTAAATTGTCATAGATTTTAGATTTAGAAAAGGTGGACAGTGGGAAGTTGGGAAGGAAGGAAGAGATGGGAATCTACTATAACATTGCCCACAAGTAACACGGGAACGTAAAGTGAAGGCATCAAAAATAATGAAAGAATATTCAGAAAAATCCAAATCTCTCTCTCTCTCTCTCTACTTTACTTTATGTTCACGGAGGAAATGACTCTGACTAGTATTTAACTCTGAGGAGGGTCCTTTTCTTGCCATTTTCAATATTTCAATACTCAAAGCCTTCCCTCGGCGCGTCCCAATGAAAACTTCAACTTTTGGCGTGTGGCTTTCGACCCCTGCCATGGGAGACAAAAGGCAGAAGTCCAGTCCGTCACAGAACACAGCCCATAACTATACACAAGGAGAGAGACATCTTCTCCACTCTTTTTATTATCTATTACTCCGAGACCGAGACCGAGACCGAGACTCGAGACCCAGTCAGAAACATTCCATCTCCGGCCACTGTCAACTATAATGTACAAAGTACGAGCACAAGCACAGCAACAATCGTGATGGAAGTACGACTACGACTTGCGAGGTATAAATATAAATAATACTATAGGATATATATCCCTATATCTTTATTTTGAAGCATCCGTCCCATGCCATGGCCATGGCCATACTCTCCTATAATCAGGGAAATGTTAAAGTACGCCAAATAATAACACTCCTCCGTTCTGTTCTAACAGATGTAAACTGTTCCACTGATAATAAATGGCCTATGCTTTCCAGAATCAGTCCTATCATCTCTTGTCCATGTATTCATAATAATACAGTTGCTTGGATATTTACAAAAAAAATAATTTTCAACTTAATGTTGTGTATCTGTTTAATAATAATAGATTGTAATAGTCGTCAGATATATAAACGTCAGAGACGGGTCTAGATTAAGGGAAAGGCTCAGGGGCTATACTAGACTATATTACGACTATTACTGACGTCTCCTCCGCAGATATGAGTATATAGAAAATAGAATAGACACTCGTAGAAGTGGGGACAAGCTCGTTTGAGTTTCCCTTCTCAAGTGCCCACAGTATAGAGTCTAATAAGTCTAAAGAGACGTTAGAGACATAGACGTAACTTTCACGAAAATGTATGTTCTCTTTCTATTTATGAGGAAGACGAGCAGCAGATGCTCCAACTGGGGCTTTTAGTGTCAAAGGCACAGTTGACCCGGTGTGATAATGATGAACAATTCTCCATCATTTATCACCCCGAGAACTACATGAAAGTGAGAGAGCGAGAGAGAGAGGAAGAGAGTGAGGTTAATTTTCAGGGGCTAATGCTCACATGTATGCACAGAGAACAATGTGTTCTTCAGGTAGGTAAACTGTTATTGCTATTGTTGGCGTGAGCTTTCCCATCCCATCTTCCCATTTAAGGTGACACTTCTCCTCTCAGCAACCATAGGAGAGAAACACACATGAAATAAATCCATAATGGTCTCGTCTTCCTATTCTCTCAATTCTTTAAATTCTCCTAAAATTCTATCTCTCGGCTCTCGACTCTTCACTCTTAACAATTCTACAATTCCAATAATGGCAGTAATAATACAATATTGTTCACCTACAATGCTCCACGTCCAGACTCCATGGATTTCTAAGAACTATAGAATCATCCAGTTGTGTCTCTTCGAGCTATACTACATAGATACTGTACATACATACACAGCATATACTTTGGATCACACTCACGATCAAAATAAGGTCAATCTTTCTTTACTTCGATTGTATTTTTCACCATATGACTTACCTCATGGTCATAAATATAGAACGTGCGGAAGAAGACCAGTGCTCAATCTGTCTTTAATACAGAGCAGATATCACTACTTTACCCACTAAATCCACAATCCATATCGTCTCATATTCTTCTCCAGCTGAAAAGAAGACGAAAAAAAAAGAAATGAAATGAATGTATTTAAAAACCCCAGAAAAAGTAATAAAAATAAAAATAAATAAAGAAGTTTGAATATCCTACGTACCCACTGCCCTCGTCCTGTTCGATTTCGAAGCTGAAAGTCATTTATGCAGAACATTTAGTAGTAGTCGAAAATAAGAATTCAAAGTTGACTATTGTTAAACCTAGTGTCCCTGCTCCTTTTTCGGTGATCATGTATGTAGTGAAATTTTTAACAGTTTTATTTGAGAGAGGAGGCTCAACATTGTACAGATAATTGTGCAAAACCAGAGCGGGCTTCAAGCGGACAGCAGCAGCAGCAGCGGCTAAAAGGTTGTAAATCTTTTTTAATCGGATGAAGTTGTTTCTCTGTGACTAACTCACAGGGTAGTCCTATGTCAAACATATGGAGTGGTCTCGTCGAGTATTTTCACTCATTCAAGGGTCACAATAAGAATCCTCACAAAGTCTCCAATTCTCCAAACAAAATAATAAGCCTCATTGTCATAATGTTACTATCAAATAGCTGATTGTCGATACAACATTTTCTATAGTCGATACAGTCGATAGTATGGAATATAGAGACATTCTACTGTATAATCTGCCATTATGTAGCTATATGTATGTAAGGTAATCCCCCCAAATTAAATTTTTATGTAGCCCCTGACTTACACGGAGTGACAAAGCTACACAAATACAGAAAATGCATAGACTAATAAAATCAGGTCCAGACTCTTCTCCTATAATATTATCTGTATTTTTACTATTAACTAAATTATAAGTAATAATCGAAAACTTTTTAATTTTCTAAACGTAAAAATAGGGATGGAAAGCGAAGGAATAGAAATCTTATTTGGTCTTATTTTTAAATTTATAGACTTTTATATTAGACGGTTACAATAGCGGGGGATGGGGGTCAATTTTATAAGGTTTTATAGGACCTACCTACATGTCAAACAATGGGTTCAAGTTGGAAATCTGAAAATAGGAACAAAGCCCCAAACCAAACCGAGGCACTCAGCAAAAAAAAGAACAACGATAAAATGTGTATGCATATCAACATAGAAGAAACTCCCGATAATTGCTTAGTCAGTTTATGCAAATGAATTTTTGTAGTCAGCTCAAATGGGCTGATGGTAGCGAAAGGGAACTAAGCTCAAGCTCCGTACAAATACACGGTTAATATAGGTATATAGACACACCATACTGATCCTGATCCCTGCGCTCCTGCTACTACTGCTATATAGGTGTAGGGGCCTCCAGTATAGTACCCCTATATTGACATGTACGTACATGGGGTGAACGGTATAGAGACGCAGAGAAAGAAATTTGTAAAATGAGAAAATTAATTATATTTCCTCTTTTATTTCATTAGTACTAATAGTAGCATATAGTAATGGTTATGGCTGGGGATGGTATGAGGCTCAACATACTCCATACTCTGTATGTACAAATGGGACTGTCAGTGTGGGAAAAATTGTCATAGAAAATGAGATCTAAAAGAGTTTTGAAACTGAGAAAGGATTAGGACGATTGGGGTTGAGTGTAATTGTCTCGATTGGATCCACAGGTGTATCCGTGTAATTTGCGTAAAGTGGCTTAATTTCAGGAAGGGAGAAACGGCAACTTTGACATAAGCATTTATTTACATACGCTAATGTAACTAAATACTAATGTAAAGTCAAAGGAGAGCCAGACACACTCACACAAACACACAGGGAGAACAAAACAGGAGCGGAATAAAAACAAAACACTATACAAAGTACCTACCTACAAAATAGGTAGCTACCTACCTAGGTAAGGCACCTACTTCCATGTAGCCAAACCTTTATTCCTATATTACGTTGGTATATACGATATACTATATACGTATAGTACCTAGATAGACCGAATGAGAGTGAGAGAGAGAAAAGCGGGAGGAGTGGAGTAAGCAGATTACTTATACACGACGAAAACGAAGCGAACGTGAATTAAATAGTTAGAAATAGGTACACATGTAGTAGAAATAGGAAAAAAAATAGAAGAAGAAGAAGAGAGAAAAAAACGGAGGAGGAATGGGGAAAAAAGGCTTTAATAGTTAGCTGAGTCCATTTATTTGGGATAGCTCGGCACGGAATTCGACAGTTTGCCGCGATAAAAAGAGTCATTTTTTGTGACATGAAAGTCCTCTGGGACATGATTCGCACTCGCGATGCCTCCTGTCTGATTACACTACTAAACATAACAATTCCAAAGTATTAGAACAAATGGAATTAACTATACTATCAGAGACATCATGTCTCATGTCTCATAGTCAGAGTTTATATTATCATCTACACACAGGGAGGGAGAGAGAGGGAGAGACGCACACAAGGTAAACATTTTCAAGTCTCTCAAGATGACGGTCTCGGAACCGTAAAAGGGAAAAAAAGGGTAATATAGTCAGAGTCACAGTCACAGTCAGACCTCATTCATAGTCTCTGTATCTATTTATTATGAAATGTACACTACTATCTTTTCGGTTTTTTTTCTCCTTCTTCTTCTTCTTGCTCTTCTTCACGGGAACAGGATCACAAGACAAGTACATAGTTGAGTATCTACAAGCGGAAAGTAGTAAGCAATCTTCCTATTTTATTATATTATTACGTTTTAGGTTACGTTACAACGACAACGACGACCCCGTCGCTCTTCCTACACTGCCTATGTACAGCTATCAGTATAGATCCATATAGCCATGGCACAAATTATATATACTACCTACAATGTTTCCCATTTTCGAGCATATGCTTTTGGCTGGAACTGGAACTGGAAATGATCCACTATTTTCAAAATTACAGTTAAAAAATTGCAAAATTCCCAATTTCACCTAATTATTTATTTTAGAAAAGATTAAGAATGAATATTAATGTTTCGATAAATTAACTACCTACGTATTTTGTATTGTACTTCGGTAGATGTTTTTATAATTTTTTTCTAAACTAATGAAAAAAGTTGCGTAGAATTAAAGTTAATAATTAGTACATATTAATAGGCTTTTGAAATATGCCTACTGTTGCTTAAATAAATTATTATAATTATGATTTTATTAGGAGGAGCTTCTTTTATCATTTACGAATACGCAGTGTACATAATATGGGACACAATTTAATTCCAAGGGAAAAAGGGAAGTGGTTGGGACTTTGAAACTGGAAACTATATATTTTGAAGGCATAATAGTGTAAGGGCCAAGTAGGTATACGAATACGAATACGAGCCACGAGGAATGAAAGCACGCAAAAAGGCATTCAAAATCCATTTCCGAGTGCAACTCACAAGTTCTCCTGAGAGTCCCAGTTAATTTAACGCCGTATGCTAAGAGATTAAATTGGAAAGCGACACACACACACACACACACAGACATAACACACAGCGGCAGACACACACACAGAAAAAAAAGACGACGAGGAGAAATGAGTTGTTCCGGAACCATCCGGATAATTTGATGAACATACAAAAATACAAACGATATCTAATGTGCTCGTATCTATTTCATTACTTTGCATAGTTTACCTCCCCATGCATTTCTTTTACTTGTACTACACAATATATAGCTACGTCCATATAGGCACTTACATATTCTGGATGCCCTATATCATTTCTGAACTTTTGTTTTCTCGTCTCCCATATATACACAGTAGTCTTGAGTTATAACTCTTTCGTCTTGGGCTTACTATATGGATGGGATGTGTAGATAGATGTATAGGAAATAAAGGGCGAGGGGCAAAAATAAGTCTAGAATAATTCTAAGAGATGCTATATATTTCTTTGGAAAAAATGAAGTCGGATGGTACAAGTTTGGAATTATATAGAATTTTTATAGTAACACCATCTAAATTCTAAACGCTCCTAGGTACACACAATGGTATATATGACCTTATAAAATGTTAAATGCTTTGTAGATTGTGCATTTTTGTGTGTGTAGTATGTCCCTAATACAGATATTTGCATCCCTTCAAGACGCGAGAGCGTCACTGGATGGAGCAGAAGAAGAAGCGCGAGTCAAAGGAAGCGATTCGATTCCCAAGCTGTCTTGTTGTATCTCTCTCTCTTTTTCTGCTTGGATTTTCTCGACAGACAAAATTTTTTTATGGCTTCTTCACATGCACACACATTATTACGACAAATTCTGACGATCGAGCATTGTCTCCTGTCTTATAGTCAATTCCGTCCACATGACGTTATACCGATTTAGACAGAGGAGAGAGAGAGAGAGAGAGAGAGAGAGAGAGAGAGAGGGACGCGTATATTACATGATGTTTTCCATATGACTGTGTATCTGTAGTATGACTCCGACTCCGACTTGGGGATGACTCTCTCTCTCTCTCTCTGTATACGTGTGACTCGAGACAATAAGCACGGGCACATTACATTTCTTTAGCCATCCCATCCACATTGGTTTTTATGGGTTGTGCCTCCACGTTAGTGCCGTATGTCACCTAAGAAATCTAATCTAAACTAATGGCTTATAGTTTGTTTCGGTTTTAGACGCTCCAGACAACATTTCGCCCTTTAACTCTTCCTCGTTGTCGCTCATTTTAATGTACCGTACTACTGTCGCAATTTGCAATTTAGACTGACGTGATGAGATTCCTTGGGGGATTTTCTATGAGCCCGCTTTCCTCTTTTCTCTCGCACTCTCTCTCTCTCTCCCTGCCTTCTTCTTTCTCTTCAGCTACATAAATATTGTTATAGAGCTCCCGGTGAAAGTAAATCGTGTAATTGTCTTTTATTCTATTTTTGTTTTTTATATTATTATTTTGTCAACCATTCATTTTAAAGTCTATATAGTGTTTTTGAAAACTTTTCTAGCCTAACCTATATTGTAGTATATGTAGCCCTTTTTATTTTAATGGAAAATTTATTACTGGGAAGTAGATTAGTAGATTCGAGTTTTTGAGTGAAGGGACTTTTAGTATCCATCTACATTCATTCTACAATTCGTCAATTCAAAAACAAATGATTAGTAATAATTTTGTTATAGTAAATAAACACAAGAACAAATGTATAACATTTACAAGATGGTGGAATCGAAATGGTTTAAGAGCCATTTTTCACTGCTTTTTAGCATAGTAACTAGAGAGTCCAGAGTGCTGGAGGAGTAGTGGTGGTTCAAGTAGTATCTCAACAAGCAACCTGCAGATTAAAGATGCAAACTCACGTGAAGGATAATGGAAAAACTGAATTATGCTGATGAAGTGTCAGACAGAAACCAGTAGCCAAAAGTCAAGATTTCAAGCTTTGGCTTTGGCTTTGGCTTTGGGATGAGAGCATATGAAAAAAAAACAAGTTGCACAAGAAGCTATCATCAGGCAGCTCATTCAACTTACCGTACGTGGCTTAAGCTTCTCTCGACGAAATGAGAGTCGATTGTATTGCATTTTCTACGTTGGTTAACGGACGATCGTATAGTTTTGAGTCAAGTGTCAACTCTCTCTCTCTCTCCCACTCTTTTTGGGTAATATCTGCGGGGATTCAAAACATTCATTACAGACGTCCTCATTCATGTTCTTCCAGGCTCAGGTGCCTTCATGGATTCATGCACATTTCAGGCACACATTATTATCACCTAGAAATGTCAACAATTTTAATTCAATTTTTATATAGTATTTACATTTTTATTTTATTTTATTTAAATTTCTACATATATATATATATAGATTATCATACAAACAGAAAATATCATTACTATAAAAGAAACTCCAAGAATTTTGAAATATGGCGGAGTTAAAGAAGGGGCAATATCATCCTTTTCCGATTTTTTAAAAATAATATAAACAGTATTCACGGAATTGGAAGGCGCAATTAAGGACAATCCTCGTACAGATCACATTAAAGTACTGAGATAAAATGTATTGCATGCCTCAAAATTGTTCATGGTTGATATTTCATCTTCGTCTTCACCAAAGATATTTACATGAGAATGAGAGACAGAGAATAAGACTGTACACACACTTGATAGTTTTGATATTTTGTCCTCTCCAAAATTGTGAGCTGCTGCTACCCTAGATGGTAGTATGTATATTAGGATTTGGAAGACCTTAAGAAGGCTTCCAAGAGGAAAAGTAATGAGGAAAAGGAACATTATTTGCTGAGGTCTGATGAAATTCCAGAGAGTTGTCACAAAGTAGTTGTAAGGTTGTAAAAAAGACAGTAGTAAATAGTATTAGGGGAAAATAGAGGAAAATAATGGACTCAAGTATCCTGGAGTGGGTTAAAAAATTTCGAGATTCCATGGAGCGGACGAAATCATAGTATAAAAGAGGTTTTTATTCGTATATAGTGAAGCTGTGGACTGTGGCGTAAGAAGAAGAAGAAGAAGGAGAGAAAAAAAAGAATAATAGTTTTTTCCCCATGGTTGTTGTTTGGTAAAATGCAGATAAGTTTAATATTGAAGTTGATTTGGGAGAGAGAGAGAGGAGAGAGGATGGAAATGGAAGGAAATAGATGGATACTATGGTCATCATCATCATCATGAGCGAGAGATGCGAGAGAGAGAGAGAGAGATTTAAGAGAGGACTAAGTATGCATGAGCCATTCCTGTGGTGACAAAGTTAAGGTGTCACCGCTTCAGTACCCCCCAGTGCTCATCTTATCTTGCCCCCTCATCTGATGATTTTACATGATAATGGATGACGGATGCCCATACACACCCTCCATCTTCTTCTACTTGTTTTTTTTCTTCTTTCTTTCTTTCTTTCTTTTCGTCTTGGTTCTTCTTGGCTTCATCGTCGTCATCTTCTTGTTCTCTGCCAATGTCCATCTGCTACATTAACCTTTGTAGGGGGTCCCGCCGTCTTGTTCTTCTTGTTACCATATCATACTCTCTGTCCTATCACACTTCTTCAGATCCATCCTCTTCTTTCTCCTCCTTCCACAGAACTCATCTCCAACTCGAAAAGTGGAGAGCTATCAGTGCTACAGACGAAAGACGAAGATGAACGGACATGAAAGAATCTTTCGTTTGTCTAAAAATCCATTACATTTCTACATTAAAGATAAACCAGCCATCCTATCATCTTTTTTACTGCTACTTTGACACCCTCTACTACTGCATTTTCCCGACACACACCATTTGAATAATTTCAATGAATTACACTCTTTGTGTGTGTCCAACGTCATATTTGCCTTTTTAGCCTCCACCACCGACATCTTCAACCTTTTTCGACTGCTCCTTTTTTTCTTATTACTATTCCTCATTTTCTTTCACAAAAAACACCTTCGCCATTCATCTTACCTGCAACCATTTTTATTAGGTAAGTATATGTGTGTAATTATCGTATTCATCAAAAAAATACTTTTGGCTACAATTTTTTTTGATGTTACAATTTCTAGTATTCTAGTCTCTGCACTCTCTCTCTCTCTCTCTGAAATGAATAGAAATTGCATTATATTCAAAAGTACAGTTAACCCTTTTGAATTCGTATTGTATTCAACTTTGTGTGTGTAATTGTAGAACATTTATGTATTTGTCACGACATATTGTGTATTTTTGGGAGTAAATGCGTAAATGTATTTCTGTGGCTCCGTCCGTAAGAAATAATTATTTGGGTAGATAGTAATCATATAAATTGTGATTAATTTGGAATTTGGAAGCATCCACATTTGGAGCAAAGTAGATGCTGACGCTAAATGCAATCAAGTGATCATTAGTCATCGGGCATGACTTGAAGGAAACTCAAATTAACCTGTCCCAATATTGGAATTTAGTTATGATTGTCATAATACATTTAGTAGAGAGGGAACAAAACCGAAATCTAGTCAATAAACACAGAGGCAAAGTAGTTTCACAGCTCAGCATCTGAAGAGAAATAAAAACAAGAGTCGTCGATAAACTTAATTTGTTAACTCATTTCATTTTCATTGCTTCAGAAAGATATTTCATGAGAGCTGAGTGGATTCTATCCATGTTTTTAGATGGGAATGACGGGAGAAATGGGAATAATGTATGAAAAACCACCTGCAAGACAAGTTGATCATTATCACAGAGATGACTCTAACCATGGTTGTACATACTGTAGAGTGTCTGTGGAAGACCATAAATAATATGAGGAGGTAATATAGATATCTTTATAAAGCCACATTTCAGCTTAAAGTCTGATCCGTATACACAATACACACTGTACATGTGTTTTCGTTTTGTATTTGGTTATGAGCTTTAATATTTGTAGGTAGGTACATTACAGAAAGAGATGGAGAGAGATAGATAGATGGATAGATCGATGTGATCCAGAGTGAACAGTTTAGTTTACCTTGAGATGACTTGCCCATCAACTCAAAGTTGAAATGAAACTAACCTGTGCTGTGTTTTCCCTTCATCCACACTATAACGTACCAACCAGCATCATAAGAGTAGTATAGGTATACAGGAGTACGTGTAGCCATCCCAGTACCAGTACCAGTACCAGTACCAGCCAGACGAGAGAGTAAACTACACTTAATAATAATCATGCCACTAATGGTAATGGCATTCATCTCCATCTCGCCGTCAATTAAATAATGGATTTTGACTACTGGTTCTCGGTGTGTGTTTTGTACCTGCCTATCTTCTATTATACCCATCACTTCCAGTCCACAATAATAACAATCATAGGCTTAATGAGTCGTCGTGCTTCGCCAATCCCATCAACATCTCACACACACACACACTCACTCACACACACAATGCATTCATATCCATCTCATTTATGATTTTACTAGCATACAAAACACAACAATCAATCCACGCGGCAATCATCTCTCTCGAGATCGCTAAGGTCTCTCTACCCACTACTAAACCTATCAATCCTATTAGCAACTTGTACTCTATAAGTCTCACTATTACTATTTTATGCTGAATCGGAATCAACTTCTTAAAACCCTGTTCTCTTCTTCTGCTGACTCTCTCACTTAATCCGTTACACGACGACGACTATTACTACTAATACTGCTATGCTGCTACTACGACTCCGACTCCGAGGACGACTCAAGGTGATTTAAATTCAAAAACTTATTAGGTAGCTAGTCCTAGCTACTTATGATCATAGATAACCTTTTATCTGTGGCCCAGGAAGAGCCTTTACAATCATAATATTACCTAATTCTTGAGGATAACGAAACTAATCATAAGCCTAAACCTTTAAAAGATACATGACGTTTAAATAAACCCTCCCCCCTCCCCCTCCAGTCCCCACACCACCACACCGATTTTAATTTTAATTTAACACATTATTCATTATATTACTCTACCTTTCGTATTTAAGCCATAGAGAATTCTGCATTAAAATGTACGCACCAACAAGACGTAATTTCAAATTACTACTACAATTATATCCATTCCATACTGGCATGCGGAAACACCAGAATTTTTGAAGGAAGTTTCAAAAACGAAGGGTCAAAGTTTAAGTTTAAATAGTAATAACTACATGAGCGAGTATTCGCAAAGCTGTTCCTCATTCTCTGTAGTGATTCCTTTCGAAAAAGTTGATTATACACGGACAAGTTCACACTACTTTTCAGCATACGAACAGAGTAATAATTGAGTAATTAAATATTGAAATATTGAAGAAATAAATTCAAAAAGTATAATTTCAAGAGTAGAAATCCCAAGGAACAAATTGCGCTTGGAAACTAGGCGCTCCTGTGTTTGAACCGTGCTTGACTATTAAAGTCAAAAGTACTGAATTATTTTCTTGACCTGTTTCCAATTTAATTATTAGTGTATTAATCGTAAGTCATAAATCTTTTGTTGATCCAACATCCAAGAAGAATGTTGTTTTGATTTTGACTCCAATGTGAATGAAATTATCATTAAGGTCGGTGAGTGATGAAGTCTGAGAGTTTCATGTGTATAATTTCAAATTCTCCTCTTTATAAACTGTAAATAAAAAAATCATGAGGAGGCACATCAATAAACATGAGCCCAAATGTTGTGATATTGATTGATTGCATATATTGCATGTAGGTACCTGCATCTTTCTCCTTCTGACACTAATGTTGAAAATAAATTACAAATACCAATATGCAATAATCAAACTTAAAACTAGTATGTAAATGTACTGACTGGCAGTATCTGTATTTTGTTCTCTGAGTGTGCGATACTTATTGGATATTTTGTAATAAGTCTCCGTCCCACTACTTACTTACTTACTGGGTTTACGCAGTAGTATTAACCTGAACCATAACAAAACAAGATTTAAATACATATTTGTACGCCGAGCTACAGTCTACAGTAGCTACGGGAGAGTGTACACATATTAGTTATCGAAGAAAAATACTTAGTCGTGCTTGAGAACAATATGGTAATTCCTAATAGCACACTTAATTGGAATTACAAATGTGAACTTGTCCGTAGAAAAAGAACACAGAACCGGAGAGAGCTACTTCAACATTCAAGTTTACATAAATGCTCCCGTTCAACTCCATGTTACTCAGTTCTTTTACTATAGTTCCTTTAGCATTTAACAATGGAATCTCTCTGATTCTAGCGTTCCCACCGCTTTTTAATTCTTCAATCAACGTTCCTCGTTAAGCACTGAAAACAAAAGAACTTAAAGTACCACGAAGACTATATACACTTGACTTGTATTACATTCCTGCTAACTGCTAGCTGTTGCCGTCATGTATGTACTCCCTAGTACACAGTTTGTGGTTTTGTAACGGTAAATGGTAGTCAATATTAATTAAAGCTTTCAGTACCTTTGCCTTTTTTTGAAAGATGGTCACGAACAGATTTGTAATTCAATTTGGTTAAGCCAATTATATGTGTAAAGATTATCTAATTATGTAGCCGCAGAATTTCAAATTGCAATACTGGTAACATGCGAATTGCTTGCACTAGTTGTACGTGTACAAACAACAGTGTAATTATTGGTGATAGTAAAATAATGGATTTTTTTTGTATGAATTAGGATTTTACGATTAGCGAGACGTGGACGTGAAACAGGTCCTTGAGTGCCATTCTGTAGATGTAGGCAGGAGACACACTATAGGCACCACACCGTGCGGAGTAGGGATATAAATATTGCCCGTTTTCCACGTTTGAAGTTTGAACTGTACGAATGGGAAAAGAAGAAATTGCACAGTAAAACTCATTTATTTGGAAACATGAAATTATGAAGTGTTGAGTCATACTTTTCGACTTGGATATGTGAGGAAAGTTTATAATATCAAGTTAATGTTTGAACATATATGTTATTAGCTGTTGCTGTTGTTGCTGTTGTTGCTGTTGTTTTTGTTGCTGGGCAGACTGCAGACAGAAGACTGAAAAAGAAGAATAGGGCCTCTCGCATGGTGGTTGGTGGTAGTATATAGTTATTGCGAGATAGCCAAGTCAACATGTTATTATATATTTTAATGGTAGAACATTATGTCTCACAAATGACTTTGTCTTGAACATTATGGTTTGGTTGGTTGGTTTGGCTTGGCTTGGTTTGACTTTGGTTGGACTCAAGAAATCGGTAGACAATTCAGGAAATTAAATTAAAGGTTCGTGAAAGTCGGCGTCGAGGCTATCGAGAGAGCGAGCAAGAGAGAGAGAAAATGAAGTAAGTTGACTGATTGTGAGATAGACAGTCAAGGGTTTTGTTTGCTTCTATTGGATTAGGAAGCGTATTAGTTTGCGGTCTGTCCTGGCATCACATCCTTATGTGTGGTAAACAACACTACCACCTTACGCGTCAACTGACTTGATTAGATTGGCAAAAGGGGGTGGAGGAGATGAAAATTGAACTAAATTGCTTTTCTTTGCTTTGCTTCTCCTCTCAAAATCAAATTACAAATCTCTTGCCCTTCTCTCTCTCTCTCTCTCTCCCAGCTCTTCACATCCCAATCTTCACAAACAGAAACTCACTTGACTATACTTTAGGCTTCCACGTCGACTTCGACTTTGACTTCCTCGCCGTCCTGAGCTCCTTGGAAACTAATACAATACGAAATACAATAGGAACCAACAACAACAACTACCGAGTCATTCAAGACACCGCACCGTAACTGTTAGATATATAGACACAGAAAGGACTATACTTTATATGTACACTTTATTTCCTTCTTTTTTTTTGTAAGTCGAACATTCTTGTGGCTTTTTCTAACCTCACCAATCGAATCTATAATTTATACATGGATATATATGTACATATAATTATATACGCTGGAATAATAGTCTCTGGATTCCATGTGTATACATACATGTACAGGGAAGGACTGTGTCGGTCTGTAAATCTCAGCTCGAGTCAGATTCATTATTCCAAGGGATGGGAGTACGTATGTGTATCTCCGTTTACGGCCACGATTTTTATTTCACTCGTTTGTACTGTACATAACGGTGATGGTTTCGGATGCTAATTCAATGTTAAATGTTGGCAGTTAATATTTTCACATTATAGTAATCAACGTGTACAAATCAAATCAAATTCGATGGAATGAAAATTTATTAGCTACAAAGGATACAAGGACGAGAACGTTGGATGAATTCAAATTCTTATTTCACAACTACAGCTCATTTACTATATGTTTACATGTTCACGCGCGTTCTTTGCCTTGTTTTTTTTCTGCGGTTAAGTACACAAATGGAATTTACATGTAGGTAGTAAGGTTACGTGGGGGTAACCTATCTCTAAATTTCGCCTTTAAGTGTAGTAATTTCTTTTGCAAAAGTCATGAGCTATGACATTATGTATTGTAATAATTTATGCTATTGATTTTCTAAAAATTGATTATAAATATCTTTGTTTATATTCCGCTTGCTATTGTTGATTGTAAAATTTAAGAATAAAACACTTGCAATACGGTCCTACATAAAATTCTTGCAGTTAAGATATTAATTTTTAGATATGCATTTTGGAAAGCCTCTATTCAAAAATAATGTACTCTGAACAATTAAAAAAAACTTTACATTTCATAATTACATGCTTTTAAAACGTCTTAATTGTTTACAAAATGCGAGAATTATTTGTTTTACAGTTTTAAAAGTCACGAAAGGGTTGACGCATAATATAATACAACGATATTATACGGCAAAACCGACACGTAGTATAATTCGGATTAATTTGATAGTTAAATTTTGTCTGGTTCTGGCAACCCCACATTTTTTTGTATTTTGTATCTACAAATTCAATTTGCTAATTTGGATGGCTATATAAGATTGGAATTGGAAGGCTTAAAGTTTCATTAAAAGTTGTATCTTTACAAAAAAGATTTGCATGCGGCCTGTCTACAAACACAAACATCTGGCTGACGGCTTCCGGAATCTAGGTCTAGAATTGGACTTGAAGTTGGAATTGGAGATGGAGAGAGAGAGAGAGAAAGAGCGAGCGCTTAATAATTCAATAAAGGATTCCATTAGCTGGAGGAAAAGGATAAATATATAGAAGAGTAATTCATGACAGTGCCACACAGACGCAATGTGTTCAGCACGTAGAGAATTGTGGTAATTGTGGTTTTAGATTTGGTGGAGCATGTGTGTACGTGAATATGAGAGAATCTGACGGGTTTTAATGTCATAGTCTTTTTGGAAATGGGAACTGGGACTGGGAATGGACGAGCCGACAAGGAAGATGAGCCGGACCAAGTACACATTAAACTCGGCATTACTCAAAAACGTTTAAGAGATTGTGTAATGGCTCCCGGCCCTATGTACACAGTACATAAGTGGAGGGCTGAGGAGAAAACCAAGTGAGCTACACCTACCACCATAAGCATATATCCGTAATTCAGTCTCCATTTAAGCATATATTCAAGAAGTACCTGAACCAAAAGCCGTAGGACGAGGACCAACACTACTCACTCCAGTCTCACATTTACATCCTGAAAATTCATTTTAAATCTGAGGCTGAGCTCTGCGAATACATATGAAGGGCTGGGACTGGGGAGTCGAGGAGTGAAAGAGTTGAAGGGAAGGTATGACAAGTTGCAGCGTGGAGATTATTCATCATAATTGAATCGGAAATCACAGGTCGGTTCGAGTGCTAACGGCTTTCAAATGGCCAGTTTGGAGTCTTGCCGCCTTCTAATATACCTTGTATTAATGTTTGACTGCTGTACTTTCAGAAAATTTGGGATGGGATCATCTCGCCCTCTGAACTTTTAAATTTTTCCATCCATGTCTTTTACTTTCAGTTTTACTAGTACATCGCCTCTCTCCACTGCCTTCTATATATATGTGGATTTCCTATATCTATGTTTTACAACTTCAAGTCCACCTCTAAAAGTTACACTGTACTTACATATGTACGGTGTAAACCTCATGACTAATAGGCGTCCGCGTCAGCTTTAACTTATGTACTATTACTATGGGAGGCACAAGCACACTCCTGTTTTCGCATCTTCAGGCTTATACATATACGCTTACCTATAGGTATGTACCTAGATACATTTTTCCAGTTCCAGCTCAAGATCCAGGTAGGGCTCTGCCTAGTACTTATATGTAATGCGGATCGAAAATAATAATAATAATAAAGGAATATCTGTACATTTTTGAAGATGTAGTAGTATTTTTTGTGTGTGCGTAGATATTGTGAGTGTATATTTACGTCTGAGCTAAATGAGTGTTAGTAGGTGCTATGAATATGAGTGCTTCCATTAAATCAAAGATTCTGGTTCGGTTGCCTTCGCAGAGCGATTTGAATAATTGATAATGTGTAACTACTATTTTGTGAGTACCCTTCTTCAACTCTGAGTACTTGAGGATTTTAAAACTGTATATATTTATGAAGATTTGTTTTGAGAGTATCGGCAGCGGCAATAATAATAACAGTCCCTGCCTCCAGCACGTATTCTTCTCCTTTTTTTAGTTTCAGTTTTTTTTAAGCTTCGAGTCCAGCCTTCCTGCTGGAGCTGGAGCTGGAACTGGAAAATACGTGATACATACAGCTATATTTTAAATGGTCACAGACACAGCTACCATCCAAAGGATACCTTTTTTTATCCACAAAGTTGAACCTAATAAGAATTTCTGGCTGTAAATAACCTATCCATATTTTATTTTTATGTGAATATCTAAATAAACATTTGTCAAATTAGCTGCTCTCATGAATTTCCCATTCTTTTACTATCCATACCCTCGAATATTGAATATTTTAGAATTTTTGAATAAATATATCAACTTTTGATTTATTATTCCTTTTGGATATGTATTTGAACACTAACACTACACTGCAGTATATCGCCCAAACTTTATTGAATTAGAATTAGAAATCATAATGTTTATTGCCATTTTGACACTTAATCTAGTCCTACTCCGTCCGTGCTTTATAGCTACGCGAGAAAAATAAAGGAAAAAAGAAAAGTGACATTTACAAATGTGACAAATAAATTGTAAAACATGTATTGAATGGAGTAGGGGTTCTTCTTAAATTGTAAATTGTAATTGGGAATTTAGGATTGTGGTAGAGTAACAAATGGGCTTATTGAAAGGTGAATGGATTTTGATTTACAAATTTTAAATTTTATTAGTTGTCAATATTTATAATATTCCGTAGTAGGTAGGTGCAAAAATGTAGAAAGGAAAAACTCTGTTGAATAGAATACAGATATCGAAATCGAAATCGAGCAAGACGAGCAGATGAAGAACAAACGAACAAACAAGCTGTCGAAAGTTAAGGGCTCAACGTTTTAACGCCTATGTATGATGTATGTATATGGACAGACAGACGGCATGGCGTGCTAAAATCTCCTTGATTTACAAAGTTTTAAAAATGTGAAACAACTGAATTAGGTATGCTGAACAAAAGGTGGGTGAGAAGAGTACAGCGCTGTTGTGCTGTATGTACATGTGGACACAACAGAACTCACACCACACTCCACGCTGTACAAATACTACTACCATATAGATGATGCACTATAGTGGCGACTGGCTGCTTCTATAGTATTTGGCTATAACTTCCACAGTAGTGTGGATTGTGGATATAAAATGGAAGGGCAAGTGGGAAAGTATATTATATGTATGTATGAAATATGAAGGATAGACTTGGAAAAAGGGAAAAGGAACGTAGGAGCTCAACGTGACACTCTGTGTGCCTACAGATCCACAGGAAGTCTGTATAGATTTATGAGGGTCATAAATTAAAAACTTGTCTTTTGTTTCATTATGGAGGGAAGTGAGAATACGAAAATGATGAGTTTCAGCCCATCATCCCGTGGCCTGTACGAAAGCCTCAGTCAGATAACCGAAAAACCAACAAAAAAATTCGGGGTGGTCATGTTGTAATTTCAAATTTCCAGCTCCTTGATTTTCAATCGCAGACTCTTTTCTATATATAAGAATTTTTTTGTATGGTGTCTTCTTTTCTCTATAAAGTTACACATTTAACAGTTTTAAAAAGTAATATTCGATTGTTTTTTCTAGTGTAGTTATATAGAACCCATTTTCATTTGTGATGCATTAGGTTTATTTACACATTTGTCAAAGTCAGAGTCAAATATTTACATGAGTCCTCCGCGTCCACTCGTTGTATCTCTATGTCCTGGTTGGTATTTTTAACTGTCAAAAGAAGTGGGCTGTAAACTGTATGTATGTGATGTACATTCTAAACAGAATTTAAATTTCCCTCCACCTCACTAGAATTTAAAATAATAATTTTAATTATATACACTACAAGTCTCATATACGAGAACTAGCAAGCCTCTTAACCTGGACTGGACCTGGACTGGACTCTGGGCATAACCCGTATAACAATACAAGCTGAATAATTACGCATTATTTTCTTCAGTCTAAAAAGTTATTTTCAGCATGCAGAATAGGAAATATGTTAAATTGTTTTTTAAAATTTAAGAATGTAAAAAGTCCAACCGCGATTGACGATGTCTACGACTTGGACTGAAAGGAGTTGAGTAGGTGTTACCAGTTAAGGTTAAAAAATGACAACGTGTAAATCACCGTTGAAATTTGTATCCCCTGGAAGTGTAATAATGTGAAGGATGGCGATGGTGCTCTCCCCACTATTATTAAAGTCTGTTAATGGATATAATTGGATTGTTCTGCTGCATCCTCTGGAAACTTTGGACGTATCAGTATACTAGTGCTAGTTAATTGAATTAAATTAGGATTCTTGGAAAGGAAATATTTTACGCCTGGTTTTTCCTATTCGGTTTCGTTTTGGTTATGAAATATTTCTAAAACTAAAGCTACAAACTAGGTAGGTACCTACCCGCCGACCTACCTACCTGTATAGATACAACAGACCAGACGGAACAAATCAAAAAATATCGTTATCGTTAGCGTTACGTTAACATTTTTTGTTTTATTTTTCCTTTACAATTAATATCAATAGAGAGTTAATGCGTTACACAATTTAACCATCATAACAGCGACTGAAAGTGAGTGAGTATGGGAAGGGAGAGAGGGACGGGGACGGTGAGAAAATTGGGCTGATTTATCGGGCCGATTACGTTCATATGGAGTTGGAGATCCTTTAAATTAATCACAAAAAATACCGCTAGTATTTAAACTGTAAACACAGTAAAATTATGATTACAGAATTTAATAAGTGGGACTTTCTCATCATGAGCTGTGCGGTTGCCCACATTTCTAAATGCCATTGTTTGGTTTTGCCGTAAGCTCATACATGCTTAGAATTTTCTTTCTTTTAAAAAATCCAGTCCTTATCATTCCTTGAATAATACAGGTGACATTTTGTGAGTGTCTTAATAAATTTTTCTTTTAATTTGTCAAGTAGAACAATATGAATATGAGGAAAAAATATTTATAAACCTGAAGTGCAGCGTTGAAAAAACAAAGATGAATGGCTCTCGCTTTAGTATAGCTGGTAAAAGATATGTTGCATAAATTCCATCCCGTCGTGTAGTTAGTTCCTTGAATTGCATGAATATTTTTGTTCTTGCCGGCCTACAGTTATTATTGACGTGCGGGGTGATGGTGAGAGTCCTCAAGAGTCAGATTTGTAGTTTTAGTTTAGTAATTTGACTACAGCGGACGGACACCGACGCCAAAGTGAATTACATAAATGGAAATGGGGATTTGCATCAAGTTGGAGTTAAATAAAGTGAGGAGAATAGCATGCGAGCGGAGACATGTTATAGCGGCGCATATGGTATAGTCCAAGTGGAGTGTGAGTGTTGTTGTAGGCGTATAGGCAATAAATATATACTACAACACATAGGGAGTAGGTGGGTAGCTCAGAAAAGAATTCGTGACGTGACAATTGTGCAGATAGGAGGTGGAAGTTAATAATGATGGTCGAAACAAATTAACGTAATGATCACATGTAGATTTCCTGTTTAATATCATTTTCCAGGACTAATAGCTCCACAAAGCGTGTGAATAATTATTTCAATGGAAATGAAGTCCGACGTAGTACCTATATACCTATCGTAGGGATGGTGGACTATGTGTGCAGGTAAAAGACATACACTATTTTACAAAAGTTGGTCGGTTCGGTGACGATACTGATAATGTGGCATAGAATAATAACATGACGAGAGTGCCACATACCACTTCTACATGTAACTATGTACACATAATATTATTACGTTCTCTAGTTTCCTTCCTCACAGACACACATATGGCTTCTCTCTCCCTCCCTCCCACCCACTCATTCGTCCACTTCTCTCAACCTTTTGTCTCGAATTTGACTCTCAACTGGAATGAAATCAACTAAGTAAGAACATAGTATAGTAGGCTATGAGTATGAGTACGTTTGACATAATACAATCTATACATCCTTATTGTAATGTATGTGGTAGACTCCGGCTACCGCTTTAAATACAACTATAAAATTTCATGCATGGTACACTGAAGAATTTTGGCCATGTTTTAGTCCTGTTAAGCACATTACCATTACATTACCTTCTGAATCTGAGAGAGAGTTGAATTCTCTCTCTACTATTTTGAACTGCTCGTGATTTACGCTTGCTTGTCATGCACATTTTACGGTTTCGTCAGCCGACACTGCTCATTATCAATACGAGTACGACTTTTGGTTTTTATCGTTTATGGAGAACGGGAGAGAGAGAGGTAAAAAGCTAAAATAATAGTTTCCTAACTTATGACATTGTGTATCAGTACAGCAAATATTTTTGTTGTTGTTTTTACTTTTTTTTTAAATTTTAGTAGCCACAACCTGGAAAAAAGAAAAAACTATAATAATTACTACAATAAATGTGATGAAAATGACCCGTATGTATTTTAGTTCAGGGCCGGATAATGCGGTCAGCGCAGGCAGCCCCCCGCTGCTTGAATTTTCAAAAAACATTTAAAGGGAACATTTTGCACTTTTCAAAAGTATGTAAAAAGAATATTGAGACTTTTCAAAAACATGCAACATCAAAAAATTTGTACATTTCAAAAACATGCAAATAAAATATTTTCCACTTTTCACAAAAAATGTAAATAGAACATTTTGTACTTTTCTGAACCAATTAAAAAGAACATTTTGCCCTTTTCTAAAAAATGTAAATAGAACATTTTGTACTTTTCTGAACCAAGTAAAAAGAACATATTTTGAACTTTTCTAAAACATGTAAATAGAACATTTTGTGCTTTTCTGAACCAAGTAAAAAGAACATTTTGCACTCGTCTAAAACATTTAAATACAACATTTTGCTTTACCAAAGAACACCATCAATAAAATGTAAATGGTGGTTTTTGTATGAAAACAAATTGCTACCTAAATGCAATTCCTTCGTCCGGCACTGTTTTAGTCCAAACTTGGTAGCAATCAAAAAGTGACGTGTGTAATTTTAATTGTAATTACGAAGCTCGAACTTAATCTAGAGTTTCTACTGTATGTGCCTAATATGCTTTAGAATTTGTCACTTGGTCTCAAACAATGAAAATTACAAAATTTGTTGAGCCACGTACTTCCTTTAAAATCATGAGGTATGAACCGTCTTGGGGGGACCTTTGAAAGAATTATGTACCTATAGATATTATGTCGACGACACGAAATGTGCACGGCACCGGCACCGGCACGCAGTACAGTGTCAAAGAAAACCACTACTAAAAGTTGGTTTAGATATAGTCAATATAGTGAATAGCACAGTACAGATAGACTCGCGGAAGTTTTGTTTTTAGACTTAAACACTTTGTGAACGCACAGCATTTAATGTGCACTCAAAATATCAAAGTGCCACACCTGCAGATTAAAATTAAAATGACAATACAAGCTTTAAAAGAATTTGTTATAGATTTCTCAATATATGAGGGTATATGGATATGAGTACACACTTGTACGTGTCTCATCCTCCTCAGCCAGTCAAAAATACAAATAAAAGTAAGCTGAGAATTATGAATTTATATTAGAATGGGAGGTATTTTTTTTCTTCAAAAGTGTCGGCTGCACTACAAAAACACTAAAAAAATAAAGGGCCGGCAACTCTAGCTTGTAATTTTGACACTTAAATAATCAACCTCCCTAACCGCAACCCACATGAAGGAGAAAGCTATGGAGTATATTTTTTTCCCAATTACTCTTCCTGATGTGATGTGTGTGGTGTTTGGTGTTGTTGTTGATGTGCCTTCCTTATTTAATTTGAACGTAATCACTGAGTCTAGCTTCTGCGACCTATAATTCCTATTATTTGAACTACTGACTCATGTCAGTTACCTATATATATTGGCATCCGTATTTCCAGGACCAGGACACAGAGGAAATTAGTATGTATTAGCAATACCAATCAGAATTTACCTATTTCATACTATACTAAGCACACGGAAACATTCAAATTCAAATTAGAATGGACAGCATATTGATGATGAGGATGACTAAATTCAAATTCAGAATCTAATTTCCAAACAAAAGCTGAAACAACAAACTTTAGCGCTAATTCTCATATATTATGAGAATGCACAAGCATTAAACATGGAACATCAAATTCGAAATTCGAAATTCGAAACTGACGATCAGCGAGCTGGTTTTTTGTGAGGGAAGCCCTGCTACACTATATGTGGCAATCCTGCACAAAAAGTTATACTTTTCTTTTTTTAGGTTTTTAGTTGATTTAATATAGGCGATGAGAAACTTGGAGAAAGTAATATCCAGTTTGGGCTGTGATGATGCTTTGGCTGAGGGTTTGAGAGACATGGCTCGAAATCATTTAATAAGCTTGACGATGCTATGCTACGGTTACGGCAACGGATAAGGATACGGAACCGGTGACGGTGACGGGGACGGTGTAAGTTGGCTATAGGGGTGGTAGCTTCTGTTGTCAGCCCGTATGGAGCAATGTGTCTGTCTCTGTCTGTCTTGGTCTGGGTCTTATTGGTGTGTAGAAATGAAAGAAAAGACGGTGTGTGTGTGGCTCGGCTTGGCAGAAGCCTCTCTCTCTCACATGATGTGGAATATAAATTTGACGGGGAGCATCCAACATTCTATCGAATTACAGGAATAGCTTTGCAGTGATATTAAGTTAAGAGACACGGCGTGATCGACGAAATGAAAATGAAAATTCGATTAAGGTTTCTTACGAGCGAACCAGCACCAGCACCAGCACCAGTACCAAAAACCAGAGAGAACCAGACATCGAAGACCCTGTCAATTTTATTGAACTATTCATTTCTTCAATTTTATTACACAGTCTGAACATCCATCCTTCTCTCTCTCTCTCTCTCTTCCTCATCTTTTTCCACTTCAAGACAGAGAACAAGAACACGTACATATTTGGAATAATCTTTGAAACTTTCCCAATCCCAAAAGAACGTAATGTGAAGCACACACACACACACACAGTGCTTCATCCTGTACTCAATAGGTGCATATTATTTATTCAAGTTATGTTCACATCTTTTAAATGTGTATACTAAACGGACCCCCGTTTACACAGATACAGATACAAATACCGACACAGACTACAGACTACAGACTACAAGTCTACGTAGGACTTGGGACGGAGGAGACGGAGAAGGGGAAAGGGAAGGAAATGAAGATGTTACTATATTAGTATTAGTATAAAAACGTATATTATAAAAAGGCAAAGCACATAATATTAACTTTTCTCGCTGGAATACCAAGTGTCTGCCAGAGTAATCGCTGACTCTCCCGGCGGCAGATAAGCGCGGGCAGGGAAACGTAACGTAACAAAGTAGATGACTAAAAAAATACAAGAAGATTACGCTTTCATGAAAACCAAAAGTTGTTGAATTGGAAATTTTTTACTCTTTTCCATCTACCACCGCCAACCTACTACTCCCCACTCAATATACACAATCTACAATAGTGTCAAGTCAAACAAAAGCAAAACATGGAAATGGAGCGCTACTCACTACACCTAACCTCTTTATATAATACCAAATACCACCATACGCTGTATATTTTTAACCCTTGTTTTTAACTTACTCCCAAAACACACTCCATTTTCGGAGGAATCTCAAAACTTTTCATTTTAGTTATTTTCCAGATTTTACCAACATTTCTTCTTCGGTCACCAAAACAAAATATATAAATATTTACAAATATCCGTATATATCTATCATGAAAAAAAATTAGAGACAGAAGTTCAGTCAAGTCGCAGACACACGGCGCGGGGTGCGGAACCACAAAAACAATATTAATTTATTTGTTTGGCATCGACACACCATTCCAATCCAGTATAAAGCTTGCCAGTGCCAGCAAACTATTACTACACAACAAAAACTCAGGCTCCTTGTTGTACCATTACCATTACATCTGAAGCCCCGCATAGTTTGGTTTTTTATTTGTGGAAAGATATCCAATTACATGTATGACTATTTTGCTTTCAGTATGTAGAGATATGTAATCGTTTAGGGAAGGGTTAGAAAATTAATTCCACTAAATAAAATCCGATTTTTAATCAATAATTCCCAAGATACCTTCTATCTACTATTATTATTGATATTTGTTTTGAGCATAATATGAGTAATTGCTATACTACTATGTGCATGAAATCCAGCTATTGAATTTTTATTACAAATTAGAAATTATTCTTCCATTACATGACATATGTGTGGCATAGAGAAACTTATTTTCAGTGCTTTATGGAAAATATAGTGTATGCAAAATATCTGTAGATTAGAGGTAGGTATATACCTACATAATATTTTGATATTACGATGCCCTTCCCTGTCCCTGTCCCTGTCTCAGTCAAACCACACAGCCTGTAACATTCAATTAAGTTTGAAGCAATATTTTTTTTCTAACATGAAAAATATATTACAGGTTAAAGTTAAAACTGACATGATACCACATACAATCTGCATTCTACACTGCCTCCATACTATATAACCCATGATTACAAGTTCAGCCTTCCCTTACTTTACCGTATAATTTGGGCTCTTCATCTAATTTAGAAAACGTTGAGTTGCTAATGGAATGATAAAACATTAGTACAAGTAGAATGAGAAAAAAATTGGAGAATTTCCCTTATAGTCCTACGCAAGTATATAATACACTTTGTATAAATTTTAAATTACACTCAACATATACTAGGCATATAGTACAGGCTCACATAAATGATAAGAATTTGCAATAGTAATATATAGTAATAGCAAAACAGTTCTCCAACTCCGACCGCAGTGGAGGGCTGGGGAAAAAAAAGACAAGCTAATTTAGTGAGGCGTCTCCATTTACCCGAAGATCATTCATTTTGTTAACATATTATTAAAGAGAGTATAAAGGAGATAAGGAAAAAAAATTTGGAGGATGAACGTGGAGCACTTGGAAATAATATAGTGTGTCTTTCTGCAAGTAGTTTCCATTCTCTCTCATCCCATGCCAAGAGACTATATGAACCATCACCTAAACGTGGCTAATTCACCACATTTCCTCCCCGAAGAAGAGGCATAGTTCTTCAGAGCGATAGCCGTGGCTCTGTGTCTGTGTAATAAAATACAGACATACATGTACAGGATCTCAGCTAGACACTATTACTGTTATAGAGGCAGTATCAGCACTTTTTTCTTTTTTTTCACTTCACCTTACATTTTACGCGTCCAAAAAAAATTCTGTACTGATAATACAGATTCTGTGTATAGTTACGTTTCAACGTTTCAAGTGTAACACACTGTATATAAGATGTTCATACATTAGGCTGCGGCCCCGGTGGGTCGGTGCTGATGCGAGTAGTGGTTGGAATTGCTATTTGCTATTATTGGTATCACTTCTTTCTCACTAGAGTCCATTTATGTACACACTACAGCACAATAGAAAAGAAGAAGACACACAAAAAAATAGACAACGTCGAGGAAAGGCCAAGTGAGAGGAGCATAGATAGAGTCGTGGAAGGCGAGCTAATTTTGAGTAAAGTGGATCCACTGAGAGAGTCAATGTATCTGTCTGCATATCATTAAGCTTGAGTGTAGATAGTTGCGGTACTTGATGAATATAGAATGTGTAATGGAAGATAGAGAACCCCAAGTCGTCACTTGGAAACTTGGAAATGATCAAATTTGATACGGTACATAATGTGATAGACTTTTAGCATCGCGTCTCTCTGTCTCCGTCTCCGTGTCCTCTCTCGTCTCTCCCATTCTCCCACAAAGTCCCAAATGATTAGACTATTTTTAAAGTCTGGAGAGGAGATCTCCAAGGTATTTTACACAAGAGCTACATAATCATAATAATATGTTCCGTATATGTAGTAGCTACTACTGTGGCTGTGGCTGTAATAGCCATACTATCTCCACACTATAGGATTAAAAGACTTTCCAATTTACAAATAGCTCCAAATATGTACGTATATATCTAGGCATTATTATTATGTATGTATGACTCTCCTCGTCCTGGGAATGATTTCCCACAAAAACAAACGATATTTTTCCCTTTAAATTAGCTATGCTCCTGGCAAATTATAAATGAAACGCTCTTGAGGAAATTTTGTGACGTTGTTGTTGTTGTGAGGAAAGAAATTCGGAACTTCATCTACACTGAAATAATGGTCTCCTATAGTTTCTAGAATATTGAACGGAGGAGGATTGGGCTTGAGCGTGTGAGGGATGGAAAGTGTAATGTGAGGCTTTCAACCCTGCCCGGTATCGGGACATCTGTATTCTATATTATGGTAGACAATTAAAATTTGAGGAGTTGATTTACATGACCGATTTAAAATCCATATAGGAGGGTACAAAGTTGTTCTGGGGTTAAGGCAACTAAAACTGAAGTAAAATTTAATTGGATAGCAATATTTGTAATTCCAGGTATTTTAATTTCAAGGCCTAAAGGTCGGCAATAAGGACAACGTGTAAAAAGACTTATGGCAGTTTGCTGGAAGTTTATTAGAAATATACCTATTGACTGTATAGCCAAATATAGTAATTAAACTACTGCGACTATATTGACAGTAGTGAAAATATATTTTCCCTATCACAGTTTTTGCATAAGTAATGCATTTTACTTCCACAAAAATGTCAATTTAAATTATTTTGCAGAATAGTATGACAGTATTAGGATCTCATTTTTGCAGTCCATATTTCTGTGTTACTTAAAGTGTTCATAAAGTATAGGTACTTACTACCAATATTCTGGCCGATAATAAATTGCAATATTGCCTCCGTCGCCCCCTGCTTACAATTGCCATGTAGCCGTATTTTAAAAGGTACAAAATATTTTATAACCACACTTTTTTAAACGGTACAAAATTTTCTAATTGTATGTTTTTAAAACATCCTTAGTTTTCCAATAATTACATGGTTTTTGAATATTGTAAAATTGGCTAATTGTAATATTCTAACCAGTGCAACATGGTCTAATTGCCAATTTTAGAAGATTATAAACTGTTTTAATTACCTATTGTAAAAATATTCAAACTTTTCTCTTTAAAACCCTTGCTAAAATAGGGGAATTAAAACTCTTTTTAAAATAGGGGAAATTGTACTAAATAAATGTTTTGTTGTTTTGAACGATGCAAATAATACTCTAAAACGAAATGTAAAATGCCTATATAACTCACACATATAGATATACAGCAGCCATAAAGTACAAATACTCTGTTTTGCATCTGAGTTGTAAAAACTGTAAGTGTTTGCTATATTTCCTTCAACGACGATAATTCGGAAGGATACAAAACTGCTCGTAGAAGAGGGCGATAGTCATATCGCCATATATATAGGAAGGAGTAAAGCGGACAAGGAACGGCTACGACTATGACTAGGACACGAGAGAGAGAGAAAGACAGAAAGGAGGGAAAGATGTGAGGAAGAATAAAAGGAGCTGGGACGCAGGCACCTATACTCCTAAACTAAGTTTGTGTGATCCTCAAGGAGAAGAAAAGTAGTGTAGAATTGGAAATTGGGATGAGTGGCGCTGGACCAATCTCATTTCTCTTGGCTTTCTCCTTTCAATTTTCTTCTTCCCCGCATCGTTTTGCAGATTTACACCGAACTAGCTCTGACTGCGAGACGTACACACTCCACTCTTACACTCTTACGACTTCTCTCAACTCTCTCTCTCTCTCTTTCCTTCCTTCCTCCCTGTCTAGCTTTAGCTTGGACCCAATCGATATTTTCCATTACGGATGCTAAGTCTTCACAAATGCGAGAATTCCATTTGCAAAATTCCCTTTTGCCTGTTACCAATCAATGATCTTGCTTCACTACTTAATTTATCCGCGAATGGAACACTTCCTATAGGTCCACAGACTCTTTTCCCGCGCCTCATGGAACTACTTAATTTATACTATTACTGACTTGATATAATTACTTCCTACACGTTACCATATTACTAATATGTCTATATGCAAATGTAATTCTTGAATAAAATATACACACTGTAATAAATGGGGAGTGCCATAAACTATATTATCTGTAATGCAATTAAGTATAACGACTAAAGTACCTACGGTACAACCCACTACCGTACCGGTACCGATACTGCTACTGCTCACCGATATTCGTTACTATTTTGTGATTATTTATTGTCACATTTTTTAATACTATCTATAATGTACCTAGTAGAACTACTTCCGCAGTACAGTGAAAAACAATGTGCAAAATTAAACTTGTAAAAATACTGTAGGTATACACCGCACCCCTTTTAGCCCTGAATTCCAGTCTGACGTCTGTTGTACGTAAATGTGTGGATTCGGTTTCGGTGTTGCCTGATCATTTGTATTAGTATTTGTATTTTGTGTATTTGTGTCTCAAAATCAAAGGGGGCAGACTTTGGCTGGAGACATTTTTATTGTTTTTAGATTTCTTGAAGTAGGACTGTAATTGAAACGTATGGGAAGAAATCCGGGAGGAATTTATGGTATCCACATGTAATTTGAGCGTCTGCTCGATAAATAGTTGTAGTGAGAGAGAGAGAGAGATGTGAAAACTCAGTCAAGCCATCTAATACGAGAAGAGAGGAAAGGGATCAGATCTGTCAGAAATGGAATTTTCCAATTTACGCAATCCTGCCAAAGTGTTCACGGAGACTTTTAAAATCATGCGGTAGTAACTTCTTGAGGACAAGTGGAAGAGATGTCACCCGATTCACTCTATCTGTATCAAGTGTTATGTCCTTCTCACCACACCACACCCAGACCCAGACCAATGCCAACGCCAACACCAACGCCAACACCGACTCAGACAGATACACAATGGCCCTATAAAAATGTTTTCGATTCACGAGAAAAGTAAGAAGAAAAAAAATATCCTCATTCTATTTACACAGAGTATATGTGTAGTTTGTAGTTTTTAGGATTTCATAAGGCTGTAAATATGAACTCAGCGGCTCTACATGTATGTAGTCTATGGATATAGACGGGGAACATATTCGCATTCGCAGGAGATAATATTATATGGGAGAAGTACTCTTGTTCTTGTTAGAGATGTGTGGGTATTACGTGTCGAGTCATAGACTTATACTCCTCCTATGGCTGAGTATAGGGAGAGGAGTTATGGTGTGAGCAGTAGGGAAAGATATGGTGAAACACGGGGCTGAGGAAGATAGACAGTGTGAGTAGTAGTAAAGAGTTGAAGTCTCTGTCTGGAGTCTCTGTCCGTCGTGGCTGGAAAATGTATAGTATTGAGTATGAGCATATAGGCAGAGTCTCCTTGTGTGTGTGTGTGTGTGTGTGTGTGTGTGCCCCTGTGTTGGAAGTAAATAAGTAAGAGTAAAGTCTAGGTCGGCAGTTCGACTTCGTTATCGTTACCATGTCGGATTTGATCAAACTCCCTTTTCTGCAAGCTATCCAATTACACGGCTCAGTGAGGCTCGCAGTATTGCTCCTATCGCTACCTCCTACATGGCACTTTACAGCCCAGAGACGAATGCATTCAATTCACCCAATTTAAGAATAATCCCTTACAACAATGTTATAAGACGAGGGGCATGATTTTCATGATAATATCCGAACAAAACACCCCATACATTGGAAATTGAGTCGTCCGCTCTTTTCTCTAGTCCTCTCCTCCTCTTTCACTTAAAATATTGTTATGACGATGGCTCACTCCATATCCATATCTATTCGCCATGCAGCCACCCTCCCGCTGTGAGAAGACGCGGAGCGAGCCGTTGAAGAGACAATAGGAGACAAGGCTTGTTCACAATTAAAACAAAAGCATCTATCTCCAAGCATTAGAAGGCTTTCACTTGGAACGTTTGCCTTACAAATTCGGTTTAATACCCGCTGGTATTTTAAGGATTTGCAATTTTGAAAGATTTACAATTAGGGTGATATTTTACATTCGGTTTAATTTTTTATGCTTCAAAATGAGCAAAGATTTCTAAATTATATAACTAAAAAATGTTGCATCGACTCAGCGAATAAATTACTAATTACGTTAGATGAGCAAATTACATAGGTATTACGTTTTCAAATTGTGAAAAATTTTCTTATATGACATTTTTGAAGGAGCAAAAACTGCCCCACTTACATATTTTGGCAAGGTGCAAAATAGTCTAATTGCACATTTCTAAATTGCTCAAAATACCAATTCCAATAATATTTTTTCCAAACGTGCAAAAATGTTCTAACTACGTACACTGTTTTGAAGGTGGCTATTTTGTCATTTTAATTCGCATTCTCAAAATTACAAAATATTGGAAATATTGTCAAATCACACATTAAATATAAAGACAGCCTCCAATAAAATGAATAATCTACCACACAATTTACAATATTATGTTCATAGTACCTTTCCCGTATTTTGCATGATGTTTAAAAAAACTGGACATGGCTGGAGTTGCCGCCTCTCAGGAAGGTTCAGGAACAATCTGTACCTTTACACGTAGCTATTCATATATATCCATATATAGATTTCTTCTCCCCAGTTAAAACTTATTTTAAGCATGTCTCCTACTTAGCTATGTAGATAGCGAGGGTAGATACTGTTGTGTAGTATGTAACTTGGACAAAAATGACTAGGCTTTTGCTTTTACTTGGTATATATATATGTATATTTATATATTTTATGTAGATAGCATAGATAGGTACTTGTTTGTGTATGTTGCTTGAGCAAGTATGTATGTAGGTAGGTAGGACGAATCTGGTGTGATACACTCAGTGTGTCTGCATGTTTGTGTAGAAACGGAGAAAGAGAAAGATTTGGAAATCCTCGACAGAGTAGAATCTGACAATGAGCTCAAGACAGAAGAGGAAATTTATTGTTCGCGAAAGATGTTGCCTCTAATCTGAGCCCAAGTACTGATGTATAAAGTGGTTCGCTCTCTCGCTCACTCACTTTACTTTTCGCTCTTCTATTTTCTATTTTCTCTTTAGTCTTTTTTTTTCTCTCTCTCTCTCTCCTCCTTTCCTTCCTCTATATCTCTCACTTTACTTTGACTCCAGTACTAAGGAACTATGTGTACAACATAGCAATGGAAACGATGGGGATATAGTAGAAGTGGGAAGTGGGACTATATAGGATATTACATCACATTACATTCCTTGCTCTTTGATCCATGGAGAGAGAGAGAGCAATGTATGCTCAGTCTTCGACTTTGACTTTTTCAGTGAATAATTGAGTTCGTTCCATTCATCTTCCCAACACTGATTCCAAACATTTTTCTACATGAAGTGCCAATGATCTCCCATCATCCATCATAAACTCCTGTTTCTGTCATATTCACTTTTTCCTCCTGTCTCATCTCAACATCATAAAGCTTAATTTAAATCGTCATTGACTTCCCTCCTCCAACACAACCAACCTCTGGCTACACGGCTACACAGGGAGAGGAGTGGTGTACAGGGAAACCCGGACCCGGTCCCGGTCCCGGTCCCGAAGTAGTCTCTGGATTCTCTGGATCCATCTCCATTTGTTTCCCTACATTAAAAATTAACAAAAGCAATTACTGAATCCAAATCTTCTTAACCAACTTTGCGTTCACCTTCTCAATCATATGAATGTTGGAACTTCTCTCAGTTTAACTCTTGGGGATTGCTCAATTATGCAGTAGTCAAGAGAGATAGATAAATTCCGCCCTTTTGTTAATTCACTCTAGCCGCAAACAGCTCAGAGGAGAACTTGTGCGCGCTTCCCCCACACCTCACCAAATCCCAATCCCAATTGAGGGTGCGAGATAAACCTCAAAAACAGTGGGGAAATTTTCTAGTGGAAGCCTTGTACAACTTGTAGAAAGTTTCTATATAGTTATATAGTCAATTTACATGGACACAAAAATAAAATGCCGGCAAGCCAAAAAAAAATAGTAAAACGATGAACTATTTTCATTATGAAAGGGAGAGCGAATGAGTGTTTTTCAGTACAAGTATTTTAATAAGATTGTTTTTCAAAAGTGAACAATTAATGTATCCACTATCTGTCTTATTACAGATTTTTTTTAAAAAGTTTACTCTACTTTAAAACACCTGTTTGCAATTCAATAGTTCTGATGGCAGTAGGTACATATTCCAATTTCAAAGCAATAATATGAAAACTACATAAAATGCATAGGTGAGGACATATTTGTGGTGTAAGTCCATCACAAGCCCACTATGGGCTTACGCCAAAATGCTTCTTCACCGACGGAGCTGGAAAGTGTGGGGCTCTATATAATTACTGGTCAACCAGGAAATGTGTAAAAGAGAGAGTGTAGGGTAAATTAGTGCAGCGGGAAGAGGGGGGCGAAACAGATAAATGTGAATCAGAGAAAGCGTCGCGTCGTTCTTTGTCCTTCGTCCTTTTCACACAGCCTCCGATCGTCTCTCCTTCTCGAAAATTTGTAGAAAGAAAATCGAAAAGTGGATAAATAGTCATTAAATTTATTTACTTAAAGGCTGGAGCTGCAACAGCTTCGCCTTGTTCAGGTCAAAGTCATTGGGTAGAATTGGATAGCATTACTCCTATAGTAGGTACACGGCATTAAGTCTGACGCTGACACCGACACCGTTACCGTTACCCGTACCCGCACCGGCACCGGCACTGGCTCAACCCGGACCCAAAGAATTCCAGTTTGAGATTTAAAGTGGAAACAGAACCGGAGCCAGAGACATAGAGACATATTCCACATTCCGCTCGGGATACACACCTATATGGACTGACGATAAGCCTAAAACGCGCCTTACGCATACGTAGATACATACGTAGTATTGTGTTGAATTGGAAATTGGAAGTCGAACTTCTCTCTCTCGCTCTTTACGATCGTCTAAAATCAGAATGAGAGGCGGAATGAGAGTAACATTAAAGTTAAAGGCAAAGTGGACGGCCAGCCAAGCGACTTCATACAGCACAGCACAAAGATAGGCGATGGTGTAGTGTGCCGGCGACGAGGCAGAGACTATGTATGTGCATGTGGAATTTGTTTTTTGGGGAAAAGGAATGAGAAATAGACGGAGACGGAAGTGAGAGAGGAGAAGCGGAGCGAGGAAGGAGGAAAAGATCTATTTGTGTCAGATTGAGCCTCGTCTCATCATTCATCACGGTCAATTTGTGGAACCTGAATCTGATTAGCCGGGTTCTTGGAGAAGCCCAAACTGTGTGAATAGGATTGTTTAATTCGCTTGATCGGTGTGCTATACAAATTCCCACTAGAAGACATCAATGATTGATACTGTACTATGTGGAATCTCTCCTTAACTTATTTTTCTCTCTCTCTCTCTTTATTTTCTCCCTCATCCCGATCCCACACAATTCTAAGTAGATCCAGATCCAAATCCAAATCCAACCATAACATCCACAAACAACCCACACAGTCTCTTCTATCACCTTCTTTTACCTTCAAGCCACACAACTAGACACGACTATAGCACTCCATTGTAATGCACAAAAAGTCTTCAGACAAAAGTGAGAAGGGAAGGAGCGAGCCGATTCCATAGCCAGTTCGTATCTCATCCATTGAGTGTCTAATTACAGATGTATGGAGTATGTAAGTGCCTCCCCTACTAATGCACTCATACTAATGCACTAACAATAATGTATTTGTCATAGTCATACTAATAGGTATGCAGCTACATACACATACGGGGCCAAAAAGGCGACCGAGGAGAAAGACATTGATAGGCATTGGTGGCTTGGTGGCTATGCTCAGTAGAAAGCGACTGAGTGAGAGGAGGGATAAATATAAAAATAAGGACTGACTGAGCTACTTAAGATACACACATTTGTTATGTCCGTACTTGTTTTCCCTGAAACCGAAACCGTAACCGAAACCGAAGACAAAACCAACCCAGGAGCAACTTGAAGGATGCACACGTCGTGCATATAGTATTTAACTTTTTATTAATTCATGGAGGCGCCCAGGAGGCCCGCTCCTAATAATGCATATTATATAGCTTAAGCTGAGAACCATTAGGCATCTCTCGTCTCATTCAAAATAGATGGCTCTTTCACTTGCTCACCTTGTAGTCGCTTCTCGGCGCGAGAAAGTGAAAAACGGAGCGACATAAAATTCAGCTCAAAATTGGCACCTGGAGAAATCATATCTGACGTGGATGGTGGGAGAGAGTGGGAGTGTCGGGTCACGGATGTCCAACTCAACTAAGTCACTCATCACTTAAATCAACTCCGGCTCCTGTCCAATTCCAAAGCAAAACATTTTAAATGAGACAGCACACAGTTTTCTTCTCCTATTGACTCCACTTTTGAACACATCTAAACAAAACACAAGTCGGAGTCAAAGTGAAAATCGAAAATACACGATAAAAAAAAGTGGTCACTGTCCCCATAGTTGTGAGTACCATGTATAGGCATGTGTGTATTTTTCTTATCGGTAGACACATTGCAGTATAATACGTAATACATTCTAGAAAAATAAAATGGGGAACTATTTGAATATTGAATATTGATAAAACGAGGAGTGAAATTTACGGGTCGAATAAAATCTATTAAAAAAAACAAAATTAAAGTACCTACCTAATAAAATAATTCGTTGAGAGAAAATCACTAAAAAAATGTATTCAAAAATTGAGGGAATAAAGAGTGCGTATGGACAGTACAGTGCGTGGTGTGACTGTGGTTCGAGCTAACCAAGTAAGGCAAGGACAGCGTTGCGTTCGAGTTGGAGTTGGATTGGAGCTAAATGGGGAAGTGAACGTCAAAGTCTAAAAGTTGGAAAATCTGAGCGGAGGACATTAACATACATGTACATCCGAGAGTAAATTGTGTTTGTAATGGAAGGCATGACAGAGGATTCGGAGCTGGATGAGAAGAGTCGGAGAGTTGCAGAATAATGTATGAAAGTCTTAATTCGTGGCAGTTGTGGGATTTGGCCTTTCTGTCGTACCCTATCATGTCCCAACTATCATTAAAATGTCCTAACTGTCACCATAAAACAAATTACTTGTGCTACACCCCTGCCTGTACCAAATTATTATTCACTTGT
Organism: Dicyrtomina minuta; assembly: GCA_949802685.1. Taxonomy (NCBI): domain Eukaryota; kingdom Metazoa; phylum Arthropoda; class Collembola; order Symphypleona; family Dicyrtomidae; genus Dicyrtomina; species Dicyrtomina minuta. The sequence continues at coordinate 50,224,713 of OX461812.1, forward strand.
GGAACCAACCCATATATTAGCGAGGCTCACTACATCCTCTTCCCTATCCCTGCCCCTGCCCCTATCCCTATCCCGAGGTACATACCACTTCTACCACTCACTTGTGCAGTGTCTATATGCACCATATCCCCCCTTATATCATCTCATGTGCTTACTAGTCAGTGTATTGCTCATCATACCGACACAGTCACAGTACAGTACAGACACAAATTCATTCAAATAATCTTCTGCTCTCTCTCTCTCTCATCTCACCGAATCGCCAAAAACACATATTATTATTATTATTATCATTACTACTCGAAACTATGTAGAAGAAGGCAACGGACGAGAGAGCGAGAGGCAGTAGTAGGTAATGTATAGGATGTAGTGTAATTCTACAGCGCGGCCCAAATTTATACGCACTGGCTCGCTCCCTTTCAGATCTACTGTAAAAAGGACCAATGGCAACTCTCCACTCCACTGTGTAGTGTGTACAGTATTTTCTTCATCAGTTTTTTGATGAATGCATGTGAATGAAAAGTAACTTTACTCCATTTGAGTACTGTAATAGTAATAGATGTGGGAAATCCTGTACATTCATGAGTCAGTATGTAGCTACGTAGATTTCACTATTTTCGTCTGTAAAGTGGTCCGCTATAAGGAAGGCTATGCCTATTTTCCACTCTACAGATATTATTTGTCTGCTTGTGTGCTATATTTTGATGGCTGTCATGTACACAAACGGTATTTTAGTGTTATACATGAAATGAATGCACAGTCGGCTGGTTGCAAAAATTACACACATTCTCCCTCCTATATGTATCTCATCTTCTCCTGTCTCTTGTGTGTGTGTAAGTTCCGTAGATTGCATGATTTTTTTTCCTGCTATTTCAGAGTGGAACTATGCAAAGGAAAAGTTCCACCCCAAAAAAAAATATGTTTTGTGGCCCACGAAGATAGCTAACTACCTCCCTCCCTCCCTCCTCATAATTATGTCCGTGAAGAACGAGGAAAGGCGTAGGAGCTCATGATATGCTAATCATAAAAGAGGACGCAAGATTTATGTAGATATGAGAGCATTTAAAGATTTTTTGAGGTTTTTACACATTCCCTGACACGACATGGGTTGAAGTTGAAGGGACGGACACACGGACATGAGTCTGGATACTGCACTTTTGTTTTAATGTTCAAATGGATGTAGGTATAGTAATGTACCTATGTTATATTTGCTTGAAGAATGAAAATAATTGATGCTTTATTTTTTCTAGAGTCAAAAGGCATCATCTAAGGCGAATGAATCTCTTAAAAAGATTCTAATCCTTCATGACAACAATCACATTATAGAATGTATTTGTAAACCGTAGATATTTGTAGATTTTTGTGCTATCTAGATCGCTTTGAAGATGCAAAAGTTCAAGATTTATAGTTGGAAGTTGCAGAAAAAATAAATAATCCCTTTTTGTTGGAAAAATAAAATTTACTGTGTAATTTACTTGTTTTTCTTGATTTACTTTTTTTTAAAGTGCAGAATAAACTATTTACGCACTTTTTTAAATGGAAAAATGCACCATTTAAACTTTTTTAAGAATGCAAAATAAACTATTTACACACTTTTTTAAATGAAAAAATGCACCATTTAAACTTTTTTAAGAATGCAAAATAAACTATTTACACTTTTCGAAATGTATAAAACACACTAACTACCCGTTTTTGAATGAGCAAAAGATGTTTTTAGAAATTTCAAAGTCATTTTTGAAATGTTTGTTTTTAGTTTTTAGCCAGAATGCTTTGATTCAATAAGCTGAATGGTTTGTTTTAATTCCTCAAAGACGATGTGTAACACGTACTATAATGGACTATGGAGCGGCACTACTGTATAATGGGGACGATAATAGGGAATGGCAGTGCGAGTCGAGTCGTGGTGAATGTATCTACCTACCTATCTACATAAAGTGAGGTAAGAGTTAAGGGTGTATTTGTAGACTGTAGACTTGACAAAGTATTTCAAGTGGGAATAAATTAAAAATGAATGATGGACTCTCTCCTCGATCCTGACTGACACTATAATTATCATAATCATTTTTCTAATATCATTCCATTCTGAGAAATAATGGAATCTAATAGAATGTAATGGAAAATGCAAAAGTTCTCTCTCTCTTTCTTCTCGAGGAGGACGAAGATGATGATGAGCTCGACAAAGTCTATTAAATGGGTTGGCCTATCTCTCACACCATTACCTGCCATTCCCGCACCACACCACCACCAACACCACCAGTCTCTCTCTCCAATTCTTCTGGCTATGCATGACCTAACATGACTCTGACTCTTCATTCTGTGTATATCTCATCTCTCTGAGGGGAAGGATGTCGACTGCACTTAATCAATTATTCTTGCCAAAAATTAAATTATTATACTCGGAGAGGCGGTAAAATCGATCCTTCCATTTACATCCACACAGCCTATATATCCTTTCTTTGAGGCTCACACTCAGTCAAACACAGGTAGTATTTAGTCCTTTGGATTATATGGACATTGAATTTGAATTTTTACATCAAAATAACAAAAAAGAAAATAACATGGGAAATTCATAAGTTGTAGTTTTGTATAATAATATAGTATGTATATTTCAATGATGTGTCAACAAAATCCGTGTAGTAATAATAATTACATATTTGCAACTTTTCCCTATGCGTAGTAGTCTCTTAAATTATTTTCCGGTTTGATATTTTGGACGGCATGTTGTGTTGTAGATCCGCTATAAGATACTATACAAGGAAGTAGATGAGTACACGAAAAAAAAATTATTAAAAATTCTTAACGTGCCATAAAGAAGGTTTTTTGAAACCAGTAATTCGTGTGCTTTGAATTTTGGATTGGACATTTTTATTTACTGAAATTAATCAAATATTTAAAGTTTTAAAAATCAGTCAATATAAAATATTTTACACTTGAAAAAAGTTCAAACTATGTGCAATTTCCGAGAACATGGATTAGAGCTAGACCAGTTCACAAAGTGTATTCATATGCTATCCGTAGTATTGGTATTTCTTAGATGCATATAGTTTCTATAGTACCTACATACAAGTCTGGGAAGTCTATGAAGAATCAAAATGACCCTCATCCGATTTAAACTAGGATTAAAATATGGGCTATGTAAAAAAACACTAATTGGGATAGATGCGTAAAGTGTTAATGGCGAAGTTTTTAAAAAAGTGCAAAATGTTTTATTTGCATGTTTTTATGTGTCAAATATTGCATCTACTTGTTTTCGGAAAGTGCAATGTGTTCGTAGGGTTTTTATTTACATTAATTTGAAAACTGAAATATATTCTGATTGCATGATTTTGAAATGTTCAATTTACATGTTTCTGAAAAAAACAAAATTTTCTATGTACGTGTTTTTGAAAAGTGTAAAACATTCTAATTACTTGTTTTTGAAAAGAAAGCAATGTGTTTTGTTAAATTTTCTATTGTAAAGCTCCAAATAGATCCCGGGGGGATATACGTGATACTTTTCCTTAGGCCCGGGATATATTAGAGGCCCGGGATCTAATGGAGACCCGGAATCTGCCCTTAAAGACCCAAGTACATCCCGGGGAGGGATATACGTTAAACTTGGTTTTTGACCCGGGATCTATTAGAGGCCCGGGATCTATTAGAGACCCGGGATCTATTTGGAGCTTTACTACATGTTTTCGAAAAGTGCAAAATATTCTAATTACATGTTTTTGAAAAGTGCAAAATATTCTATTTACATGTTTTCGAAAAGTGCAAAATATTCTATTTACCTGTTTCTGGAAAAAGCAAAATGTTTCATTAGCATGTTTTTGAAAATCAAAATTATAATATTTTTCCCTACAAAACTAAAAAAAAATAGAATAACATACTTTTAAAAATAGCATTTTGAACAGGTGGAACCGTTCACAAAAATAAATTTCCAATATTTTTTACTGTTAGAAAAGTAATGAATTATAAAAAAAATACAATTTTGAAAAACATGGAATTATGTAATCCTTTATACAGTTGAAAAATGTCATTACTAATGTCTACAAGACTGCTTAAAATCTGAACATTGTTTTCTCCACAATACAGTGTAGTAGTAGATATGGCCTTTTACATAAGAAAAAAATGGAATGCCTAATATTGCGTCATCGCTGAGGATACAAGCGGAAAAAGCAAGTCTCTAGATTATAGATAGTTCATTGGGAGTACGCACGATAGGAAAAGGAAAGTCGTGTGGCTCCTTCACGAGCCGTATTTTCCAGTTGGAAAATGGAGGAATTAGTTTTGTGGGGAAGGATGTGTTGGTGTGTTGGTGTGTTTGGGTGTGAGTAAAGTTTGTCTAAAACTCCGAGAGAACAAAAGGTAGACAGGAGAGAGGGAAGGAGGATGAGAGGCGGTAGTTTAGATAAGGTATGTCTGACAAGCTAAAAGCGTTAAAGTGGGTAAAGTTTAGAGTTGAGTGTGTTTGGTAGTGGAGATGAGTTGTCAAGCCAAAGTTCGCGAATTGATCCCTCCTCTGATCTGCACTAATAAGCCAAAGAGGATTTTCTTTGTCTCTCTCGAATTTCCATCACTTGATTACATGGGGATGGATGATGGGAAGAGCTCTCGGGATGGGATGGGATGGGAGAGCGTGGACGGAAGAGGAGATGAGGGAGAAGTCAGTCTTCCTCATGATTCTCTCTCCTTCTTCTTTGCTTCTACGCAATCTCTTCATCGGGTTTCAACACAAAGGTCGGAAGGCTCGACCTCCATCCGCCCAACAACACAATCCGATTAACGCCACTTCCTCCATATTACTCGGGCTTTCTTCACACTGTTCCCTCTGATTTCACTCAAGCCTGTCTTGTATTACCATTACCATGCACCACTATCCCATGTCTAAATAAATAATCAATAAAATAAATGTACAACATCACATTGGTTCGAGTCTTCCGCACACACAAACAGGCATCCAAGCAACCACTACTACATTTAAGTAGCTGTAGAAATATACCAAGAGCCCAAAGAGCCACTTACGAGGTGGAGAGCCCAAATTCTCATATTCTATCTATATGTTACAACAAATGGAATCACATGCATGGAGAGTGTGTACACAGGCGTTGCTGAATATTAAGTACCAGACAGTCTACGTAAGTAGGCACCTATGCAAAAAGTTGTATCTAAATCGCGTAGAAAATTAGCATTTCCGAAACTTGTATACCTTTCTCATTTAAATTCTTGCATATTCTCTTGTTGAACGTTATTTAAATTCTACAAATGTTCTAATTCTTATTTTTAAAATGCACCTAGGTGCTAAATATTGCTATTGCATATTTTTTTAAATTATAATATTGTCAAATTCCATGTTTCTGAAGGGTATAAAATATTCTAATTGTAAGTCTAAGTATTTTAAAAGTGCTAAATATTGCAATTACCTATTTTTAAAAGTTTTAAAATATTCTTATTACATGTTTTTAAAAATTGAAAACGCTTTCTACTACAGATATGAGTTATTTCTTACAAACAGAAAGCGAAAAAGTTTTATAAATACTTGTGTGCCATTTTAATCCCGAAGTATTGGAGTTGGAAACTCACATTGTTTGAATTTTTTAAATATTTTTAAATGAGTATTTAAACAACTACTGTAATATTAAAAAAATTACAAACTTGAATTTTTTTTATGATCGCTATCAATTGGGAATCAACTACATATACAACAAGTAGGTGCCTACATTCTGTTTTGGCTCTTCTTAACATCCTAAAAATCTTTTCTAGTTTCCTCCGCGTCGCATCGTCAAAAAATTCTTCACACTAGGTAAATCATCAAAAAAAAGGACTGATGTCGTTCTCAGTCTCGTTGTGGTTGTCGTTGCACTGTCAGTCTAGGATTTTAATATGCGTCATCATACTCGGTAGACTCGGTTAGCTGTAGCCTTTTAGGAGTCAATAGCTCATCAAACTTGACGAGATTTCAAAAGTAACTCCCTACCTAATACTATAGGTACCTACCTAGGTACTTTAATAATTGGGAAGTGGTTCACACTGATATTGATATAGAATATTGAAATCAAAATCGAATGTCATCTCACCTCTGGCTCTGACGCTAGCTCTGAGGAGTACAATTCTATGAATCTTTGAATTGGCTTTGACTCAAGCTTCGTGCACAGATTGTGGTTGTTGTGCACTGTAAGTTATGGTTATAAGTTGAATGGTATATATAGAGAACGAATATGTGAGGTATGCTCTATGTGTGTGTGTGTGTGTGACCCATCTCCCATGAGAAATGGATTGAGCCGACAATTTGAGATGGAAAGTTGGAAGCATGGGCGAATCCCTACAGTGACTAGGTGAGCAGGAGACAATATGCGAGTGACAGGAGAGCTCTGGGAGGGCAAAATGAAGGTGCGAAGAATCAATTGAATTGAAGTTTCCTTTCTCTATTTTTCGTCTTGTTGATCGTTTCTTCCTCTCCATTCTTGTCCATTTCTGTCTCTGTCCTCTCCCAGGGCAGTGTGTGCACTCTGTCAGTCTCATCATGATGGATCTACTCCATTTCATAGACAATGATGAGCATCTGTACTGATCTCTGTGTAGAGCTGTGAAGTTCCTTCACACACACACAGTATCTCTCCACATGCGTGTCTGTCCGTGTCCGTAATAATACTCTGTACAGACACAACTAAATTAAAAGTCCTATTTCCCATTTCCATTTCCCAGCGCAATAATGCTATTAGAATCTTCTGACGCTTTTGAAAATTATTTAGAATCAATTTCAGTTTTTGATTGGGATATATAGAGATTCGGGGATGACTATTGTGACGTCCATAAACACTGAAAACTGACGCTTATAGCACATAATATTATAGAGCATTATCGGTGTAAGTTGTTATGATTTAGTTTGGTTACAAAACTGACTAGTGAGCGGACTGATGATGGTTTGTGAGTGTAAAATAAAAAAAAAGTAAGATACAGAGATGATAGTGAGAAAAGGAAGACGGTGAAAAATTTCAATGAAATCGAAAAGGAATAATAAGAGGAGAAGTGAGTGAAACAGGTATTAAGAGCCATGTATATAATTCAAGTTAAATTCTTCTCCTTTTTTTTGTTGTTGTCGTCATAAGCGCCTGTGTACATTGTAAATTGTATATTATTATCATTATTATTATTACTACTACGTCTACGTCTACTACTAGGCATTAGGGACTACTACGAATCTATGTATTGAACTTGGATTCGGTCATGGTGATCAATCATGGTGGATGAGGATGGCAACTCCCGTCACTTCTTCGTCTAGTTAGGTGGTCGTCATCCCAATCTTTACCAGTTTTGTATACTTGTCACTCATCATCGGCATTATTCACCTTTGGCACATCTCTTCCGCTCCTACTACTACCTTACACTCCTGCACACTCACATCATCTCCTTCCTATACCAGCCCAATGCGAATGCCAACACCAACGCCAACTAAAATCTCCATTCTGCTTGTACATGCACCCAGCATCCAAATCCAAACACAACTATTTTACACCGTTCGCCACACAGTCCCAGCGCAGATAGACGAGAATAATAAAAACGACAACTACACTCGGGATGATCAGATTCCGAAACTGTTTGGATGAGACTGTCTCTCTATATCTGTAAACATCACACATTCAGAGACAGACAGACAGGGAGGACTGTATACAGATAGGAAACATTCATGAAATAAAAAGGAAGATGGGCTTTTCCGTCTCTCTCTCTTCTTCGTCTTTGGTCCCGTCCATCATTTCATCCCTTCTATGGACTCATCTTTAAATCTCTCTCACTCTCTCGCTCAATGCGTATCGTTATCGTTAACTTCAATACTTGTTTATCTTTGTTGCACTCTATTGTTCGGACGTGCTAAATGTATTAATGGGAAATGTATAGAAATGTGACTTGTTCAGACGCAGTGTCTCTCCGCTTCTTACCATTTACCATAGACCATAGCACACAGTGGATAGAATGCAGCATATATCATTTCGTAGGGGAATTATTGATGATGGTGACAATCAAAAAATATTTGGGTCTATTGTGTACTTGGTATTTTGTGTGCTGTGTTATTTCCGTAGCTGAGGCTCCCTTACGTTTACTTGCAAAGTAGTGTGAGTCTGCATTTGTACTTTGTACATGTAGAAGATGATGCAACCTACCTAGGGACCTACTCAGTTAGTGCAGTAATAATAATTCATTGATTGGTACTGCATCAGCAATCCATTGGATATTGGATTGTATCTTCCCAAGATTACCATCTCTCTCTCTCTCTTGTGGGATTTGAGATACCGCGATTCTGATTGTGACTGAGACTTTTACTTGAGCCACCGACTCACTACTCACTACGCCGTGTCTTTTTTTGATTCCCACTGATGAAGGTACTGGCTGCGTTACTGACAAATCCATGCACTTGAGAGATTGAGCGATAGCTTATAGGAGAGGTGACGGGCATGTTTGAGTATTTGTTTCGTATTTAAATACATTTATGCTTCCATGTAATTCATTTTCAAGACACTGTCCAGCCTTTTTACCTTATGTAATTTTGAATGCAATAAGTTACCTTTATTTAAAGTACCTACCTACCTAGAAAACAAGAGTACCTAATTAATTAACTAAAAAATCCGAATATTGCCCAAGTCCGGGTCCGATTCCTGGTCCGATACCGGGTAGTCCCCATACTATCAACATTGTTTGGTTCGTTTTCGTTCTATATAGTTTAGCTTTGAATTTAGAATGACTGCATGAGTTGATGTACAAGGGGAAAATAGAAGGTTGTTTCTATATAAAATACGTATAGATAATTAGGCGAATCATTATACACGGTGATTGGGATATATGACCGACCGTTCATACACTGTGGAGAAATAGGCTCGCCCCAATCATTCGCAGACAGGGACAGTTTACACAAATGTAATCAAATCAATAGTTGAATAGAAATGGAAATCCAAGCAGAAACGTTTGGGTGATATGGTGATGGTGATTCTCATATGTAGTCCCCATCCTTGTCGGCCTTGTCTCTAAATTATAATGGTAATCATTTTCCTCTCGCTACATCGTTGTAATTTAGTTTTGTATTTGGAATATATGCACAGAATTTATGGCGGACACGGCGTTCATTGTTTATTGAAGTGGAAAAGCTTGGCAGTTGTTACATGAAATTACTCCGTTATTGTCAATTTGAATGTTTCTGAGCTCTGTGAGCACTCAAGTGGAGGTAGGTAGTCCCATCATATATCTGTACATATATAGGTATAGGTCCATTACGTATAAAATACAAGGAGAAATGGAAAAGGACAGTTTGGTCTCTCTTCTTCCTTTAAGCTCCCCATGTAATTACATTCCTACTGATATGATATTATGCACTCGGAAATACACGGTTACGATTGCATTTGACTTTAGTACAACAAACTGTAGAAATGTAGATTCGTGGACTCCATTATATTATGTATTTGTCATTAATTTCAATTTCGACGGCAATGCTCTCCATGTGTTATTTACAAGTGGAAGCGTCCAGCTTGGAGACATATATAATACGTAGTCATAACATAGTGGTTTACAAAGTCTATAATAAAAAATGTCACATAATAAACTACATATATATGTAGGTGCGTACCTACAGGTAGATGATAGCGAGTCATGGAAGAAATCCTGTACACACAAAAAAAAGATGAGATGAATTTGAAAAAGTTGCATGTTTTTTTGTCATTATCAAACTAATCGTAGAAAAATAGTTGAGCAAAACGCCAAAGCCACACTGAGAGCAGTAATAATTATAATAATACTGACATATCAAAATATACTCTTATACTTATACTTACCTACCTACATATATTTAGAGGAGATTGAAATTGAGCCTTTTTGTGTAGGTACAAGTTGGACATGTCAGAGAAGGCTCAGCCTACCACTAACTACTACTACTACTAACTACTGCTGCTGCTGTTCAAATTCGAATTCGAATTCGACTTGTACTTCTAATTTGAAGGTTATGTGCTCGGAATATTTATGGAGGGAACAGGAGCAGGAGCTTATAGCCGCACGGACATGATGTGAGCGAGGTACAGGTGAAGAGATAGTATTACAGGGAGGTCGAAAAAATAAGAGCTGATCTGTCAAGACGAGATGGACACAATAGTGTTAATTAGGAAGGGGGGCGGACTTTTCATGAGACTACGATTACTACGACTAACAACCTAATACGATGACGTTCAGATTGCAGTGGCTCTTCTCTGTTCTCTCTCTCTCTGTTCCTCCTCGATCTCTCGTCCTTTTGTAAAACTTCTTGAAAATCTTTCAGCTTTGACTTTTGCTCAGCCACATACATAGCATCCAACTCTAATCATTATCATCCTCCTTATATCATCCTCCTCTTTATCTACATTCAAATCCATACACGCCTGGAATTATTATTATTTATACGTGAGGGGACGTCTGAGTATGTACGTCCCTACAATCCTACTGACTACTGATAACTCTCTATGCGGATTAGTCTTCGTCTCTGCACTAGTCACCAAGACCAAGACCAGGACCAGGACCCAACGTCATGAGGCAGACAGACAGAGGCGAGTAAGACAGTTGAGGACTTTGGCCAAAGATCACACGTAGAGAGAAAGAAGAGATGAGTTGATGGTAGGAGGAATAAATGGATTTCATATTCTAAATGTCCATTGTACGAGGGACCATGGAGCTCTAAACTGTGACTCTCCCATCACATCAAAGTAGCTACATATCCTCCTTATTTAGGATCTCTATTAGGTATTTTCCTATAACATACCATGCATCTATTTTCTTAGTGCAAAGCTATTTTAAACTAGACGAGACCACTGCACATAGACTATAGACATGGACATATGGACACACACCACTCTTGAGGAACAATATCATTACCAATAGAAGTGTAAGAGCTCTTTATACTTTATATTGGTTTGACGTTGACCCAATAGGATGAGATAAGCTTCAACTTATATCTAATGCAATTACATAGGAAGCTGCTCCTTCTGTTGTTGTTGTTGTTGTTGTTACCAGGGCCGGAAAAAGAAATTGATTTTAGGCAATTTTTTTCCATACAAAAGCCACCATTTTGATTTTATTAATGGTTTTCTTTGCTAAAGCAAAATGCTGTATTTACATGTTTTAGAAAAGTGCAAAATGTTCTTTTTACTTGATTCAGAAAAGTGCAAATTGTTCTATTTACATGTTTTGAGAAAAGTGGAAAATGTTTCATTTCCATGTTTTTGAAATGTACAAAATTGTTTAATTTGCATGTTTTAGAAAAGTCAAAATACTTTTTTTTATACATTTTTGAAAACTGCAAAATGTTTCATTTACATGTTTTGAGAAAATTCAGGCAGCGGGGGCTGCCTGCGCTGGCCACATTATCCGGCCCTGGTTGTTACCTTTGCTGTTGCTGTTGTGGAGATAGGTGTTTAAATTTAGAATGAGAATATCTATGTATAGTTCAAAAAGTGAGATAATCAGGATGGAGGATGGGGAATGTCTACATATTATTCTTGAGATTGGGATTATGGGATTTGTATTGTGATTCAAATTCCTTGCTTACACCCAGCACTAGCACCAGGCCAGAGTATAATATTAGTGGTAAGCACCTCAGCTGATATACATAGCATGAAGGTAGGAGCCTACCTAATTGTGATTAAATCTGTACGGCACAGAGCTAAATGTTGATGTGATATTATATGATATGATACGATTATTTGCCTTTTGAGACAAGTGAGTAGTGTGAGTGTGTGTGTGTTTGTTTTTTTTGTTTGTGGCTTCTTCTTCGTCTTCGTCTTCGTCTTGGAGACTTTGAGACTTGCGAGTGTGTTCAGTCAGAGTGAGAAGGAGAAGAGGGGAGATGGTTTGAGGAGATGAGAGACTGTGTTGGATGTTGGTTGGTTGGCTTGGCGACTGGCGAGTAGACGAGGTGGGTAACACCTGTAGGATGGCACTATCATGTGTTATCTGTCAGTGTCCTTAGCAGATGGAAAGTTTCGCAGCAGGATTTGCCGATGCTTCGCCGGTGATCCACACGATCTTACTAAATTATGATACACACTTCCACAGGCCACACACAAACCGAATTATCTATACAATGCAATCCTCTCTCTCTCTCTTTCTACATCCCTCTCTCATGCATATCGTGGATATATTAGTCTTCACAACTCTCAATGACTTCTTCATCCACCTCTTTTCTCCAACATGTCTCTCTCACATTCTATTCTATTCTCCTCTTCCATTGCATTGGCTCATCTTCTCTCTCTCTCTCTCGCACTGTACTACTCAAGTCATCATTGCAAGAGAGGACAAGACAACAGCAACAACAGTCATCACACATATACATACAGACCTACGTACGAACATCATCCAATATGACAGTAAGGTAAATGTTGGGAGGATAGTAATCAAATTTAAATACTGAGCATATCTCGGGACTACAGTGCAGTGCAGTGCAGATCCTAGACTACCTACGATAGGATGGAATTCGAATTCGCAGTTATCTCTGTACAGCATCATATCACATACAAAATCACAGTATCAGAGACATCATCAGAATTAGAGTTTAGAATGTCCACGTCGACGTCGACCACAGCCACGATCACACTACGCAGTCAGAGTCACAGTACAAATAGCACTGTATCAGCTGTACGATAGTAGTTAATAATAATATACAGCTTTATTACGCTGTACTGTACCTGTGTGTGTGTAGCGATTCAAATATCAGTCTCAGTTCTCAGTAGGTAGGCACTTCACATTCTAGGTTTACATACTTGGTTTCATTAACAGTAAGTATACTCGAACACGTAAATTAAGGCTCTGGATGGATGATACACGGAATGTAGGTATGTAGTAAGAGACTTACGCCAGTATTAGTAGAAGTCGTCCTTTCTATTGCCTTACAATTACAAGAAATGGGAATCAGATTTAGTTTTAAAGGCTTGTCGACTTTATATCTTATTTGTGTATTTATTGGATGAAATGATAGTACACGGAATTTATTCACGTTCGCTTCGAGCTCCACTCACGGTTACGATACGATTTTCTGTCGAGTTAAACCAAACGTAGGTAGGTAGTATTAAACTGTGTACCGTAACTCTTCTAATATAACTAACTGGGGGGAGGGGAGTTACTTCAAACTTTGCTAACAACATGTAAATCAAAACATGTAAATAGAACAATTTGCACTTTTCAGAAACATGTAAATAGAACATTTTTCACTTTTGAAAAACATGTAAATAGAACAATTTGCACTTTTGAAAAACATGTAAATAGAACAATTTGCACTCTTCAAAAACATGGAAATAGGACATTTTGCACTTTTCAAAAAGTGTTTTTGTTAATGTTCTGGAAATTGAATTTTTATTACGTTTTTTGTGGACGACCCCTACGTGTACGTTATGAGTACAATACAGTCAGTAACATACCCCTCCCACCCAATGCAAAGGACAACGCGAAAGCGACCTCGACAGCAGCTACCAATCGTATGGACTTGCGACAGAATGATTTTAGCTGTGCACTGGACTTACGGCAGAATGACTGTTCACCGACGATATATGCATGAATGACAGGCATACTTTTCAAACAATTATTTGTGATGTTTCTGCTTTAAACTTGCAATTACAACTTTTTGCAACTTTTTTTGGTATTTTGAAGTTATTTTGAGATTTTGTCAAAAATGAATAAAAAACACTGGATTTTTTCATTTTCACATGTTAAATCCCATAAGGATTTGGCCATTTTGAAAGTCGACCACTTTTTCAAAATGCGCGCGCCTTTTATGCGCAAACAGCGCAAAATGCACTCAAGTCTATATACTAGTGGAAGTGTCTAGGGTCAGTAGAAGACGTTTTGGTAACAATCGGTTAGATCCTAGAGTTACATGTAAAATACTTCCCAAGTTAGACCCGGGAGTTGTTAAAAACTCAAGTATAAAAGAAAAAAATCCTCGCCATTTGTTTCGATGCTAAAGACCAGGGAGTTACATAGTAGGGACACTGGCCTGGGAGTTATTGGGAAGCCCGGAGTTCTTAGAAGCTTTACGGTACATACGTACAGTGTATGTATTTGTTATTTACATCGTCAATGGGACACCCTAGACCGTTCACCAGCACATAGGATAGGACATAGGGACACATCTCTATTAACTAATCTTGATTTTGGTACATTACTATAAATACACTATATCAAGGGAAGCAGTAAGAAAGAACTGGCCAGACGAGTAAAATATGACTGTGCTGGTAAAGCTCTCAGTATTTTATGAGAATGCACTGATAGTATAGGTAACTTGGGTACTGTTCGTTCAGTCCAAGTGGTTGCGGTGGTAGACGCGGTGGTGGTAGTTGTAGTCGTAGTCGTAATCATAATTACAAGGAGGGCCGGCATGAATGTATAAATGTAGTCATAGATTATAAGAGACATAACAATTGAGTCACTCTCATATATGATAATAATATCAGTATTTCATTTTCATTCACGGTCTCTTATGATGATGCGTACCCACGCCATCGCCCTCCTCTCAAGCACTCAAGTCCGTCGTTTAATTCCATGTTGATGTCACTCCTGACTCCGTACTCGTCTTGTAGCCCTGTACCGTGTTGAACTGACATTTGAAATGGACGTTACGGAGAGTAGGAGACTACTACATAATTTCTTATTAGCTTAATATGTGAAATATAGAAATATAAATGCCACGATTTTAATTCTATTGTGGGTGTACTTCATTCATTGTAGGTACATTGTATTCTATTCTACGATCGAATAGGAACAACGACAGACGACGACGACGACTAAAAGGAAACTCCATGAAATCCCTTAAGATTTATGAATCTGCATACATAATTGACTCGTCAAATTGATTTGCAAGCAAAGGTATAGCATCTGTTCACAGTCACATTCACATTACTGTATGGAGGGCGTACAGAACTATGGAGTGATGCTAATAGAATTATTTTATTTATTTACTGTTGTTGTTATTATTCATTTCTTGTTTTTCTCACATAATTTTCTTGTAAATCAAAATTAAAAGCCACTCGCTACTCACGAGAAGGTACACTCCGACTCCATATACCAGTATATTCACTATACTTATAACCTATAGTGCCTTTAAATATTCAAATAAGTCAGTGCCTTTATATTATACAAATTGTACAACATATATTTTTATTTAATAAAAATCTCCACCATAAAATTGGACAGGGAAATTACTAATTCGAATTCCTAATTTTTCAGTACAACAGATTATAGTAATTTGCTCAACATACGCTATACGCTATGGTTTGTCAAGCCTAATCAAAAAAGTGTCAAAATGCCATTTAAAAAATCATTAAGGAAGGTAGACAGAAGGACAGGGAACATAAAAAAAAGGCGTTTGTTTTTTTTAATTTAATTTAGAAATCTCCCTCCATATTTCCATTTTCCATATGTTATAGCATGTAGCAGAGGGCTTATTAGAGGGGCAAGACTGGTTTTATTAGGAGAGCCTATATAGGCATAGCCATAGTCATAGACCTTGCTCGTCTCGGGGACTATATGTTATCTATACTATGTTCCACAAGTTACATGCTTAATTCCTTCATAAAGATTCGCTTAGGTTTTTTAATACTGTGAGACGGTGACGGTGACGGAGACGGGGACGGGGATGGTGACTGTGAGAGGAAGAGGAAGACGGCAGGGAAAAAATCTGTGGTATTGGAGGTAATGGGAAGCGTAAATGAATAGCGTGAAGAATGTAAAGAGGACGGTTTGTTATTTGATTTTTTAACAGATTTCTAATTTGACGAGTTCTACAGGCACTCAGTGAAGTGGAGGGAGTGACTTGGTCGTCTTCATCTTTGTCTCTGTGACGGCTGGATTAAAGGGATTTCCAAGGAGGAGACCGTGTGATTTCCATAATAAGTCTGGAGAGCAGAGACCGCGGTACCGCTCCCGGTACCGGTACCGATTCGGGGAGCGGAGCCGAAGCCTGAGCCGGAGCCGGTCCGGGTTCCTGGAGCGGGAGAAGAAGAGACCCGAGCGTCGAGTTGACTCTGGGACGAGAGAAGTAATCTAAGGAAGTCGGGATGCGGAGTTGTTATAATATTGCCTGAGAAAAAGGAGGGCTTCCATCTCCAACTCTGTCTCTCCTATGGATGGCATCTGTGAGGGTTGACTTGACGATGGGCTGATTCTGCCTCTGATTCTGAGCTGATGCAAATTCAGATCACGGAGTGGCAATATGGATGCGGAGAGATATGAGAGATGAAGGAAAGAGATGATGATGCCAGTGTGGAGCGTGTAATTTATTCGTTACCATGTCGGAAAAAAAAGCGGATAGTGATGGTTGCTTATCAGGACATATTCTTTTATTAGAGCCTTAAGGTTAGGTACAAGTATTGCCATTGCCAGTAAGAGTTAACTATGAGGTTGTTTTTTTTCCTTCCGTTTTTTTTTCTTCTTCTCTTCTTCTTTCGTCTTCCATTATTTCTTTTTCATTTTTGTCATGTAGTCATGTTGTCCTTCTCCATGTCCATGTCCACATTATGACTATGTGTAGCACTCGCTCAGTTCTCTGACTCTGTCTCTCGTATTGCCTGCCACAGCCACGTCTCGGTCTCGGTCTCGGGTGTTTCGTATTTCTGTATTGTTGTTGTTGTCGTTGTTGTTGTTGTTTGTGGAGTCAAGTATGATCGTTGTAGTTTATGCGGGCGCTCTTTAAAATGACAACTTGGGAAAGGGACGCATATCCAAAGGAGAGACGGAGTTCAAGCTGACGTTGGCGTTGGGAACCGTATGCCGTATTGGCGGCTTCGGTTTTGGCTTTGACTCCATAGCAATTGGCATTTTTTAGTTTGACCAAGAAAGACAAAAATATACGTGAATGTTCTTACGAGTTTTTCTCCTATTTTGTTGGCCATACTTACAGGATTTTTATTGTGATAGAACGTTGAATTTTCAGCGGAAGCATATCATCACAGGACCAAAATGGAAGTGGAAATCATGAATCACGTCACAATCGCGGACTTTTTAGAGTTGACTGAAGCTCAGAGCGCGTTTTTTTTCCGTCTCGGCTCAGGATGTACAGAGTACAGAAGGCATATAGTCTGTACAGGCGGATATGCGGAATGTATATTGACATAAACTGGGAGACTTTTTGAACTGATAGTTGTAGGTTTTTGTAGGCATATAGTACAGTGGTTGGTCGTACTAGTCGTAGTTCACATGTAGGAAAATGTGACTATTGTTTATAGGATTTTCATGTGGACACCAATGGAATTTATAGTCATTGTTTCATGTATGGGGCCATACAGAGGAGAGCGACGGAGAGAGAGAGAGAGAGAGAGAGAGAGAGAAGGACGATGAGTCTTGGATAATATGATGTAATATGAAGGAGACTCAAAGAAGCAAAGAAGTAAATGAGTTTTCATGACGATTTTTGATACAGGAATGAGAATAGGAGTCAGCATGTGGAAGACGAGTAAATCCTTGAGGGGATTTGAGGGAGCTGAAGAGATGTCAAATGGTCCAGAAGTTGCTAGGATCTTTCCAGCGGTCGTTCCAAGTCGACAGCACTATCTGAACATTATGGCCTTCGTGACGAAATGGCTCAGATTACCATGTCTCCACTGAATGCCAACTTCATCATTCTTCATACAAACTCTCGGAGAAACTGGAGAGAGCGAGTTTCTCAAGAGTACAACACACAACCCACATATACGTGGAATATATACAGAGAGTGTACCGGTACCGGTACCGGTACCGTTCCGTCGGCCTCCCAGCCCCGCTCACCATCTTCATTCACCGAGTCTCTGCTCCCATCCACGCGTCCATTCTCGACCATTCTTTCAATGTTTCTCCAGCTTTTTGAACCTTCCACATTTATTTCTACTTTCTGTCTCCCTTCCCACTCCCGAGATGAAGACCACGGCTCCACTTCTTACTGTACCAACAAACTATATGCATATCCACCTATACTCAAACTTGAAACCAGGCAGCCATGCACCTCAGTCTACCTATGTCATCTCTCTGAATTTCGCCTATATATGATCTTCCACATATATGCGAATGCTTTTTTTATCTCTCCGTACGGTAGGACGTAGCACCATAGCATAGCATAGTAGGTATACATGTAACTACGCCAAATCTCAAGTATTTTCTCCGTCCAACTTTAACCGACAGTCATTTTAGCTGAACTTTAGCATGGAATAAAAAAAAGTTTGTAAGACTTTTTTAAGCTCACAAAAAGCTCTGTTTAAATGCTCCTCAACTTCCTGGAAGAAAGTGTCACAAAGATGGAAAACTTTTAAGTTTTTTTTTAAGAAAAAAGGAGGAAGCCTTATGACGACTCCCATAGTATACTGATAGTGTAGGAGAGCGGGTGGGTAGGCATGAGTATATGAATATGTGTAATATGTAGTTACGTACTCTCAACGTGGAATGCATTTCCTCCTCAATCCCATTTCATTTGCCTTTCTCGGTATTAATATGCTGGAAAGAAGATTGTTACATAACTAGGGCTATTTCCACAAGTGAAGATAATTAACAGTCGCAGTTGGTAAGCCCTTAAGTAAGGTTATAAGTCGCAAAGTCTCACTGCATTCTAATCTCGGAATCAAACCTCCAAAGAAACCGCCGTTCCTCTCCCTCCTCCTTCCCTCTCTCTCTCTCTCTCTCGGTCTTATCGGCTCCTCGTGACTTCTGCTCTGTTCCTTCAAGACGGATATGGATATGGATGAAGATAGATATGATGATAAAAAAACCAGTGCAAAGTTTTGCAAGTGTACTAAATATAAGTAGAGTAAGCATATAGAGTGTATATAGTATATAGTTTCATTATCACGGTATTAGAAATTTTTAACTAAAAGAATAACAAAAACTTGTGCCCATCTACCTAAGGTTTTATGACTACCTAAGATTTGCATGATTGCATATACTGATATATTTCCAAAAATTTTTGCAGTGTTTTATTAATTTTAATTTAATGGAGAAAATATACAGAAGAAAAAAAATGCTATCTCTTTCCTGACATACTCTATATGTAAAATTTGATATAGTGCTAATTACTCTAATCCATACCGTCAAGGAGAGGGGGAAAAGTTTCGGATGGGGAAATGGAAATTTCTATATATGATATGTAAAGCCGTGAAGCTACGGGACCGAGTGTGGAGAGTAAATGTTTTAATGATACTCTCCGAGAATTTGCCTTTTGATAAAAAAAAGAAGTCTTTCCTATGTATAGACTGTGGGCTGGATGCTGGATGAGTGCAGGCGTAATAATAAAAGGGTTGGTGGATCCCTTCAAGGATTAATACCGTCCATTTAAACGGAGTAAAATACCCCCTGGAGTCCCGACAAAACCTTTTGTAAACTTGGTTCGTTACAGTTAAGTTTTTGTTACGCGCTCCCTTCCTATGCCTTCCAGCATTTATTATTATTCTTGTACTTATTCGGTAGTAGATTGTGGAAGTGTGTTGTATGCTAACTACTTGACTCCTATTACTACTACTAATACCACATACATTTCCTCCATAAGGTCCATCTCTATATAGTTTACAGTATGGCTCAAGACTCTCTATGGGCATAGAGATCTACTCTGACTATCGACATGCACTGGAACTGCATAATACGGCTATGTACATAATTAGGTACATAGCCAGATCACTACTAAGGTACGGCGAGTGACCCTTCGTTCTCTTCGTGAACCTCTTATTTACTTATTTTTACCTTTACTACAAGAGCCCTTCAAGTCCACGTCAAAACAAAATAAACTACTACTACTATACTACTAATGCTAATACTACTGTGTACAGTGGTCTCCACTCTTCCTGTACAACTAAACTACCGCGTCTTTTTGTTGTGAGGAGTATACAACACACAAAAGGGACCACACTTGGGACCGGGACGGAGTCGCGGAGTATATGAAGATACTTTGTTCACATTATTTTATCATAATGCTTTAGTTCCCTATTACCTTCTATTTACACTACTTTACTCACACTTGACGACTTGACTTAAGAACTTGTGGCATTATTTTCTCTCTGTATATTGCTTGACACTTATGACATCAAGATTGATTAGGATTGAGCATGCAAATTCTGTCATTTATTCCGTCAATAATATTATTATTACTACTACTACTACTGTTAGTGTAGCACATATTTTGCCTGTAGCCTATAGCATAGGTAGATAATATTGTCTATAGTAGGCTCTGGATTTCCATTCAGAAAAATCAATAGTACCCAGTCACTATTTATCATGTATGTATGTAACCAGGAATAAGCGACGGTGGATTGTCATAATTACCATTGTGAGACTGGGACTGTGCCTGTGATAGCCCCACAATTTCTAAGTTGCACTTGTCATTACCTCCCCATCTGTTTTTATTCACGCTCCAATTAATTCATTATAATTATATTATGACCAATATGTTTGTAATAGTAATTACCCCTATAGGGGATCGATGCACCCTAAAAATAATATAATGTTGTTAGTATACTGATATGCCATTTATTGTTTGATATATGTAGCATGTATGTACGTGCATGCAAATTTTTGAGCAGGTCTCAGATTGAGAGTTCATGGGACGGAGGACGAGGACGAAGACGAAGACGGAAACGGATTGAAATGGTATAGGGTAGTGAAAATACAGATAGTGAAATTGAATGAGCACGACATTCGAGTCTATGAACTTCAACGTGTGAGGCCCAAATACCTACAAAAATCCAAGACAAATACAAATTATACTGTACAGGTAGAAGTCTGTGTGGTAGACATTTTTATACTCAAAGCATCAGGACAGGACCAGGACCAGGGCTAGACTCAGTAGTCCCGCTGTGATACAATAATATGCAATTGCTATAAAAAAATGTGTAAATTTCCGTCTGTATGAATAACAAAGTAATAATAGTATCATAAATTTAATAAAAATGTATGAAAAATTATTTGTTTGAAATTTTTTTTTCTTTAAAGAAATAAAAATGTTGACTAAAAGCGGCGGAATCTACCATAAAGTATGAATTGTATGTAGTGTTATTTGCAAGAATTATGATGAAATTATAGATAATAGATTTTCTTGATTATTGTAAGAAAGGCAATTTTCTGTACATTGATTTTCGGGGAAGTTCCAGTTTCTGAGTATTTTTACATGTACACGAATTTTTATGATATCTACTACTACTACTACTACTGCCACTGCTGCTGATACTGATAAAAGCCTACCTGTAATTAGAAGTTCTATATATTAAATTTTATTTGCTCGTGAAAGCTGTACACTCAAATGTAGGTAGGTACCTCGATGCTTTATAGTATAAGGGACGGACAATGTATAGCTATACTCCATACTCCACAGTAATTGTATCCAATATTAATTTTATTTTGTTTCGTGCACAATTAAATCCCTCCTGCCAAGAAATCATATCATAAAAGTTATGAATGTAATTATGATTATTACTACCACTATTATTGCTGTAAGACTAAAGACCAAAACCAAATAAACATTCAAGTCTCTGTATGATCTGTAAATTGTAGTTAAAAGCGATGGAATAGGCGAGCTTTGTCTAAACCTAAACTTGGACACAATTTGTATGATTACAGAAACTTTGCACGTTCACAGTGCCCATTCTGCATGCATCCGGTGAAACTTGAATTGGACCTGATACTGGTGTACACTGGCTACCGTACCACCGCACCGGCTACTGGCTCTCGCCTTCGTATATGTACATAGACAAGGAGGAGGTAAAATATACTTTCAACATTTCAACATTTTCCAAACAGAAACAGAGAGACAGAAAAAGTAAACAGCTCATAAATTCCTCGTAAATGTTTCATATAAACAGCTTGACTGTAGACTCTAACACTATAGCACTGTCTACCTGCTTACTTTGCATTGACATTTCGTGGGCTATCTTACCTACCTGCCTAACTACCTACATATAATTATATGACAGCCAAGTACCCATTTTAATTTCACATAACAATGAATGCGCTGGTGTGCTAGACTCGAGATATTTCCCTTGCATTATGTACTGGGGAAATTATAGCGTGTAACTCATCCAAAGCGTAAAAAGTAAAAATTGTCATGCAAAATAAAAATAGTTTTTACCACACCACGACCAGAACGAAAACGAACGAGTTTTCATGTTCTGCTCCCAACTAAAATGTAATGTAATTTCCCCGGTAGTCAGTCGAGTCGTCTCTCTTATAGGATAGTTGTTATAGTTGCCGTGTGAATTTTCCAACTTTATTATGCCGTCATTTAAATGTATTACTTTACTTTATATAGGTAGGTACATTGTTTATAGTTTCTATTTGTACTATATACACTACACAGTTTAACATTAGCTAAACTGAACACTCAAAGACTGAATAGAATAAAGAATTTCACACAATCATTCTTCTTTGTAAAATTTCTAAACGGTTTTTCTGTACAGAGTGTGTGTAATTTTCAAAACTTTGTTCTTTGATTAGCATTTCAAGTAAGATATGTGAAAGAGTGAGTGTAATGTACCTAGGTAGGTAGGTACTATATTATACAGCACTGGACTGGACATTGAGTTGCCCCTGTCTTTCTGTTCGCAAACGTGCTCTGATATTAAACATTAATAAATAATTCACGTTCCGCGGTTCGGCAAGGCAATTATAGAATACAACAGGTAAAGGCTCATAAAACCAACAACTTCAGCAACCAACCAACCTCACACACCATAGATATCAATCCAATGGTATACAATATATGACAATGGCTATTGGAAGTAATTATAAAAAAAAAATTATCTACCTTTATTTTATTGTAAAAAAATCATCTTTAGAAGAACAGGATTTTTTTGCCCATTGGGAATTATTACATTTATTATTATTATTTATTACTATATATATTATAGACACATAATTATGAAGGCAAAGGCGATGACTGTACACCTTCGTGCTTCGCTATTCTCAACTCCAGACCCACAAAGACTAAAAAGAGGCTCTATAATAACTATAAGTAGTCTAAACCTTTATCATTTTTACATTTTACAGCATTACAAAAAAACGCTATGCTTTTATTCCCTTCCGTGAATGTCGGTGTCGGTGTCGGTTTTTGAGTGTGTGAGTCGCGGTGCTCGTTTGAATGGTGTATGGTAAGTGCATGTCCTGGTGTGGTAATAAAGCCATATCTTCACAGATCACATTTTTTGTCAACATTTTAAATATTTTCTCGAAATTCTGGGAGAGATGAGAGGTAAAGATATGGGAATAATATTTGTAATATTTACAATTCACAATATGCAGATATTAGTACAGACAGTCTATTATGTACTTCTATACAGGCAAGTTGTAGCAATTACGAAGCCGAAGTCAAAGCCGAAGCCAAAGCCGAAGAACGAGACGGGACCGGTAACGAAAATGGTTTTACCTTCTCAACGGCTATAACTACAGGATGATCCACGATGTCTACGTTCGGCGTTCACGTTCTTGTCTGTCCGCCTTTGACTATGGAGTAAATCGTAATCGTAAATCTTGACTTTAATTCGCTCAGTTGATTTGATATTCCGTAGTGTGTTCTGTGAGGACTCTATGATATTAATGATATGATAGGATATGATAGTTGCTATAGCATAATATTCATTCGAGTTGCAAGACTTTGAAAATTTTTACTTTAAACTTTACACTTTGGACGGTTTTACAGCCTCTCAATGAGTCTCGAATGTACATGTGTGGAGAACGAGGATCACACATACGAGGCATAAACAATAGGACTCGACTCTGTCTAAAATTCATTGTCTTCAATTATATAAATTTCCATGCAAATAAGATGTTGAACTTGATGAACAACCTTATCAGACGATTATGTTTATTCCTTCACACTGAACATACATAAATTACGCTCATAATATAATACTAACCCAGCCAAAAAGTCTCTCGAAAAAGTTTATGACTCTCTTCTGTATGGGATATTTGTACAGGGATCTACTGTATATGTGTGGAACATGTTATATGGATGAGAACTCATGATGAAGAGCGGTGACTATCACATCTCTCCAACTCTTGAAAAACCAGCTCATACACAAAACAAACGCATTCACACTCAAATAACGATAATATAGAACAGCTACACACATGGGGGGACGAACAGCTCGCACATTGAATTTGCAAGCCAATTTACGGAACTTTTAATAAAATGTCTTTGGATTTTGAAATGCTTCACAGAGCTTCAAGTTATTTTTCAAACTACTTATTAATGATTGTTAAGACTGCTTGCAAAATATTTTGTAATTCTAACAACCTGATTCCCGCCACCATTTTTTTAAAATATATATATTAGCATTGCGTAAACGGGGAAACATCGATTTTTCATATAGATAGTTCCAACCCAGTTTTTCTTGAAATTTCAAAAACCGACATCTACTATGCAGTAAAAACGACGCTCTTTCGCGTGGCTATACGGAAATTTGCATTATACATACAATCTTGCGACATATTTTTCACCAATTTTAAGAAAAATCGAAATATAGGTAATTATTTTAGTTGCACTCAGACCTGCATGCTAATAAGAGAATGACGCGACATAGTACACCCAGATTCAAAGAGACATTTTAAAAAATTAGGCTACTTTTGAATACCACAGATCCAAAGTAACTCCAGTGCATTTTGAGTGGTTAGGTCACAGTGACCCGCCAAAGTTCAAAAAACTGAAATTTTGATACTTGGTTGGCCTATAAATACTACAGTTCTTGTTCGATTTTATTGAAATTAGATTTTTGTGATCCTCAGTCTGTTTTCTAAGAACTGATTTTAAGGTTTAAAAAAATTCGAAAATTTCCATTTAAAAAAAAGGTTTTAAATATTGGGCCTCAAAAATAAACATACTTTTATATTTGTTTTTATTTAATATTTGAACTTTAACGGGGCACTGTGACCAAACCACCCAAAATGCACTGGAGTTACTTTGGATCTGTGCTATTAAAAAGTAGCCTAATTTTTTGAAATGTCTCTTTGAATCTAGGTGTACTATGTCGCGTCATTCTCTTATTAGCATGCAGATCTGAGTACAACTACAATAATTACCAATATTTCGATTTTTCCTAAAAATTGGCGAAAAAATATGTCGCAAGATTGTACGTATAATGCAAATTTCCGTATAGCCACGCGAAAGAGCGTCGTTTTTACTGCATAGTAGATGTCGGTTTTTGAAATTTCAAGAAAAACTGGGTTGGAACTATCTATATGAAAAATCGATGTTTCCCCGTTTACGCAATGCTAATATATATATTTTTTAAAAAATGGTGGCGGGAATCAGGTTGTTCGAATTACAAAATATTTTGCAAGCAGTCTTAACAATCATTAATAAGTAGTTTGAAAAATAACTTGAAGCTCTGTGAAGCATTTCAAACTCCAAAGACATTTTATTAAAAGTTCCGTAAATTGGCTTGCAAATTCAATGTGAGCTCATGCTAAACTATCCGTACTCATAATATTTTACTTTGAACAACCTGCTTGTCATTTCCATTTTTTTCTTCTTCTTCTTATCATTTACATACTTTAGCCCTACCCCTACTCAACTCAACGACTCCGTATATACAGTATATTATAGTTGGGCAGGATCTTAGTATGTAGGTCTACATGTCTACTCATGATTATTATGATTAGGATCGTGATTACATTTTTGCCATTTGCCTGACTTGTGAAACTCTTTAAGTTTCGACTTGGTTTTTGAAGCACTTATAGAACATAAAATAATCTTCTTCCCTTCTTTATACTTTACATTATACTGAATGCATATCATCATCATCATCATCATGTGGAAATACAAACTTGCTATTATAACATATTGTAGCTATTCGAATTGTAAGCCTAGCTTATAACGTCCTGATTTTACGTATATAGCTACTTTGTGCATATAGCAGTGCTGTTGTTGCAGATATGGCAATGAAATTGGTGAATGCATAAAATCTAGAAGATTTTAGTGCCAATATTAATCCTATACAGTGCATGCCTATACATACATGTATGCACACTTGACTTAGCATAGCACCAGGAACAATATGTACATAGTAAATAGTAGAGCTAATAAATACATACATACTTGGTAATATACTGTGAGAGCAAGCGTCGAGCGCTATAATAAATATCTTTACACATTTTCTGTAACTTTAATTTTACAGGTAAGTGTCAAGACCAACTAGCATATCCTTCAATTGAAAGCGATAAATATCTTGCTGAATATGGCATGTGAGATGTAAGATGTTTATTCAGTGGTTGAGTATGTGTTTTTGTCGGAGTAATAATATGTATTTCCCATGAACAGGAACATGAGCAAGAACAAGAACGAGGAACATGAAGTGCTCTCAAGCTATACATATAAGTGTATTATATACTTTGGATTTTTTGATTTGGATTGGACTGTATAGCAAGAGCAGGAGGTACATATCACGATAAGTAGAAGTTGAAGTAGAAGTTTTTTAGAAAAACGATATGCATATCCATTCCTACTATATATACTGAGCATACAGGAGTAGTGTATCAAATACTAAAATATATGAAGACGAAGACGACGACGAAGAGAAGAAATAAAAAAAAAAAGAAGAAAAGAAAGAAGAAAAGAAAGAATTGAGAAGAGTTGCTAAAGGACTGTGGCTGGTCGTTGAAGTGGAGTAGAAAGGAGTTGAATGTTTGGAAATGAATGGAGGCAGCCCCTCGTGAAGGAATGCCAGCCCATAGGCATTGTGTGGTGAGATTAGACAAGCCCTCGTGGTTCCGGTGTAGGTCTGTAATGTGCATTGACTGGATGAAAGGAAGCAGTAGGCAAGGTTTCACTCACCTTTTACGTCCTGCACTACTACATACAAAATCTCTCTCTCTCTCTCTCTCGCTCTCGTCGGCCGTATACTAACAACTCCATCATATCAATTCATACATTTTTATTCATCTCCGTCCCCACTACTCGCCCGCTCCCGTCTTTCCCGTCTTTCATCCGTCCTCCTCATTAGAGGATTTAGATAATATTTACATTAACAGCCCCGTCCGATTTACATTAACACGAGCATTACAAATATTAAATTACACTCAGACTTTTACATTTAGTTAGTGGAGTGTTCCATTACCTAAGTTTTCAATTCATGAACCTTACTTTTAATGTCAGAATTAATCAAAATCCAAAATTACACAAAAGGGCTACATAGCGTCTATGAAGAACCAAAATGACCCATTTCCAATTTATGCTGGAATTAAAATGAGCTATGTCAAAAAATACAGTAAATAAGATACATGCTTGCAGTGCTAATCTTGAGTTTCTAAAATGAGCAAATTGCTCTAATTACATGTTTTTAGAAAGTGTAAAATGTCATATTCACGTGTTTTTTGAAAAGTGCAAAATATTCTATTTACTTGTTTTTTGAAAAATGCACAAGGTTCTATTTACATGTTTTTTGAAAAGGGTGAAATGTTCTGTTTACATGTTTTTTGAAAAGTGTAAAATATTCTATTTACTTGTTTTTTGAAAAATGCATAAGGTTCTATTTACATGCTTTGATGACCATGGTATTTTAATTTTTTCTGTAGATAGTGCATTTTGTTTGAAACTAAAAATGAATACGGGTCATTTTGGTTCTTCACAGACGATATATTTTTAAGGGGCTTACTCTATATTTGTACTACAAAAAGTATGTATGTAATATGTTAATATTATTTTTTTAAAATACAGACAATTTCACTGACACTATTTTAGGTGTAGCGAGTACCATAGGCCATAGGACACTGTACCGTAAACTACTTGATATTATTTACAAGCAATTAAAATTTAAGTAGATTATTTAATTTTATACAGTGGATAGTAGTACAGTCAGGGATCAGTACAGTCCACTGATCTCTTTGTTTGGCTATGATTGCTTCATGTAAAATCAAATTAAAAGTATAATAATTTGTGCAATTTACAATACTACGAGTATAGGTTTTGGTTATATACAGTAATTACAGTAAATGTCTTTTTTTTTTAATTTAAATTTTCTTCTAGATACTGTTATCATGATTACTCGCATTATTATTATTATTATTGCAAAAATTGCACAATGAACAAAAGTCACTGGGCCAAATTGTGGTTGGTGGTAGCGGTAGTTGTAGATAGTATAAAATACTATAGAACATGAACTATGACAGTAATGCATACCTAATTACCTACATAATATAATAACAATAACTGTGTGTAAGCTGTACAGAAGTACAGCTTCAGAATGGAGACATGGGAAAGAATAAATATGGATATAATACACATAATATATATATGAAGGGGGTCTAGATTCTACAGGTAATAAGTAGGATTTCATTTAATACAATAAACAGTAAGCGAGTTGGAGAGTTTAAATTAAAAATTATAATTTGATTTCTGACCTGTAATCGTAATCTGAGAGCTGATATTAAATTATTAGAAGTTGCTCCCAGTCCCAGTCCCAGTCCGCCAGCTCTCAACCGGCAACAGCTTTTTTAACCGCACCACAAATTATCTTACAGCGTACCTACTACGTCTGTACGTCTAAAGTCATATCACAATCAAAAGAAGGGAGAGAGAGGTTTGTAAAGGTGGAAGTGGAAATGTAATGCGGTGTATGAGAGGTTAGTGTGGATCATTCTATTTTACATATTAGATTTTAATGGAAATGTCGGGAGCGGACTTATGTGTGTTTAGATGTACTTTTCTAATCTTAATACGAATTTGAATTTAATTCAAAGCGACGAGATGAGATAAAAGAAGTAATTTTGAATGTTGTGAGTTGTAACTGTAAATCAGGGCGTGTGAGAGGAGATCATTTGCATTTGCGGATGAGAGGAACTTCTCTCTCTCTCTCTCTCTCTCAACTTGTAATAGAGCGAGAGGTTGCAAAATAATTTATCAAAAACTCAAAACTTACTTTTCGTTTGGGTGTCTTGCGGTCTTGTATTTGTAGTCGTCGTCGTGGTCGTCGTACTCGTTCCCGTTCCCGTTCCCGTACTAGTCTGTCCTTCTGTAAGTAAAATGTATGAGCTCATATGGAGAAGATTTAGGTATAGTCATACAATATAAAATGCTATAGGAATATATATCAGTACATTATACTATTTCGGGAGGAAAGACATCTGTAGTCACGGAAAGAGAGAGAGAGGACATAGGGAGACCGTCCTCGTCGTCAAACTCACTCAGAGAGGTTCAAAT
The DNA here is from genome assembly GCA_949802685.1 of Dicyrtomina minuta. NCBI lineage: Eukaryota > Metazoa > Arthropoda > Collembola > Symphypleona > Dicyrtomidae > Dicyrtomina > Dicyrtomina minuta. The sequence goes on from OX461812.1 coordinate 50,253,823, forward strand.
TGTATATAGGCAAACCTCCAAGTGAAATAATAGTGAAGTGAAATACTGAAATCCCAGTGGACGTTAAGTGAAGGCTATTTCTTGTGTGTGTGTGGATGGAGGATTGAAAAGACAGTTACACAAACTTGGTGGTTTACCATTTACTACCACTATCCACTCTTTCCTCTTACCCATCCCGGGTTTTTTTCTCTGTCGTACCCTTCCCTTCCTCCCCAGAAGATTATAGAGCATATTTGAAAGTATAATATGGGATAGGGAACATATGTTCAGAAAGTCAGAATTTTGTAGCCAGTCAAATAGTTTATTTCAATAGTAGTCGCATTTCTGAGGAGAGTATCTGTATTTCATTGCTTTATCTGTAGGAGGGCCATAGGATGGGACACAGGCCAGAGCCAGAGCCAGAGTGAGTGCTCGCAGTATAGAGGCTAAGAGTGAAAAAAAAACAACTTATAGGGGAATTTAAAATACACAGAGTATGTGTGGGGATGTGGTCGTGGGTCTTTTAGGGCGAATGCCGAGACCGAGACCGAAGAATATGTGTATAGTTTAGAGGAAAAGCAGTAGCGGTAGCAGTAGCAGTAGCTGTACAGAAGATATAGCGGTAAAATAACTGTGATAAAATTCGGATAAATGCGGAGAGAGAGAGAGAGAGAGAGAAAGGGAAAAAAAGAGAGAGATGGATAGAATTGTTTGGTGGTGCATATAAAGGAATAAAAATGTGTGAGTGAAGGAGACGAAGATCCCGGCTTCCCATCTTGAGCAAGAGTGTCTGAGTCCTGAGTATAGAAGTAGGTAGGTTTTTTTTCTCAGTCCTTCTCTCTCTTTCCCTCTCCGCTGCTTCTTGTGGTGCTTCCCCTCGAAATTCGAAAGACTTCTTTTGCATGTTTGAGGAGAAGTGGAAGTGGAGAAGGCTGCATTGGATTGTGTTCTTCGGGGTTGGGATGTTTCAAGTTGGAAGAAAAGAGTGAAGTTCTACTGCTTCTGCTTGCCCTGGCGTGATTGGTGGTCCTGAGGTGTGGTGTGCCGTCGTAATTGCTACACAGGACACCGCGACAGGTTGTGATATAAGTATACGATGCCAACACCAACACATGACACTTCTTCTTGCCAACGGCACGAGACCTCCTCACTTCACCAGCCCAATCCAACACATTTTTCTTCATTCTGACGAGACCTCGACTACACAGAGTACTACACTCAAGTCTTAATCTCAACACGGAGCACACACACACAGTCCACACACCGCTACCATCACTACCACCACCAAAAACTTTACACAAAACTTTTTTTTTGAGAGAGACCCAAACACGATTTCAAATTTAAGGATAAAATATACCTACGACTCCCACTCGTCCAGCGAAACCTCTGTCTCCCTACCTTGTGATAATAAATACAACAAATACAAAAATTAATACTAAAGTGTGTCCTCCAGCTTCTCACGAGAAAAATTGTGTTGTGACTGTAAGAAGAAGTTTTTGTTATTATTTTCCAGTAATAAATTGATACTTTGTTTTTGTTTATTTTTATTTCATTGGGACATCAGATCAAATATTTGGAGACGTCGTCAAAGTGCTCCCACAAAACAAAATATCTTAACTTTGATTGTGCAGTGCTGACTTCAAATTTTATTTTACAAAGTAAAATTGTGTGGATTTTTCAATTAGTTTCCCAAACACAAGTTTATTGTTTTGGATAATATATAAATTATTATTAAACTCGTTGCAAACTTGCAAAAATAATTTAAAGGGAAAATCGACTGGGGGTAAAATAGTAAAACAAATTTACAAAAATGATCGATTGACAGTTAATTGTTTATTGTGAGAGATTGTGCGGTTAGTTGTTGGTTTGAGTAACTGTGAAATTACATTATTGATAAAGTAAGAGTCGTGTATATACTGATGAATTAAAAACGCTGAATGCACTCCCTCTCATAACTATAAGTAGATTTTTGGAAAAAGTGGTGTACTGGTGACCCATGTTGGTGACTAGTGGGGTTTTTCCGATGGAAATGGAAGATCTACCAGGCCTTTTAGGAAGCAGGCCTCCACGTGCAACCGACTTTTCTATTGCGGCTATCATCGGCCGTTCCGGTCGGAATGCAGAAGTTCTCAAAGGGAAAGGGAAAAGAACCGGTGACTCCACCATGAGACCTTTAGGTATAATAACTTTTGTATCCCTCACCTTAACATTAACATGAGCATTAGCATGAACATTAACATTAACATTAAAATTACATTTTCCTCCAGTCATTAAAAAAATGATGATTATTTTTCACTTGAGTCTCCTCCAATCCTCAGACCAGGCCCCAGACTTTTTTTTGAGGAAATTAAGATTCATAAATGTGGAGAGTTGAGAGGAGGCGATGTGTGTAGTTTTAAATATATCTAGGTATATATATATATAGTCAAGAAACATGGAGTCGGCGGGGAAGGTGGAGTGTACACTGTGTGTAATGTATGATTGCAAAAAAAAACAATGGTGAGAGGGATTAAAATTATGCATAATTTGCTAAATAACTGTTAATAGCTTGTCTAGTACAGATAGTTTAAGTATTGAAGTTGAAGTTGACATGACATGCTACATGAGCAGGTGGAAATGTCTTAGGGATTTTTCTTAAGTCCATTTGGCATCTTTCAAGGCTCAAAACTTAAAACTTAAAAATTTCGAGAGACTCAAGAGCATTGCATTGTAATATAATTGTAATAAGAGAGAATCGCCGGTCCACATTTTCTGTTCTGTTCCTGAGCTGTGTAGTCATATAGCCAATTAGACATTTATTTTATTAATTGAGAAAGCTCAAGAAAAGTTCCACCCTAAACGCCTTAAGGGTTATTACCTTACACACTCCACATTAGCATTTCGTTTACGCTCACACTCGGAGAGAGAACAACAACAAGAGGAACGGCCGTAAAGAGCGGAGTGGAAGTACAATAGCATAAGAGGATCATATTAGTACGTAATAATATGTAATATAAAAGATACGGATGTGCTTAGGAAAAGCCCTCCTGGCTGAGTGAAATAAGGCGGGACGATAGTCTAGATTATTAATTTTTTCCTACTCCCACCCCCCTCTCTCTCTCTTTCTCTACTGCTACAGATTTATTAGGCCAATTAAAAATGCATATTACATTTGTCCTGAGCCGTCATTTTAACAACTGATTAATTGACTCTGTGTACGCTTCAATGCCAGTGAATAAAGTCAAGTGAAATCCATGGTCGGTCATGTTAGTATTTAATTCCACCTCCACATATACACAGGCAAGGCACACGGTACGGGTTGGCTAGCTTAAACTTTGGCTTGAGAGCGCTCAGAAAAACAATAGATTTTTTGTGTGTGTGTGCCCCATCTGTATTGTTTTAATGCTTTCCCCTTTTTATTTTTTTACAAGTCACAAACGAAAAGCCTCACGACGATTAGTAGTACATTTTTTTCCACCGTATTTTTGAACGTAATGTAAACCTTATGGGAAGTATATAATACGGCTATGTTCGTACCAATGTACTTATCGTTAGGGCTGTCATTCCTCCTGTCAACACAGATTCAATTCACTATTTCAAATTTTAATCTTTTCGTATTGATTTCGATTAGGCTATCAGTACATATTATAAGCTCATCCTATGGTTTCAGGAGACAGCCAGCTTACTCAGTAAGAATTGCAATAATACTATATTTATATTAATGTCTTTTTTATTTCAAAAATGTAATTTGACTAACTCAAAAAAGCGTGTGCCCACAAAGATGTGATTAGTAATATCATTATAATTTTATTTAGTAGTAGTAATATTATTAGAAGGAAAAGATTTCAAAATTAAAATTCACAGAGATGCATTTAATTTCCATTAGAAGTACTATATATATCGTAATTTCATGAAGTTGAGTCATGAGTTTTTATATTTGAATTTTTAATTTCAATCCTCAATAATTTGAGATTTTGACTTGACATAAATTCATTTAAAAGCTATCATTCTAAATTCAAGGCTGTGAAAGAAGTATCCTGTCGTGTCGGGAATTATTGTTTCACTGCACGCTTCTCTCCTCTAACTCTAATGTTAGGCTCCCATCCGAAAACATCCATTAACTACTTAGCTGCACGAATATATACGAGAGAGTATTATTATAGGACTTTAGGAAATTATTTTTTGAATTCTCTGGGATATAGCAACATACAAAGGAACGACGACTAGAAAGTTTTTCGCTTCATTTTCTTTTTAAAATCCCATTCTTTCTCGCTATAAGGTCTTTTCGTTTAATTTAATTAGATTACCTGTGTCGCGCACTCACAATCATCATTTGTCTTGGCTCTACATATGAACATAATGTGGGAAAATTGTCACACAGTCACAGGAGGATGGAAGAGTGAATTTGTCAAGTCGATATGGTCTTTACCTTTATTATGTACAGAATTATTACATTATCATTATAGCTGTCATTCTACATGGAATGTTCATTACTCTCAGCAGTGCTTCCATATATAAATACGGGTTAGAAGCAAGCGTCAAAGTCTTAACTGTAGAAAACAAAAAAAACAAAAACAAGCTTTAAAAAATTGATATGCTTTGATCTCAATTCTTAATAAAAAGGAACTGATACAGACATTAAATATATGTATAAAAGTCAATCCTAATTATTATTGTATGTTGAGCACTTTAGGATGTTATTTGAGGGAAATGTGCATTGTTCAATTGTTATATTAATAGACAATAGAAACAAAGCTTCTGAATCTGTCTGCATTCTGTTGATCGTCTCCTCCATAATGTCCTATATAACAATAATGATTCAATTTCGAATTTAAAAAAATCTTGCATATGGAATTTATTGTCAACTCAAATGTTCGTACTTACCTACCTACATCATCATCATGAATGATGGTCGATGCACAGTGACACAAATTCAATGGGAAATTCGTATTGCCGCTTTTGTTTGAGACAGTGCAAAGTGCCCAGTTGCTATTCTCCCCTTATGTAAGTTTATAGTCTAAAACGGAATTACAGAGTGACACAGTGTTTCTCTCAAAAAATACGAAATACCAACATATGTAGAAATACAGAGCCGGAGCCGGAGCCGTAGCCGGCTAATAGCGAGGAAGGGTTCCTGCTCTGACTCTGTACTATTTTAGAGTGGGAGGGACTCCGCTTGGTTTCCTGTAATAATAATGAGCTGGGTAGTAGTGGAGTGAGAGAGTGAATGAGTATCATAATATGCTTACCTAGTCATTATTTACAGATTAATACTCTACGTTTCCGCCGTGTCTGTTTCAACCGCTTTGTGAAACATTGTATGTCCATTTATTAGGGGGTTACATAGTACTGAGTATACTGATATACCCATAGCCTGTCTGTCTGTCTGTCTCTGTGTATCAAGTGGAAAAAGATCTTTCACTGCTGACACCACACTGATAGCTTAAGGGATAAAATTACACTTCTCAAAATACCCATATACATTATACATATATACGTATCCGCAGGACTCAAGGCAGTGGCACTATAGGGATAGGTAAATTATACCGTGAACATGTAGGTTGACTTAGGTAATATTTAGACACTTTGTGTATAATTAGAAGGGAAGGTTTTTTTTTACAGATATTATTACACAGGTATTATGGTTTCTTCATACTTCATATTATCAGACCAATACCATAATTCCAATACCCAGACCCAGACGGCCAAGGATATGTACCGACTTACCGGTACATTTCGTTTTTAATGTGGCCACTGCCACTGTACTGTGCGCTACATACAGTAGGCGCAACATGAGTTTCGGTTAAAAGAGTGGGGGTACCTACCCTCTCTTTCAGGATCACTTTATGTACCTTCCTCTCATACTAATACTGATACAGTAGTAGTAAAGAAGTAAAAAAAAAGTAAAACGGTGAGTCTCAAAAATGAAATAAAATGGGTCATAAAACATTTGCTCCACGTATTGTTTTTTCATGACAGCTCACCGCTTCACTAACTAAATATTTCCCTAGCCAAGTTCCTCACGTAGGTTGTGGTACGCACCTTCGTAGGCAGATATCTATAAGACCAATTTTATACACAGTATTTCCTATACTATGGTACATTGTTTCTGACTGTGAGTCCTGAATTCGAATTCCTTATTGTTGTGTTGAAACTTTGAATCTGTAGTGAGTGTTGGGAGTTGTGTGAGAGATTACGAATTGAAAAATTGAAATAGGTACGTACAGATATTGGATTGGAGGAATCAAAAACGTTTAGTAGTTAGTTTGTAATGAAATGTCTAAAGTTTAAAACACAGCATGGCCGAAGATGAAGTACAAAATGCCTACTTGTCATGTCATAATTTGACGTATGATTGAGGATTTTGAAGAAATGAACATTAGTTGAGAGTGCTACATATTATTATCTCCGCGGTACAATTCACATGGTATGTTCCTTGGTAGGTACTTCAAAAATTAACGCTTACATTTTTTTTTTCATCGATTCATCGAAATACTAAATATCAAATGTGTTGTTAAATGGGAAATCGTTGTTTCCTTTGTGTCATAGTTAGCGCATACGCAAGGCTCACAATAAATAAGGCAAGAGTTTTTAAGAAGGAATTTAATGGATTTTTTTTTCAAATTGAAAAGCCTATTAGGATGTCAACATATTTGTATTTGTGTAAATAATAATGTTAAAACTAAATAGGCATGTGAGGAGGTAGGGGGAGCAGGACACCATTTGACGCTGGGAAGCAAGTCAATGTGAAAATGTGCAATTTAAAATGAAATTAGATTAATGATTACATTCTAGGTAGGTATAGTATAGGCACTTTCATACATTTTATTCGTATGATTGATTTCAAATTCAATGCAAAGTGTGTAATCGTATAGAAATCGAAATCGATCCGCATTTCTGTCATTTAGTGTCACGCGAGGGAATTTGCATGGCATCAAGAATGCAATCGCATCGCATCGCATGATTCGCATGGCATATGGCATATGGCATGACCTCCGCTCTGCTCTCTGGTGGTGGTGGTGGTGATGGTGATGGTGTGGTAGTTACTATATTCTTGAAAAGTTTATTATTATTTAATTTTTTTTTTCTGAGTTCTGTTTCTTTCTGCTGCTGCTGCTGTTGCTGTTGTTGTTGTTGTTGGTTTTACAATAATTATTACAACTCAATTACAGAAATTACATGTGATCCCCGAGAAGATAATTGAGCTAAATTACTATGTGTTTTGTTCCACCTGGTTGTAGACAGATATTTGCATGTGCAAATTGCACAATACATTTTGAGGGCTAAATAATTGAGAAGCCCTCAAAAAACCTTGTTGTTTTCTTCTTTTCGTGTGTATTTCAAATTCTCTCTCATTTTTTTTTGTTTTGTTCTCATATGGTTATGGTATCTCACGTCACTCTGGACGATGCGATGGCGACGGGAACGGTAACGACGAGCGACTGTACTGTGCTGACGCCTTTCTTCTTATTATCAGTTATTATTATGTATTTATGCTTATGATTGCCATTACTATTATGATTACGATCCATGCGTCCATTGTCGTTATTATTTATTATGTATATACATATTTTTTATTTTTGCATATATATAGTCTATGGACTATAGACTGACTGTGTGTATAGGTAGGCGCATAATATAACTTGAGTGGATTTTGTCTTCGCTTCTGAATTCGTCTGAGTTCTTGGTCATGTCATAAAGACATGTAATGTCTGAGAAAATCATTCTAATTATACTCGTGTTTTGTGTAAAGTCTTTACTAATTATTTCCTGTTGAGATTACTGAAGCAAAAACCTCATTGTTTTATCCATGCCATGCCGTGCCGTGCAACTTATGCAACACTCAACGAACTCGTGCATTTCGTTGATGTAATTTGAACATGTCAATCCTCCAACTCGAACGCCAACACCAAAAGACCAAAACTAAACTAGGGGCAGGGATCTTCTGTCGACTGTCGATTCGAGACGTACATATAGACTGTGATGTTAGGTATAATAGTGTGCCAGCTATACTGGGTGTGTAATACATATGGGCATTACGTATATAATTTGTACTACGTCGCTCCTCAAGCGTCTGGGTTCAAGCAAGTGTAAATGAAAAAAAAACACAATAGAAACGTTGAATTTCAAATTAAGATTAAGTTGAATTGTTTTTTAAAAATTTAAATAGATAGTGCTCTGTGAGACATTTAAAAAATAGAATAGTCTGACGGAAATAGAGTGCAACAATAACGATAACTATAGTCATAATCATAATGTAAATTACTATGTGTAAAATGCTAATTTGAATTGGTTCTATTTGTCAATTTTGTCTATTTTTCCTGGTCTTGGATTTGGATATTGGAACCCAATAGAGAAATTTGTAGAGTCCACACCTGGGTCAATGCTGGACTCTCCAGAATCTCTCACACTCGACTCGAATTTAAAGGAAGATATGAGTATACTAATAGATGGAAGGGACTCTCCGGACATGCCCTCCTCCACCTCTGACTCCCGTGATACTATTGAAGTTGTACATAATGAAGATAGCGATTTAAAGAGCGAGGGTGGTGGGTCACCGGGGAAGAGTAGTAATAGTCGATCTGCCGCCTCACCCAATGAGAAGCCCACACCAAAGAATCCTCTCTTGCAGGAGAAATGTAATTGTGAAGAGCTCCGACATGTTGTGTGTCATTTGGAAACCAAAGATTTGTGGGACAAATTCCATGATTTAGGAACAGAGATGATCATCACCAAAAGTGGCAGGTATGATCAACATTCGGATTCTCATTCATTATTTTATTTTATTTCTTATTGACCTTCCTGTAGATTTATTGGATAGACGAGCAAATGCACAACTACCACTCTATACGTGCATACAAGTCAGCATCTTAAATAAATATTTACAAAATACATATATATACATATAATAACCGCTCTATATCCCTGTAGGTTTATGCAGAAAAAATGTTTGTTAATTAATTAATTAATTAATTAATTAATTGCAGCACAGAGCCTTTTTTACAGTGACAAACGTTGTTAATCAACTTGTCTATCTAAAAGGCTGCCTAAGGATACGTCTCATTGTCAGTCGCAGACCTAGTGCGTATGGCGTATCTAGACGGTGAAAATAAAATTAATTAATTAATTAAATCATAAAATTAAAAAAAAAATTATAGAAACTTTAATATAGTAGCGACATACCCCTGCTAACGACCAGTACAAAAGCAAGGTAACTATTAAAAAAACAAATAAAAAACAACTAAAAGTTGTGTGAATATCTAAAATCCTCAATGCCTCATGCAAATCTCAATATTAAAGATTAAAGATGGGAAATTAACAAAAGGCTTTTGTACAAAAGACGTGACAGTCAATGACATTTATATGACCGTGCTAGATTGGTAGGCGCAGAGCTGAGGAATTTGCTTTAACAAATAATGCCAACCAACCAACTAAAGATATCTGTAAACTGGATTATATCCTTCTCTCTGTCACACTTGACTACATACATATATCACCATCATGAAAATTTCGATAGAAATCGTGTGCAGAGTGTAGCGGTATCTTCTTACTAGTTGAGTAAGTTGAGTAGCAGCAGCAATAGCAATAGCAGAAGGTGTATGGTTACTATGAGATCATTTTGTCAATCAAAGTTAAGAGATAAGATGCTCTCATGGATTACTATGATATTCGTAGAATTAGGATGGCCGAGACCGCTATATAGGCGTCGATCTCGATCTACTCACACTTCTGATACACACAGAAACAGAACAGAAGCTGAAAGGCACTCACTCAAATATCTTTATGTGTGCAATACGAATTGAATAATTCAGTCCATCCTTGACGAAACGAACGTGTAAAAGTTGTTCACAACGTCATCACAATCGTTTTCGTATATAGGCATGATATGTTTCGATATTCTCAAAGTCATTCAGTCACGGTGATGGTGTTAAGGTTAAGTTTTGCTCATGTAAATTGTGAGGACAGGGCAATGGGCTTATATGTTATGGGTGATCTGATTTGATTAAACTTTATTCTTTTTACTTGCTAATCGTAATCGTAGGACTGTTGACTGTATTGAGGGGAGCATTTACGTAGGAAGTGTACTACTAATGATACTGCTGACTGAGCATATGTCCTTTCATTCCATATGTATGTACGAAAAGGAGTTGAAATGGAAATTGGAATTTTTGACATATCACAAGGGAATTTAGCCCAACAATACTGGAAATTACTACACATTGCAGTACGCACATCGGCGGGATGGAGCCAGTTCCAGTTCCAGTGCTAGTTCTAGTGTGGAAATTTGGTACCGTGAATAAGACAGCGTACTGCATATGTTACTACTGCATGAATTTTGCTATGTGGAAGTGCACTTGAGTGACACAAGAATCGAAGGGAATGACGACATATATAGGAGCTCAACGATAATAATAATGCTAATCAGATAGGACTAACAATTTATACAGAGTCTGTCGCTGCATGCAAAGTCCAGATCTAGATTCCACACCAGTACCAGAGCCGCAGAGACATACGGGAATTTCTCTTGCAATATTCATGGAGACAAGGGAAGGCTAATAAGACTGACATAGAGTCATCCATATATATGGTAACAGTGTAAATACTGATATGAGCGTGGACGGGAACGGGGCTCAATTCAGAAATTCAGACAGAGAGAACTTGGGGAAGACAGGAGAGTTTGATAGTAGTAGGTGCGGATAGAATGTAGAATTCTTGGAAAATAGTATAGTGTAGTTGATAGTACGCGTAGTCTATGTAGTTTAGCTCGTGTAGTTTGTAGTTTGTTGTATGGTCTGAAATGAAACTGATATCATGATGGGAAGGAGAGGAAGGAGGCTCTCTGGCCAACTCCGCCCATCTGGATTAACAAAGCATCATGCAAAATTCAGTAAAGCGTGACTCGGTAATGTCCTGAGAAGGGTTGGGCACTTGAAAAACCTATGATTAAACGGTGAATGGATGGAGAGGCTTGGGTAAATACATCCGTGCTCTCGTCCTCGTCCTCGTCCTAGCAGCTATGGCAATCCAACACGTTATTATCTCTTCCTCAGATCCATGTCCATGTCATTATTATCATCATTTATTGCAGTAGCAGTAAAATCGGATCATATCTCCTTCGCGTAGACAAACAGAAAAGAGAAACACAAACAGACAGAGAAGACACACACTTACACACACACACTCTTGTTGTATGTACGCATCTCATCCCATGTAAAGTAGCTACCTACCTCCTGCCATATTATGAGTGTCCATCCACATCCACCTCACATGTCTCTCGTTTCATTCAAATTCAGATTCAAATTCAGACTAGACTTACGATTACGATATTAGACTTAGATGTCGTTCACATTCTCACATTTATTTGACTCACTCCGTGTCCGTCCCCACGTTGTTCCCATCACAACAGCAACAACAGGAACAACAAAAACAAAACCAACAACAGCAGCAATAACATCCACACGTCTTAACTCACTAGTCAGACTCTGTCCATTCTTTTGTCACTGTTGTCTGTAATACTGTCATACAAAAGGAACTTGTCCCCTGTCTCCGGTCTGTAGTCTGTATCCTTATCGTTAATCGTTATCGTGAGAACGCGTCTAAAAAAGTTAAACGAATTAATTTCTCTTCGTCGAATCAAATCCACATCCACTGCAGTTATTATTAGTATTACTATTATTATTATTGGCACTGAAGCAAATGCATATATGTCTATAGCTACAGTTACGGAATAAGGACAGCGACTGCGACTACAGTAGAGAGACAGACAGGAGCACAAGGACAGAAATAAATCTCACGTTGCTGTGTAAGTTTAGGTGGATGGTGGATGTCAACGCGAATGTAGGTAGGTATGTAGTTAAGTTATACCATGTTATACTGTCCACCATTTTCCTGAGTATGTACCTACCTGGTTATGGATATTGGGTGGGGAGAGAGACAGACTGTAATAAATGTAAACTATACATAGCCACACCATCATCCTATCATATCATTCTCACTTTATCAAATATTTAAACGCCCATCAACCCATTTCCATATCGTGTGCTCGTGTTGGAGTTGGAGCTTGAATAGCAACTCCAACTCGAATTCGAATTCGAATTCGGCTCAAGCCTTCTCGTCCACTCACATTTCCTCTCCTTCATTTTAAGTGAATTGTGAATGTGAATGTGGCTAGAGAGCCTAAAATGAAAAGACATTATTATTACCCTGTATTTTTTTCCTCTCTCTCTCTCTCTCTTTGCGTCAAGTTATAGAGACTATATTATGTGGTGTGGATACTATTATATTTAATGTTTATTCCTAAAATAAATGATATGACAGTTTGATATCAGAAAATAGTCGGGTCTATTATATGGACTTTCACACAGTCAGTAACACCCTTTTAGCTGAGTGCTAGCACGCGATTCTATGTCTTCCGTTCTATAAAAGTTTCATAAAATTGTTATGTATAATTATATCAGCGTGTTATGTCATGGGAATGCAATGACTCGCTACGGCTACGGCTACGGGAACGGCAATAGTTATGGAAAGCCCGAGTTGAAAAATAGCCAGGCCAACAAAATACCCGCCACCAAACGCCATACGAATGGAATTCCACTGTAATTTCCATTTTTTTTTTATTTCGAGTCTACCACTTCTTTCTCTACTTTTGTACCTTTTAAGTCATGAATTATTTCAAAACTGCCAAATCTCAAATTATACATAGTAGAAGGTGTATTCCTGGGTTACCTGCTCACTTTTACTTTACTGTATAGGTGGTAATCTGAGGTAATAAATGGCATGGTGTGTAGTATGACTGTTCACAATTTACCTACCTAAAGCTTAAATTACATATTTCAATTGGGCAGTTTCGCTGTGGAAATGTATGTATAGGTAGGTAGGTAGGTAGGTAGGTAGGTCTACCTTGATTCTATAAGTACATTCTACATTCTACATGCCAATAATAAATAACCATGTTTGTGTGTATGTGTGTGTGTGATAGCGTTTGTTAAACTACAACGCTTGGAATTCCATAAAACTTTTATACCTTCCCATGCACGTCACCATGATCATGAAAATCTGTAGAGCAATAAGCACTCATATCTGTACTGATATTACTTCGATAATGCTCGGATTAGTATTAAATCTACGAGTTTACGACCACGACCACGACCATGCGGATCTGGAAATAAATATGAGGCACATTTCTACATTCTACATTCTCTATATGGATTTTGGTGAACGAAACGTTTTTATCACAAAATTATTTTTCCTCTCGTCCATTCCCATTTTCAACTCGGAATGTTTAGATAGGCGCATATAGCACTGTATGTATAGTTTCGGCTCGAATCTGTTCCGCTCCTGCTCTCCAATTTCCAGAGGCAGAGGTCATTACAATCTTGAATTGTTACATAGTCACTATTACTCAGCACTATTAAAAGTATTACCATAGAAAAATCTCGAGTTTAAATTTTAAGCCTAAATCTACACGGTAAGTTTTTACGTATTAAATAATCTATGTAAAATCAATAGCATCTACTTCATTTTTTTAGGTGTGTAATAAAATTAAGTATATATATAAAAAAAGAAACATTGTTTTCCTTCCTCCCGTGTTTTTTTTAAATTCTAAGGCAAATCAATTCAGATAAGAAATAAGCACAAGTCTGTTGGATTTTTTGGATTAGTATATAGGTATATATTAATTATAAACTTGTGTACTGTAAAGGTTGATTTAGATTGTAGGGAAATTTGGCACGCGGATTTGTAAAGTTTATTGGAAATGTTCTTATGGAGTTAGGACGTCGACTCCGATTGCGATTACGATTACACTTACAATAAAATTACAACTTACGATTAGAAAGGAAAACGATTTTACGTCCACATGGAAATAACTATCAATCGGAGGATTTACATATATGAACCAGTAGTGGCCGGGCCATAGGGTTGAAACATTGACTTGAGGGAGAAGAGACGGAAAAATCAGGGGAAAAAACGGACAAAATCCATTTATTGTTCATTGTTATGTGTAGCATTTCGTTGCGCTATCATGCATTTCTATTATGAAGGCAATTGAGCCCTCACGCTTAGTTGCCTTTTACGAATTAGGATGGAATGATTTGTGTGTAATTTGGTGCCAGGAGGGATGATTCGATTGATAAGGATTCTCCATAATAGTATAATAGTAATGTCAGTAGAATATCATGAGAGTGGTGGTGATACAGACAGAGAGAGAGACAGTGAGAGATACTTACACTTTTGAGTTCATCCATACAGACACAAAACTAAAGAAAATGTCGAGCCAAGTAATCCTCGTGCATATACTCCAGATCCAGATAGGGGAATATCAATGAGTTTGATTTTGAGTATGTTATTAGCATGTAGCAATTTGAGACATATGTAGCCTCCTCGTCCAGGGCCGAGACTTGTAAAATGAGATGTACAACAGAGCTGAACAGAACGGCGAACTGGAAAGACAGAGAGAATTACATGGAGTTTATTTGAGGCTGGTTTGTGAAGTAAATAGAAATAGGAATGGGAATGGGATGGGATGGGACTGTCAGTGAGGTTTTCTCTAACGCTGGATCTCCTATATGGTGTAGTACACAGTATATATATGGGCTGGTAGAAGAGCGTATCTAAATGTCAGATTAATCAAGTCATCAGATGACCCAGTGGGAGAAAGAAGGGTGTGAAAGTTTCCCAACAAACACCAAAACTAACTCACTCGGGAGCAGAGATGTGGAAATGTCACTTTTTCCACACTTATCCTCTTACATATGACGTCGTTAACTTCTCAGGGAAGAAAATACAGATATTTACAATTTTCTATTCCACTGAGTCCGCCACTGACGAGAGATGTTAGACCCAAATTGTATTTGTGTTTTACTCTTGTCCTCCGTCTGACAGTCTCACTCCGACGCCGACACCGACACCGAGACGCTCGTGTTGGTGTCGGAGTTTGAAGAGACCTTTCAGTTCCATTTCCACTTCCCGCTCCTCCCGTCCACATTATCCCTACATTACATTTATGAAGGGGTGAAATTGTGGGAAAGGCCTTAAAATAGTTACCTCACCACTGATCCCATTTATTATGTGCATTTTACAACATTACTAGTGGATCATGTGGTTTCCACGTACCTACCAACTAGCATATCAGTAGTTACAACTTTGCAGTTTTATTTTGTAAAGTGTAATAATGCATAGTCGCAGTGTCCTTCCCGTACACCACACTCCCAAAACTTCCTTGTCGTACCTCACCTTTTGCTCGTGCCTTGTGTTGTGTGTTGTGGGCTCACCAGACGGGCCGGGCCGGGTAGAGGGTATAGTAGGGATGAGGGCTCCTGTGCAGTCAGCTCCGCATGTAGAGTGTAGAGAGGAGAGGCACAGTATGGAAATGAAGACGAGCTCATCGTCATCGTCATAGTGAGGAGATAGGGAGACTCAATATGGTGTGTGAGCGGAAGGATGCTGATCCTGATCTTCCTCCACACTCACGTCTCTATTTGATTCCACTCAAGTTTGAATTATTAAATTATCTCTTGTACATAACTCTCATTGTCACTCCTGTCAGCTCACAGTTTACGCGACCATGTAATTTTGATGGAATTAAATAATTTGGAGTGGCGGCTTTCAAAGTGAGAGTCAGAGAGTCAAGAGAGTCATGTGAGATGCGTGGGAAATATATAAATGTAATAATTTTATTGTACTCACGACTCCTCTCTCTCTCTCTCTCGTCCTCCGTCTTGCATAATGTGAGGTCCAAACGAGACATTTTACACACAAACTCGAGCTAAGTGTCGTGTAAAGTATAATAAATGTAAATGTCAAGACGTTAACTCAAAGTTTATCGTTGGAGTCTCCTCCACATGTAAATCATGCATGGTGGTGGTGGAGTGAGGGGGAGGGAGAGAGTGGAGAGGACGTCATTTGTAAGTGTTGTCCTTGTCTTAAGAAATGGAGATAGGACTCTCACTCCAGCAAAGACCGCTCCGGAGCCGGAGCCGGAGTACAGTAAAGGCAAAGACAACTCCTTGTCTTTAATCAAGTTTCCAAGTTCATATCCACTGGGCAGAGATAATACTCCGTAAATGCTCCACACTACATTTCAGGAGTATGCCTTCTGCTCCCGATTAAATTATTCAACAAATTGTTTAAACAACTTTAGACATTATACAAAGGACACAGCGAGAGAAGGAGAGAGAGAGAGCGAGAAAATTATGGGAGGAAAGAAATAAAGAAGGAAGAGCGTCATCCTCATGGAACGGCGTATGGCATGGCGGGTGCGATGGATCTGCTCTTTGGTCCTATGGTCCTGGCCTCTGCCTCTTCCTCTCATGGCGTCAAATAACATCCGCATTAACCAAAACCAACAGTCACATTCCAGTAAATGATTCTCGAAAAAAAAAATTTACATGCCACATTTAATTATTCAGAGTCAGGGCCTGAGATGTTTAGCCTCCTTATGTGGAGAAAGAGCTTTTTTTTCCTAGCTTATTCCATTTCTCTTTTACTGTCATAGGCCAAAACTGCGAGGCATAATCTCTCTGACACAACTTACACCATTGTTATAATATGAAGAAAGAAAATAAAATTTATAATACTGCCACCAGTCCCAGTCCCAGTCCCAGTCCCAGACCCAGACCCAGACCCAGTCCCAACTCCAGCTCCACTTCCCATTTCCTACCAGTTTGAATTTGAATTTGGGGAGAGATGCTTATGATATAAGTATATATGACCCAAGGAATAGAATATCACATAATTTCTACTACTACTGCTACTGCTGCTGCTTCTTCACGTCTACTGGCCACGTTTCATGATTACGGGACTCTACACTGTACGGTCTTCGTCTTCAAGGACCAGTTTCTGTGTGTATAGTATAGACATAAAATAATTGAGAGCTCCTTTTCGCTATCTCCATCTGCCGATATGGCCGTACATAAGGGAAGCGGAGCCGGAGAACTAAGCGAATCTACAATTTACAGGGAATTTACACATTTCTAGTTTTTTCTTCGTCTTCTTCTTCTTCATTTTTTCCTAGTGAATTATGCATCATGCTTTTATAGGAAAGTGAATTATATGAAAGTATGAAAGTGAAAAAGAATTTTCCCGCCTTCCAGCATAGGAGCTGGAGAGGCAGAGGGGAAAGTCACAAACCGGGATCACAAAATGTACTTTATGGATCCACATCTCATTTCCTAATGCAGTATGTACTCCTTCTTCACCACAGCAAGAGTAACTCCCGAGCCTTCTCCTTCTTTGCATTTAGTAAATTCAAATTCACAGTTAAAGGCATGTATGCTCCCAGTTCCTTTAGCCTTGCCCATATATGTATGGTGCAGTAGATCAAGACGAGGACAAGGCAATAACGTAGGAACGTAAACTGTATATATCTACGCTCTTCTTCCTCGAGCGCCGGGCCACTATATTTATTCCGCTACACTTATGTAATAATTAATAGAAAACATAATTTAATTTTCATGAAGCGCTTAACTAAAACACACACACACAACCATATAACAAAGTTACAAGATTCTTTCTATCATCCCTGAGAAAGGAAAAGGGAAAAAGTCGGTGGATTATGAGCCCGGATCTGGATTCGGATTCGGATTCGGGAGACTCGTCCCAGTACCGCGGCAGAGTCTTGGTAATAAATTTAATGACTTTTCAACTTTTTGTAAAATACGTCAAGACATAATCGTCACGGATATTTAAAAAAGAGAGAGAGAGAGAGCCAGGGAAACTATATTATACACAGTTAAAATCTCATCAAAAATTTATCACCACTAATAATAATTTTTTTTTGTCCTCTCCGTCCTGGCGTTGGCCTCCTTGATATCGAAAAGTGAAGTCGTCATGTGAGTTATGAATATGGCTCGACAGTTTAAGAACATTTGTTAGGAATTTTGTCTGTTTGTCGCTTTCTGCATGCTAATGTGACAGACATTCTCGCTTTTTATTCGATGGAAGAAGTAGACGATAAGAAAATGAAATATGGGTGGGGTGACTGAATACATTTACTATCTCTCCATCCTACCTTCCCAAGTAGTACCCTATGTTATGTGCAGCACTATCAACTCCTTCTGGTACAGTACACTCACAAGAAACAGTGCCGAGTTGAGCGGAGTATAGTGTTAGTGTGCAATGCAATCCAATGCAAGGCACTAACAAGTAATGGAAAATACGGGGTGGAATGGAATAGTCAATGAGGCGAGGAAATATAGTATGTGTGAGCTCAAAGTTTATTCTTGAAATATGCGGACATGGAAACGTGGCGGTACGGGGAATCTATGTGTATAGCTATATCTACCTATCTATATAGGTACTAACTAGTAAGCTATGGACCATCTGCCATGCTGTATACTGATATGCCGGAGCGGCTCCCGGTAGAAATTTTCTTCGGTCTTCCTCTCTCATTTCTCATGGATGGCTTCTTTCATGCATATACATATAAGTAAATCATATAAAATAATATCGTCATCTCGTAATAATGTAGTAGGTCCGTTGTTGGTAGGTAGTTTCTTTGAGGAGTGTGTGTGTGAAGGAAGGAGGGCTGTCGTAGACTTTTAATACGATACATTGTACAGATATGAATTTTGGCCTGGAGTCTCTCCACTACGTTGATGTATGATGACGGAGTGCACATAAAGTACAAGACGCTTTGGTTCCCGTCCACCTCCACCTCCACGCACTACGAGACTTTTCGGAATGTACAATGTTGTGATGTGGCTATGGCGGAGTATGTTGATGTTGGTATTTGGTGTTGGTGTTGGCATTGGGATGGGGATTGGGAGGTGAGGAAGATGAGCTAACGAAGTGTAAGGTAGCACCTTGGCATGGGGCATTCCACCTAAGCGATCCACCTAGGCGGTTATTGATGGCACTTATAAAATTCTACAGAGAAATCCCTCTGCCTCTCTTCGACTCCCAATTCAGTCTTGAACTTACTACACACGAACGAACGAACGAACGAAAGAAGGAACGGTTGCAATTGAAATTGGAATTGGAAAGAGCTTGTGATGGGCTGTGTGTTGTGTGTACATTCTCTCTCATGCTGACACATAGATAGACCTGAAGTAACGTAAATGTTCCATTTACAAACATGTAATATAAATAGGGTGTGTATCAGCTAGTTGACTGAGAGATAAACGAATGGACAGTCAAAATGTTATTCACAATTGTACATGAAATATGAGATTCAATTAAGTGTCCGCGTGGAACGGATTACTTGTGTCCTGGTCCTCCATATGCACTGTGCTGCAGTATGCGCTATGTCCCAAGTTGTACCAGACCGTTAACTCTCTCGTGTCTCTCCATGTTTCTGTATTCTGTATGTACCTACTCATATTTTCGTTCAGCTGCATCTAACTTCCTATATTCCCATCCCATGAACATAGTATAGGCCCAGACCGTGGTTCACTACCTACATTTGGCAGAGTGTGTGTGTGTGTGTAGTGCCACGCAATTCACTAGTCACTATTCTCTTGGAAATCTTATCTGACTTTCTATTTTTTGAACCCCAGGTTCCCTCTCATACATTCATCCAAAGCCCAACTTTTCAAACAACATGCTAGAGAGTCTCAATGAGCCTGAGTGACATGAGTCAATGACAACATTACTTATGTTCCTATACAAACCAGATTAGTTTCAAGTGTCTAATAGGACAGTGGTAATGTTACAGAATTATTAAGGTGGACACTGCAAGCTACTGTTGGGCAATACTGACTGACAATGAGACTGAGATAGCTCACAGTGAGGTGCGGTGTGGCTTGAATACTCTACTATCGCCTATTATCATAGATTTCTATGTATGACAACAGTATCTTTATAACATGTTGCGTACAGTATAAAAATTCATTAAAACTAAAAGAGTTTCCTGAAAAAATGTGTGATTTTTGAAAATTATTTCAAATTTCAATCGAATTACAGTGTATTTTCGATGAATCATTTTAGTAAATATTATGTTTGCTTCTGTTGTGTGTGATGGCAGCGTGGGAGTGAAATACAGTAGTTGGCATTCACTCACGGACCAAGTTAAATTTTGTATTGACGGCAAGTCTTTATTTAATGACGTTCCATTTTCTTCCCTCAAAACACTGGATAAAGTTGGTAAACTTGAGCAGGAGCGACGTCCTATGAGATGATGAGTATGTATAGGTAGTAAAGTTATTGGAGTGAAGAAGTCAGTTGGAGTCGTATGGGAAATACGTAGGTGTATATGTATAGCTGACTAGTGAGTGTGGAGAGGGGCACGAGGGCATGTCTTGAGCATGGCGAGTGAGTTTGTGTATGGCGAGAGGAGACTCAAGTTATTACGTGTTTCGTGCTTCTCCCATGGTTGTGTGTGAGAAATGAGCGGAGCTCCGCCTGATGGTAGTGGTGAGATAGGAAACGGCTTTTCTCCGAGTATTTCTCCCAGTGTCTTCTCCTATAAAATTTCTATGAAGTCATCATTCAGTTTCACATTAAGAAATTGCCTCATTTTGCACCAAAGTGAGAACTTGCTAACCTTTTCGTTCTATCAAATATTAAAACATGTTTCACTCGCTCTCTCTCCACTCTCTCTCCAACAACCTTCCCTTTCATAATGGATATCGCCCCGTCAGTACGAACATACATTAGAGGAGTGTATACAGCTCCAGCTTCAGCTCCAGGTAAGAGCTAGACGTGTATCTGTAGGAAGGAGAAGATGGTCACGGCAAAAAGTTTCCGAGCAGTCGGCACAGTCCACGGGATAAGGTTCAAATTTAAAGGTTAGGGATACTATATACTATACTCGGGAAATAGTCAATGTAGCTACAAGGATATAGTAGCTGAAAGTTGGAAGTTTGGGTGGGAAATGGTAGGGCATGATGGTGTGGTGGTGTGGTAACGGAAAGATCTATTTCCTATGTGAGATGTTTCAGAAAATACATCATTCTTGCTTTCCGTTCCGGTCAACATGTTCAAATCTTCTCTCCGCACCAAAAGTCTAAAGTCTCATTTCTAATCTATTGTCTCTATTTTTTCGTCCTGGTTTTTCCCTTGGCAAGGCCACCAACGTCCAACTTCCAACTTCCTCCAGCTTTCGTCCACAAACTTATTTTTTATTTTCCTTCCTAGGCTATCAGTTCATGTCTCATTTTTTTTTGTACTCCTGGATTTTACGCTCGTTGAAGATACAAGAGCGACCATCTGCAGCACTATTTCAAACACATTTTTATCGTAGAGGTCTAAGTACCTACAGTATTATTTTCCAACGTATCGTTTTATATTTGTTAGGGTATTAATATGAAAAATATGTACAATTTTATAAAATTCGTTCCTGAAATCCTAAAGTGGTCAAAATTATAATTTTGGACACTTTAGAAAATGTGAAAAACCACCATTTTGATTTTTATTGATAGTTTTCTTTGGTAAAGCAAAATGTTATATTTACATGTTTTAGAAAAGTGCAAAATATTCTATTTACTTGATTTTGAAAAGTGCAAAATATTCTATTTACTTGATTTTGAAAAACCCAAAATGTTCTATTTACATGTTTTGAGAAAAGTGTTAAATGTTTTATTTGCATGCTTTTGAATTGTGAGAAACAATTTATTTGCATGCTTTTGAAAAGTTCAAAATGTTCCATTTACATGTTGTTTGAAAATTCAGGCAGCCGGGGCTGCCTGCGCTGGCCGCATTATCCGGCCCTGTGCATAGTCAAATTATTAAATTTGAAAATGTTTGATATTGCATCTTCAAATATGATATGATATAATGAAAATCACATTTTCAAATATCTCTATACTATGATCTCTCGGGTCTCCGTACGTCTCCGTTCTTGCAATTTCTATAGTTTCATATTCGAATTTGTATTTAGAGGTTACATTCTGAGGATTTTCCACTCTTCCAACTGGGATTAGAGTATTATTGCCATTGATTAGTTTTACTTTTACTGGTTTGGTTCGTTCGGTTTGGTCGGTCGGTCGGTCGGTCGGTCTGGCCTGGTCTGGTCTGGACTACTACTGCTGTTGCTGCTGATGGTCTCAAGAATTTTGCTCGGAGTAAATGTGTAAAGTTAACCTTTGCAATAAACAAAACTCTGGGTAAGAGAGCATAAGGCACAATAAAACTTGGAGCAAATAACCATAACGTAGGGAGAAGCCATGCGTGGAAACAAGTTTTCAGAAGGGGGGAACGGGAAAAGGAAAAGCTCTCTCTCTCTCGCTTCTCCTCTCCGACTAGCTGTCGGAGTGATCAATAATATAAAGTCTCTCGACTACGAACAAAACCGAGAAAACTCATAGTGGTGTGGTGAACCCAAACTGGTGCTCGTGGAGACGTAGACACCGTGGCACAAGTCTTGAAGTCTAGCATGTGTTCTTTTGGGTTGGGGGGATCTTAGTTTCCGACGATTGGTTTGTCTTCATCTAGCAAGTCAACACTTTTATTCCAACGAATAAAATCTCGGACATCTTTTCTTCCGTCAGGGATTTTGTAGCCAACCAAAGACGGGAGCTCGAACATGGTTTTTTTTCTTCCTCCGTCTTCACCATATATAGATCCTTTTGGCAAACCCACACCATTACACCATTTTAACAAGTCAACATCTCCTTTCATTTTTTTACGCTCACTTCCACAGCCACAATTTACCACATCTCTCACTCTCTATCCTGTACAGTACACTAAGTACATTACATAATATTAGCCATTTCTATATAATTATTTTTTCTTACATAATAATAATAACGTCATTACGATAAAGGACACGACACAATCATAATCATAATATTTCGAACTTTATTTTGTCCTGAGAGAAAAGACAGGGAGAGAGAGAGAGAGTGAGAGCAGTATTTAAACTCCCACGCCAATTTCCTGCCGTTGCCGTTCAAATCAAAATTAAAATCAGTATAAAAAAATATTCTTGTTCTCATCATTGACAATTTAAATAAAAAATGGATTTTACCATGTGTTGACCATGAACACATTTGTTCGGGGTAATAGGTTCTGAGTAATATGTATATAGCTATACACATAATATGAATTTTTGAGAATGAAGTATAGGTACTTATTTACATTGAGATTTTTTTAAGGATTTAATTGGCAAAAGCCGTCGTCATTATTTCTCAGATCATCACGTCTCACCCACGCATTCAGTTTGCACTTTCAGTCCACACATACCTAACCACACCAAGGCTTTTCACATCCCGCTGTACCCAGACCCAGATGAGAACACAAGAATTTTTCCAGGCTATAATATGTTCGTGCTTGCTACACAAATTTTGTAGATAGTAGATAGGAACCCCCATACTTTTGTGAGGGGTATGGAATTTTAGTGCATTCCATTTTTTAAAATGATTGTTGTGTGTCGTATATAGTAGGGCTTGGTGAGCTGAACGCTGACATTTACGGTTCTCTTGTACAGATACTCTACTCACTGCTTCCACGTTCAAGTCAACTAACAGAGATGAAGAAGTTTGTGTGTTTTTTTCTGGTCTTCTCTACGTTACAGTTTCCCTATTTTCTAGTAGCAGAGATTCGAGAGGATATCAGTATAATACTATATGAATAGGCATAGGCATAGGCATAGGAGAGAAGTGACTATAGATGGAGAGAGTGTAGTGAACTAATGGGGAAGGATAAAAGTTGATGTAATAAAGCAGATTTTGGAGACGACGGCATTATGTACTTTATTATGTATTTACGGAGTTTTCAATGCTCTCCACTATATGGAATTGATGGAAATGGCTTGACAGAGGCAGAGTATGGAACAGCGTCGATGCGAGACCATTAACAGTTTCTAATTTCAGTTTGGCAGATAATTTACGCCAGAGTTTCCATCAGCAAGAGTGCTGCTAACTTTACTAAGCTCGATTTTATCTCGAGTGCTTTCCGTAGCTTCCAACTACGGCGCCTTGCCAAGTCTCCTTCTCCTCACATTTTCTTCCGTCTCACCGACACCGAGACCGAGAACAACTATACAGAGAGATGTACCGAAAAACCGAGCCGACCTTCCTGCGTACGACTACTATATAGTTTTAAAGCTATACCATCAAACTCCACTGGAGCGGGTGCCGGAGCCAGTACCGGTACCGGTACTTACTGCCTCTCTCTCCCTCTCTTTCTCTTCACTGCATCACTTTGTGCACTTGTCAGAGACTACGACTCCCATTTATACTTGCTCACTCCGCTCCAAGTTTATATAACCTGCTCACTCATCCAAACCTTTGCAATCTCTGTCCCAGCCCATCACCACCTTCACCTTCTCCAATGGAGAAAATTCAACGGTCGACTCCACACTCGTCCCTCACAGAGGTGTTATCTTTTTCTTATAATTCTCCACATTATTTAACAGGACATTTTTCCTATACAAAAAATACAATAATTTCTAAAGGAAATCCAGTCTTTTCATGTACGATTTTTTGATTGTACATCAATTTTGGGGAAAGTTTTCTAACACAATACTGTAAAACAGTAATTATACAAATTATGCTTATTTTTACCCAGGATTTTCACTGCACTACTTTAGTACACAGTGACTCCCAAGTATGATTAAAAAATTTAATATTTTCCACAATTCACAGTATGCTATTTCACATACACATGAAGTTATAATTAAAGAAGATAGATATATGTCCCTCATAGTGTTTCCTATTCCTTTTTGTAATTCCCTTATAGCCGAGGCTCCGGCACCGGTCTTTGGAGTTTTTGGCTGTACTGTGGACCTCATGCATAATATACGGAGAGTAGCGCTGCTGAGTGAGTGGGGAAAATAATTAAAGTGGAAAGTGGAGAGTATACATATGTGTGGCATATTATAATTTTATAATATTATACACATATTATATACAACATAGGAGTGAATTTCTTGTTAACTTGAACTTGGTTCGTACTGTAGTTAGCAATTCTTACACACGTCATTTCGAGCTCGCTCAAGTTTAAGATGGAATTTAGTTAAGCTTTATTTAAAGGGGAAGAAAGTTAAGAATTTAAGAATTTAAGTTGTAGTCTGTGTATAATATATATACGCTGTGCTTGTGGTTCTCCTATGTTGGTTGAGACTTGCGTTTTTTGGTCCTATATTTTGCGCCTATGACTGAGAGAGGAGACTTGAGCCTTTCTTTGAAGTGTGTGTGTGTGCATATACATAATAAATAGTAACGATGACTCGGAGGAGTTGATGTCTAAAAGTCGAGCAAATTTGTTCTCAAATGTGCTACTTCAGCTCACACTTCAACTTTCGCACAACTCAAGCACTTTTCAGCCCTTCAAATAATGTAAAACTCAGACTACTATACTGTGGAGTCGGAGTCTGACTTGGGGAAGAGAGACGGAGGAAGGGAAAGGACTCACTCGTTGTATGATACATCCAAAGGATCCAAACGAAGCCACTCTTACATTATTCAACGTTGATATAATATAAGTCCCTGGATTATTGACAAACTTTCAGACCATCTTCATCTTCTTGAGAAGGAAGAAAAAGCTTCTCTCACTCACTCAATTTCCCTCCTACAACATGCATCCTCACATCAGCTTAACTATACTTTTCCCCCCCAAAAACTCTCCAAAGTATTCTCTATTTCAACGATAAAATAACTTTTTCCACTTTCCATAGTTTTTATTAGAGTTGCTATTTTCTTTCTCGGAGCCGGAGCATCTCTCGGCCTCGGCTCTTCATGTCTATCTCTCTATCTATGGATCTCTCCACTTCTGTCTGTATAGCCAGTATGCATGTTGTCTTCCAGGCGGCGGCGGTGGCGGCGGAGGCACAAGACAAAGCGAGGAAAGACGTAGAAGACTGGTTCCCTTGTCGTATGTACATGACACAGAGTAGCCCCCACTCCTTCCGCTTTCTGCACATATTAATTAAAAGTCCAAGAGATAATTAGAGTCATGTCTGTAGAGCACTTGTAAAAATAATTTAAAACTTTCTCAAAATCTAAATGAGAACAAATGGAGTTCTACCGAGCAGTATGTAGCATGTAAAAGTGTAGACTGGTGTAGGATTTACTAGAAGACTGACGGAACTCTGGGCAGATTTATAAAATTATGTAATCATTACTCACATTTGCTTATACATGTGTGAAGTGAAAAAAGTACAAAAGGAAGAAATATACAGATTTTTAAAATTGCAAAAAGTTTTATTTACATTTATTTTATCCGTGGTAGAAGAATTGTAGATGTGAAAGGTGTAACATTTTCAGAAATAATTTATTAGAATATGTATTTTTATTTTGGCATGAATGTAAGTTGGCCATATTATAACAGGTTTTTAAATGTACCTACCTAGAAAACATTATTTATAACGGCATTGTCTTGCAAAAGAATAAAATCTTCTAATTAAATGCTCCAAAATCCAAAGCAAAATGTAACACATAATGATCTTAAAGTTCAAAAGGTAATGATTTACACCCACAGGTTTTTTTAAATTTCAAAATGTACTAACATTTTTGTAAAGTGAAAAAACAATATTAATTGCAACTTTGAAAAATATGTATAGTGTAACAGATACACAATTTTAAACCACAAAGTGTACAAAATCTATCCTTATTTAATTATAATTAAATTACTTTGGTTGAAAATTCCCATAGCAATTTTCAAAATTGTCTCAATTATATTCAAAATTTTCTTTCTAAATATTTTAAAATATTTTCTGACCCTTATGCAAACGGCTATCATCAAGTGTAAGCCTGCAACTTTTAATACCAAGAGTGATCCTATACTCCTCCACACCTTTTCAAATAGCACATTGACACAGCTGATAGCATATCTGCAAGGACCACACCACAATTTACAATTTACAATAAGCATACCTATCTACCTACCTACATGAAAACTACTGTCTTTAAAAATGCGTTTGTTATTCTTGTTTGGTTGGTGGTGGTGGTGGTGGTGATGGTGATGGTTGTCAATAAATTGAGGGAGCATATTATGCGAGAGAGAGTGGAGCGAGATGGAGATGGGCTCTCGTCCAAGAGGAGGAATAGTTGTTGAGTTTGAATAATATGTTGTCGCTCATGAATGAAACATGTGTATGGATAAAAAATTAGAGTGAGCTGAAATAATTATGCGAAAATCCCAAAAGTACAGAGAGTGTATGTAATGCCTTGAGAGAGAGAGAGAGAAATGTTTTGTTGAGACGTTGAGTGGGATACTCATGGAAAAATGCCATGTCAACTGCTCTCTCGCTAACTGAGTCAAGAAGGATAAAATGTGAGGACGACGAGAGACTCGCATGCATAATGGAATGTGTTGAGGAAGATGCATGTGAGTGGAGTGGTAGGTAGTCTGTCCGTGTGTCTTATCTACATATTACGTACTACTACCAGAGGCTCTGCCTCGCCTCCACTCGCCTCGTTCTCGTTGATGTTGATGTGAGCTGGAGTTAAGAGTCATTCCGCGTCTAGAGTGAGAGAGCAAATGGTTTTTGGTTGGCACAGGGAGGGGGAAGGAAGGAGTCTCCATTTGTGGTATTTTTGAGCTTGACAAGGCGGAGCTCGTTAAGCGACGCGAAGACGCTAACGAGCTATGCGTCTACAGGAGAGCACTCGTGCTGATTGGTATTACGGACCAAAGGAAACTCAACGTTAACATCCTCTTCCCTCTCTCTCTCTCTCATGCACACCATTAGATAGCTGACTAAATTATATCGAGCCTCTCGTCTCTCCCACAGTCATCTCCTCCACTTCTTAGTTAAATATACCTATCTCCTCATCAGACGACTACCAACGACTCACACTCCCACTTCAGGAGTAGTCAAGACAAGAGATAATCATACATATGTCTTCATCCCAGAGTTAATGCGCCCCATGTCTCCAGCCATGTCCGTACATATACCTCCGTTCAAATCCCGGTCCCGGTCCCGGTCTCGGATTTATCTTGAACCATATTCTCTCTCGTCTGATGTGGGACGGGATACATGAATCGGTAAACTTTAGAGTGATAATATACTTATGATGGTTACGATTAATGTGGTACGTGCTTTCTGCCGAGTCCTCGTCCAAATTAATTCCTGTACGTAGGCACTCTATAGTAGTAGCCCAGTAGTTAGAGCCCCGTCTTCTTCTCCTTCTTCTCTGGATTTTAGCGTGGAGGGAGATGCAGTTATGGAGTGGTGTATGCTTTTAATAGAATGTGACTCGGATTTGTGGGTGCTCCTCACTGACTGAGTGAGTGTAGCTGCTAAGTATGGATCCGCTGCGGTATACCTATTAGGACTTGGTATTTGCGGATCTCAAGTTGTGAGGTGCATGTGGACGGTCGACGGTTACGGTGACGGTGACGGTGGACGGTATACGGTGAACGTGCCTTCATTTTACATCTCATTATGATGCACATTATCAGCACCCTCACGTCATTATAGCCGGGTGATATCGTTGAAAACTCTGTCGCCAATGATCATTCATCCTTTCCCTCGAGCTCACATTTTTGGCAAACTTTTGCCATCATCAACTCAGCTTGTGCTCAGTCAAGTATTTTGTATTTCTATACATGAGACAATCACATCACAGGGCATCCACACACCACAGTCCCGTAGTCCCCTTTCCTCTGCTATATCTTTTCCTCATGCCCCGAACTCGAGACACTACATCCGTGCACTATTCCCACCTCATAATTTCCCTATGATGAGCTCCATCCTCATAATAACCATTATCATTCTTTGGGATGGTACAGACTATAGATATAATATAATTATTATTATTAGTATATAGACTTGCTGCATCGCTGCATGAGACGATGAGACAAGCGCTACACTTCACACCGTGTACTCCTTTCGTTTGGAATGAAAGCTTTTACGATTGGAGCGTGAAAGATAAAATAGTGCAAAAAATTCCTGGATTTAAATAAATATTTTGAGCCAATTGCAGTCATAATTTATGAGGCTACAGCGCCAAAACTAAACTTGGAACGTTGGTGTGTAGAAATAGACGTAAGTAGTACGCGGGAGTCGGAGTAAGAATGTTGTATAGTTGTGGTTGTAGCATAAAGAGTAGACATATAGGTGGAAAAAAAGAATGTAAAGAGGCGTGTAAAATGAATTATAGAATTGATAAAATGCGTTCCGGTAAATTTTGAATACTGATGGCGATCATTGCCGTAATGGCCATGTTGCAGGAGGATGTTTCCCACAGTACGAGCTTCCTTCTCCGGCTTGGGCTGTGACCAGAGATATGCGGTTTTACTGGACATTGTACCTGTAGACAACAAGCGTTACCGATACGCCTATCATCGATCTTCATGGTTGGTGGCGGGGAAAGCAGATCCACCCGCTCCCGCTCGGCTCCACATCCATCCAGACTCTCCCTTCAACGGGGAGCAATTAAAGAAACAAGTTGTTTCCTTTGAAAAAGTCAAACTGACCAACAATGAAATGGACAAGCATGGTCATGTAAGTATAATTACAAATTTATTTTGAACATTTCTCACCAATGTCAATCTTTCTCCGAGTTGACACATTTGTCATCTGAAAGGATTTTTGTTTTGTGGGAAGATTTTTGTTGCTAACCGTAAATCAATGGGCTTTTAAATCAAAGGAGGAGCAAACACCTTGTTCAAAATTATTATTCTTATTATCTCCGACATCATGAATTAACAAGTGTTTTGAGTCTTTAAAATAAATCAGAAACATTCTATTCACATATTATATCGTCTGTGAAGAACCAAAATGACCCATATCCAATTTAAGCTGGAATCAAAATGAGCTATGTCATAAAAACAAAATGCATAAAATGTTAATTAGGAGTTTTTGAAAAGCGTAAAATGTTCTAGTTTCATGTTTTTGGAAAGGTGTAAAATATTGTAATTCAATGTTTTTGAAAAGGTGCAAAAGTTTTTAATTCCATGTGTTTGAAAAGTGCAAAATGTTCTAATTAAATACTTTCAAAGACAAATTTGAATATTTTTGTGGATAGTTGATATTGGTTTTAGCTAAAAATGGATATGGGTCATTTTGGTTCTTCATAGACGATATGTTTTTGATAATTTGTGAAACTATTATTATTTAATTTTTTTACAGAATTTAATGAATAATACTGAAAGGGTTTTCAACAGTTGCAAATCTTAATGATTTTTCTGTGCGAACTTCAATATATCTTTGTTACATGTGTTTGAAAAGTGTATAAAGTGTATTAAGTGAATTTGAAAAAAAAATCAAATTGTTCTAGTAATAGTGACGAGTGATTTGCTTAGTTCAAATTTCTGGGGACACCTTAACTAAATTTGTTTCCAATTTTTTTGAAATCTCAAAGCAGCTCGTTTTGAACTCAATGCATCGTTACCAACCGCGCATACATCTGGTCAAGTGGAGAGAGGGCATGATGTCCAACGGAGCTTTCCTCGGTGACTTGGAGTCTGAACTATTCCGAACATTTATCTTCCCGGAAACGGTGTTCACTGCTGTGACTGCATATCAGAACCAATTGGTGAGTACATACATAAAAGCTATTTACCTTCAATAATTAAAATGCCTTAATTTTATTTAGACCCTCGAAACAGTAGTGTTGCGATTAGTTAAGGTTTTACACGGTCATTTTGAAAATACTATACATAATATATATATTATGTACCAATAATGTACGCTCATTCTTTGATCACGTCTGAGGCGGCATGAGTTGCTGTTATCAAGTGGCGGGCAGAAAAGCTGTCAAAGATGACAGAGTGATTCAGCATAAAAATGTATAGGGATTCCAAGAAACATATTCTGTATAGTTATTATGGGTAACCAATCCGCAACGTGCAATTCTAGTGTACAAAGATACCTTCCAA
This sequence comes from Dicyrtomina minuta, assembly GCA_949802685.1. NCBI lineage: Eukaryota > Metazoa > Arthropoda > Collembola > Symphypleona > Dicyrtomidae > Dicyrtomina > Dicyrtomina minuta. The sequence continues at coordinate 50,284,483 of OX461812.1, forward strand.
AGTCATGACTATGATTTGAAATGTAGTCATGGACGTACCTACTACCTACATAGACATACTGCAGTTGTTGCAATACAACGCAGCGATTACTAGTGCACAAAAATCTTTGAATTTGAATTCGCTACTACTCCCTTTTTTCATTCCCTATTACATGATGTTCTCTTGTGCAATAATGTTATGTGCAGATCGAAATCGAACAAGTAGAGATGAAGAATAAAAAAAAAACTTGCTCTGACAGTGACTTCAACGTCGACGTCGACGTCGGCTCCCAACACACCGACCGACTATACCGACACCGATACCGACACCGACACCGACTCCGAGCCAATTGCAAAAATCTGTATAGTCTTTATTTTTTTTTCTCGCTTCATCTTTTTTTTTCTTCTTCTTTTTGAGGTCGAGGATCTCATTCAAAAATGGATATAAATTTTACAAGTGACTTTTACAGTTGCATACGGGAGGGATATGAGCAGTGCATTTGTGTGAGGGAGAAAAGGAATACTGTAAACTGTGTGAGAGAGAAGAGAGGGAGACAGAGATGTAGGGAATTCTGTCAGAAATTCTGAACATCTCATTTCCCTTGAATTCTGAATTTGAAAATGGGTGCAATTTGACGATGACGATGGTGATGGTTGCAACTGCATAACTGACAGACAGGCAAAAGCTTGCACAGTTGTCTGATGGAGGGGCTTCTCTATCTATTTGACACGTACCTATCCACTATCCACAATATCCACATCTACCCAGTCTACATACATGTAACATGTAGAATATCACATCACATCATTCTCCCCATCACCACAGTTCTACATACTTGTAGTGTCGCTGAAGAACACAAACAAGCCTATTACTTTTACCGCAAAAATTCAAACGCGCTTTGTAGCTTTGTAATTTGCAAATATCGGGTTCCATTTAAGTTCTTCCAAACTTCCAACTAGTGTATTTTTTACTTTCAAAATGCTATTTATCAACAGGATTTTTTTTCTTTTAAAAACGCGTAAACAAAACAGAGTGTTTCTTTTCAAATAAATCGTACGTTTTTCCGTATTATTTCAAAAAATTATTAATAGTGTTCAAAAATCCGTAAATGGTCCAGGTAATTTTGCATTTTATTTAGACAGTGCAAATACTGTATATTGGGAATTTAAAAATTATAAGCTGAGAACTTTCTAATTTCAAAAAATTGCAAACATTTTACCATTACTTATTTAGAAAAGAATCATAGCAATAGTTGTTTTCCTAAATTATTCAAACACGTATAAAATAGCTTGGTTTGGTTTGAGCAAAAATTTCAGGCTTGTTTTCAATCCTCAAGAAGGATGAATAATACTCCACACGAGGAACAATACATAGAGAGACAGCGAGAGGGAAAGGTGGGGAGGAAGACATCTCCATATTTGCCTCGGCATTATTGAGTCCTTCGTTTTTCGTTTTTGTTTCTGCTCCGTACTCTACAGTCTACAGTCAAAGTATAGGTATGTTGCCCATTCCATGTATCACTCATATATAGGAATAGAAATAAGACTAGGCTAGAGAGGAGAGTCGTGGATATAGGTTTTGACTGTACTGTAGTAGAAAGCTAAGCCAAGCCTGGCGAGGCTAGGCGAGGAGAGAGACAGGGAATGTGGCTGTTTCGTGATGTGAGTTGAAGACGTAATGGCTGGCAAAAAGTGACTATATGTTGTCTTTCTCAGCGTGATGTAAAGGGCGATAAGTTGGACCTGATAGACAGCATGATGCTGAATGCCAATCTATTGTTCTCCTGTCTCAATTCGAATTCGAGAAAACGGAAGAGTACAAGAGGAGACGAAGGATGAGAAGACCTCCTTCAAACCAATGCAGAGTGGCATTCAGTAGCTAGCGAGAAATCTCTTGTTCCAATCCATCAGTGAAAAATGTTCCTTCTGTGAGGTCTCACTCTCCGCTGCACAGTCCGCCTAATGTGTCCAACTGAACGGGAGTCAAGATTTATTTTTATATATCTTTTTCTATATCTCCGCTAGATGCTCACAGGTACACAGGTAGGCAGTCTCTCCCAACACCGACACCAACACCAACACCAACACAAACAATAACACCAACAACAACAACAACAACAGCAGCCACTTCAACTTCATGCACACACATCCCCTTCCACGGATCTCCTATTTAGGCTCAAGTCAAAGACAAGTAACGTCTCTTATTAAAAAGTCAATCTCTCCCAAACTTTGAAACTTCCACATGTGTCTGTGTGGAGTAAGTACAGCAATCGCACATACAATCCTATCTTTCCTGTGCATTATCTACATCTACTGTATGGAGATTGTAGATGCGGAGATGGGAGATGGGACACACAATACAAATCCTCCGCCATCCCGCATCCCTTCCCATACCATGCCATACTATACCAAGCCATTATATATTATAGCATGCGAATGAAATCCAAGTCTAACTCTCCCACAACAGATCCAGCACATTGACAGCTCTAAACATCTGATAACATTTTATTTTCTCAATCATCAGTCATATTCACCAACACATTGAAACTGCCATAGGCCAGGCCAGACCAGACCAGACCAGGGAGAGCGTCACTCCCTGAGCAGATTCTCTAATCCATTCACAACTAGATGACTGATGTAAATTCGAATAGATTCTAATTCTTAATCGCATCTCAAGGAACTCACAATCAGAGTCAGTCCCAGCTATTGAGTCTTCCCAGACACCTTATCAGTAGTCAAAGGGTCAAATTCTCCTCGTATATCTTGACGTCCACTTCTCTCCTCATTGTTTCTCTATCATCCTCCGAAATGTACATGTCTGTGAAAGAACTTATTGACAAGTTTTATTCAGAGACAGGATCACCCACAATGAACATCTCCTTAGTCAACAAGGACGAGAACGAGATTCATGATTTCTATTATATTTTTATTGAGTCTCCAGGATTTTAGGATGTTTAGTTATTTTTTTGAACTGTTGTTGTTGTAGGGGTAAAAAATGGTTTTTGGATAAGGACAGGATATTTAATGTACTAATGGATAATGTCATAAGTATATAGTTGTATGGGACTAATGTAATTCGTTAGTCCACTTTTATTACGTGTTTCAACGTCAACTCAGGACTCGATCAGGTGAAGGCACTTCAATTTTCACTCCTTAATAAAAACATTAATTTCCTATTTCCTACATGATTAGATGAAGATAGACTGTACATAATTCTAATTCAAAAACTTAATGTGTAATAATTTAGGTCTCATCAAAACCCTCCTCCTCCTCGCCCTGTCATATGGATGGGATAGTGACTGATCATGAATAATAATATTCAAAAATTCAAATGAAGGGGAAAACCTCATTTTAAATTTAAAAAAAACTTATTGTTTGACTATCTGAGATATACAACTCGTTAGATATATCAGTAAATAAAATAGGTACCTAGGTACATATAGTATATATCGTCTGTGAAGACTCAAAATGGCCAACATCCATTCTTAGATAAAAATAAAATCCACTGAAAATGATAAAATCTACAACAAATTTAAAGTAATAGCTTGTAAATAGAACATTTTACATTTTTTTTTAAATATTTAAATAAAACATATTGCATATTTCAAAAAGACGCAAACAGAACATTTTGTAATTTTCAAAAACATGTAAATAGAACATTTTGAACTTTTCCAAACAAAGTAAATAAAACATTTTGCATATTTCAAGAAGGTGCAAACAGAACATTTTGTAATTTTCAAAAACATGTAAATAGAACATTTTTCACTTTTCAAAGTAATGTAAATAAAACATTTTGCATATTTCAAGAAGGTGCAAACAGAACATTTTGTAATTTTAAAACATGTAAATAGAACATTTTTCACTTTTCAGAACAATGTAAATAAAGCATTTTGTATATTTCTAAATATTGTCAATATGTCGTTTTGCACTTTTCAAAAAACAAGTAAATAAAATATTTTGTACTTTTCAAAAGCTAGTAACGTACATTTTAGGCATCCATCTAATTTATTGTTCTTTTAAAACATAGGACATTTTAATTCTAAATTAAATTGGACATGGCTCAATTTGATTCTTCACTGACAATATACACAAAAAAATAGGGATTAAACGTAAGGGTATAAAATAGCTCATCAAAAGCACAGAGTTACATGCACTGACCCTGGCTGAAGTGTGTGTAAACTTTAGAGTTTTTGGACTGTCTGTCAGTCAGTCATTTTAAAATTGCCCAAAGTACATAATGCTTGAATGTTTCGTTACATTTTTTTTCTGTCTCTCTCTCTCTCTCTCTCTCTCTCTCTCTCTCTCTCTCTCTTTGCCTTTCTCAAATAGCCACTAGGTAGGTAGGTAACTTTCCTTTTCATTTTTCTCCATAACCTCTGGTGTGTGAGTGAGTGAGTGTGTGCATAATGTGTCATAATGGTGGGTCTGGAAAAGAGATAATTGCATGTGAGCTGTGAAAGTAGAGTTTGAAAAGTGGACTGCTCAGTGTTGAATCTCCCATTCTCTCTCTCCCTATCTTTCTCGAGGCTTTCTATAGAATTATGATGAGAAAAACTGCATATGAAAAAATTGGGAGCCCCATCCATCTACAGCTCGTACAGTAAATATTTTTTTGTGAACCTCGTAAAGTACAGACACAGACACCGACAGTATTTCAGTCATATTTATGATTTTTACGTGTATACATAATTATCCATGTATTTGTCTGTACTTCTTCTGCCTACAACTACTAAAGGAAACCACACGTAACCTAAAACCGACACGGACTACAACTACAACTACTGCTATACCCATAAAAAAAAATTTCTAGCTTGATATTGATACGTAGGTACTTAATGTTACTATACTAGATAATCTCTTGGCTCGGGACGCAGTTGTAGGTACATAGTTTTATAGATTGGTTATACATAAAATACGTAAGAATGTTTTTTTTAGATAAACAACATGCATGTGTAGATCCTATCTCTCTTTAGTATTGTACACTGATACGATGGTATATACATAGTTTCGTTTTCGTAGCCTCGTGGACTGTGGAGTGTGTAGCAGGAGCGCCTAGTAGTCGTCCTCATCGTCATTGTACTAATAAGCAGTGCGTAGAAACTCTACAGTGAAGAATATGTAATATATTTATGTGTAAATATTTATGGTTGTAAAAGTCGTAACTTTAACTTTAGAACAAACTTGGTAAAGGTGGACTAACAAGGGAATGGTTTCACATGTTACCCGCCAAATTCAAAACCTGCCACTCAGAAAAATCAGGCTAGCTTTGAATAGCACAGATTCAAAGTAACTCGACCGCATTTTGCGTTTTTCGGTCACAGTGGCCCGCCAAAGTTTAAAAAAATTCAAATTTTGAATTTTTGGCACCCTGTAGCTTCTGCATTTCTCATCCGATTTTGACGAAACTTGGTTTTTTCTAATCCTTAGACCATTTTCTAAAAAGTAATTTCAGGATTTTTAAAAATTCGAAAATTTTCATTTTTTTGAAAAAATCGACCTAAATAAGTGGGCCTCAAAAGTATTGGTTTTTTGAATTTTTTTCAAAAAAAAAGAAAATTTTCGAATTTTGAAAAATCCTGAAATTACTTTTTAGAAAATGGTCTAAGGATTAGAAAAAACCAAATTTCGTCAAAATCGGATGAGAAATGCAGAAGCTACAGGGTGCCAAAAATTCAAAATTTGAATTTTTTTAAACTTTGGCGGGCCACTGTGACCGAAAAACGCAAAATGCGGTCGAGTTACTTTGAATCTGTGCTATTCAAAGCTAGCCTGATTTTTTTGAGTGGCAGGTTTTGAATTTGGCGGGTAACATGTGAAACCATTCCCTTGTAAGTGTTTGAATGAAATACTCGCTCGAAAAATACCTGCACAAGTCCCGAAGCAGAAAATGAAAATACAGGTTGTTATATAGAGTAATAATAAATTTATGTAGTTACCCACCTACCTACCTACCTGAGTACACTATGGGCATAGCTAGCTCACTTCTGTGTGTGTGTGTGTGTCGACTGTGCCCTATGTATACTGTGGTTTTAGTGTTGGCTTCGGTTTCGGTTTCGGCTTCGGTTTCGGCTTCGGTTTCGGTTTCGGCTTCGGTTTCGGCTTCGGTTTCGGTTTGGGGTGTATTAGGAGAGCTATGAGGAGGAAACGACAAGGGAAAATAAGGCGCCTGTCCAATACGTGTGAATCGGGCTGTCATGCAATCACCTCTATCATGTATTTTTGACTATTTCTCATGTATTTATCGAAATGTACACCTTGAGCTCAATTTCGAACTGCTGGCAGGTTATATCCATCCATTGTATGTACTGACCGCCTCATATCTATTTTTCAACCATTCAATTACGTACGTAAGAGTCGTTACCACAACTTCTCGTGTAAACTGTGCTCTTGGAGTTGGTGATGGTGTTGGTGTTGGTGCTTTTGGGAGGAAGGTAGGTAGGTGTGTAGTCTGCACTCAGCTTTCCGGCTAAATGTCCATTATACATATATGAGTAAATAATGATAATAATAATAGAATGTAGGCTGTGGGTTGGATTTGGTTTTGGATTTGAATACATAAATATGTCTAAGCATAGGCACCCTGCCCGGGTTTTTAGACTGACTCTGAGCCATTTTATATATCTGTATATCAATGGTGCATCTTAGGTCTACCGTATGAAATGTTGAAAATATGACGAATTCAAACTCGAATTTAGTCCAGATCCAGATCCAGTTCCAGATCCAGACTGATTGTATAGGGAGACCGAGACCGTGCATAATGGTTCTTGAGTCTTAAAACCTTTTTGGCTCTGTATGTAGGTACAATGTTATTTTGTGGTGATTCCATTTCCATCTCTATCGAGGCCCCCACGCGATCTCTCATGACATGACTGGCTATTATGTATTATCATCATCATAATCATCAACCTTCACTTCACCAGTACAAACTATATTACGTATTATTCTCTTAGTCACAATTAGAGGCTCATGGAACTTGTTGGTTGTAAAACCTAGTGTTTTCAACGTTATCTTCGTATTATAACATAACCATCTTCGTTCTCTCGTCCTTCTTTTTTTTTATTCCACCTGGTCCTGGTCCTGGTCCCGGTCCTATGGCCCTGGTAAATAGTAAATAGTTGTCAGTTATCAAGTGGTCCGACTCGGAATTATCAACATCAACAGTAAGAAAATAAATGATGTAGGCTAGGTACATATCTACGAAGACTTATTATGATGTCTACAAAATGAAACTCAGGGAAACCACATACAAATAACACTAACGTGGTGGACTAATGACTATCATATTATTACGTGTTATACTCCTATACCCTACGCCATACGCAGTCATTATTGGGGCCTGTGTATATTATGTTGTACTAATATAGGTATGTAATGTGAGAGTACTTGAGGATCCGTGCCAGGGACCGGACTGGACTGGGCTGGGGCAGATAGGTGCACTTGTTCTGGCGTAAACTTCGGGATCGTTTATTACGAGAGAGAGAGAGAAGAGTGTGTAATTAGCATGCATGCATATAGAGGCACTTCCATTTCCGTGTGACTAATGTCGAATTCGAATATAATTCGTATCCATCTTACTTCTGTTATTTCATTTCCACCCAAAAGAAATGTATCCATGCTGCACTGGTGCAATTATTGGAGTTGCCACGGGTCGAGTAAAATATGTATTTGTATGTTGTACCTATAGGATATTCCCAGTCTTAATCTCCTTGGATCTACCTATATATTATGTTTTTATGTAGGTAGGTAGGTAGGTAGGTAGGTAGGTAGGTAGGTATAGGGACGTTGCTCCAAATTGTAGATAATGCTGAGGAAATATTCTACAATGACATGACGAGACGAGAGAGACCATCATTATTTGTTTGTACTGTCATTACAGACACTTCACAATTGCCACTACGTCCATCCATGTCAATGTCCATCCCTTCCCTGCGTAGAGTATCTATAGGGATATATTATGTATTTCCGATACTAATGAGGACTTTTGGTCCTGGTCCTGGTCCCATGGCCTGTGTCTGCTTCTTTAAAAATTCTAACACGATATTTGGATTTGGATGTCGATCTCGATCTTTTCCCGTTTGTTCCTTTTCATACGCATGTATAACACTGATCGTTAGGAATGGAAGCGTTGGAGTAATAATAATATTATGAGGGCTGAGTAATTTTTATCTAAATGCGGTAAATAATACTTTCAATTTGTTGTCCATATGGGCGCCTCTATAATAATTGGGATATCCTTGTCCTTGCATGTAACAATTTCCACATTTACACATATGTGGTACGATGCATTGGTTCGAAAATGAAAACGCTTCCCTGCGTAGCCACCAGTTTTTCTTGATATACAAGTAATAGCACAGTCAACAGTGTAATTTGTACATGACAAGCAGATGCACCTTTTAGCCAGTGCAGCGTAACAGCTGAATTTTCAAAATTCAAAATTTAGTTTATGAAAACATCTGAGAATATTTTGCATTTCGGCAAATAATTATTTAATCAATTTAAAAAAATACATAATTGCAAAATAAGTAATATGAATTAAAATTATGAATGTTATTTTTTGCTAATTTGAATACAAAATTATAATGTAATATTATTCAAACTAATTAAAGACTCAAAATCGTTCAACTAAACTGAAGTTAATAGGGAGACAAATCAAAATCAAAAATGCAAAAATTCTAACAGTAAGACTATATAGGAAGGTGTAAGGGAAAGCGTCAAACAAGAAGCTGCTGTATAATATACATGTTCAAGAGTGGATGGGAAATAAAGTTATTGGGAAAAGTACTCCGTCCTTCACTTCCGTATGAGTTTACATCTGTTAATGAGTTCACTTAATATTAATGGACTGGCTCTGAGCAGTTAAAGAAAGGGTAATGAAGTATGGATGTTGGTGATTCCGGCTCCGGCTCCTGCTCCCGTCCCTTCCCTTTTCCCTATGTAACATCCCAAAAGATTTCCTCTCAAGGAAAGGGTTACATAATTACGTAGGTACTTATAGGCTCTCAGCTCATACCGAATATAATTATATTCTCAAGTGTACGTACATACCTATACTTGTATTCGTACCACAAAAATATAGTATAAAGGAGTATATATATATAACAATGAGGATCAGCCTGTGTAGTACAGTAGACAGTAGGTATAATGGTAGGACATAGATAGAAACATGATCATGGAAAGTATTATGGGGAAGAAGTACAGGCACAGGCGGAGAACTAAGGAGAAAAAAAGTGAAGTATAGCGTCGGCGCTGCTACTAGACGAGATAGTCGACACCAAACACCAAGATGGTGCTATAGAGGCTTGTGAGTTGTGATATAGCTCTTCTATAATTGAGTGAAGAAGAAGAAGGGAAATGTATGGGGACTGTTTGTGTAGTGGTAGGAGCAGTAGTAGTAGTCGAGAGGCAGAGGTTAGTATACGCAAGTATAAGTAAGTAAAGGGACGGGATAAGGAGAGAGATGAATATTGAACATGGATATTGGATAGTTTCAAGGGAGGTGTTGGGCATGTTAATTTATGGAGATGGGAAAGGAACCAGAGTGTTCTCTGAGGCTGCTGGTGAGTGGAAGACTGGATGGGCCGAAGTGATGGCATGCAAAATGCGGTGCAAGGTGATCTCGACACTTCATCATCGTCGACTACCCGGGTGGCCCAATTATCTTTGTAGAAACCGTATTGCACCACGCTTGCGAACAAGCCTCACACTCTACGGACCATTTGATACCCGCATAACTCAGCCACGGAAAGAGATAAAAAAAAACATCCTTTCCTTTTCCCTATGAAAACATTATATTATACTCGCGAGCAGTCCCTCGCTTCCCTCACTGTCACTACTGATATATCCTATACAAAATACCCCTCTTCCCAGTTTCCCAGTTTAAGTCATATAACCAGAGTATACCTATAGTCAACCATACCATCCAGCTATCTTTTGATATGCATACCTCTAACATAGCCGTCTACTAACCAGTACCAGAACCAGAACCAGAACCAGCCAGGCCAGAGCATATAGATCCACACAATTGTAGACTACTAGACTCCCATCGTCATGTCAGGTTTTCATTCAATTTCTTTCTGGCACTTTAGTGTTGAAACTTTCTGCTTCTTTTTTCGCACATTCTTGACACACACACACAAACACAGAGAGAAATTCACTCCCATTCTTCTCAGTCACTGCTTCAGAGTGAGACTAGAACTATTATACATACAGAACGAGCTATATTATATACATAAAGATATATATAGCTTATAAACACGTATAGACAACTGGTACTGGTATAGTCATGACATATTATATTGGGTATAGTGCTGGATTTTGTCTACACTCTCCTCCACCATCATATTTTGCACTTGTCTGCAAGTAAATTTTATTTAATCTTTTGAATGCCGCCAACATTACTTCTCCTTGTGTGATACATTCTTTCAACTTTTTGGCTCCGTATTTGTGTTTCATATCACTTGATAAATGCTTCACGTCCCTCCACTCGTGAATTTCGTACTAGAAAAAAGGGTTCAATTTTTATTGTGTTTGTACCATAATAATAATTATTATCGTTTTTAAAATTGTGAGGAAATTTGGTTTTAGCTGGCAGTTCTAAATGTAATTATTAGAATTTGCAGAAGTTTTGTTTGCAATTGGATGAATGTATTGCCTAGGTACATTATATATAGTATTGCTATCTGTTCAGTGGCTTACAAATTGCTATCAATATAACAATCAAACACAAATTACTGATCAATCAAATTTCCGATACAATGTAGGTACACATAATTTCCCCCAAAATATTTTATTTTGTAATTCTTGCACTCAAAATTGGTTGTAATGTTGTTCAGCAGACCTTTCCCCAATTTCCTGGACACTCTCTCATGACCTTCCCTTGCGTCTTGCACTGCACAATAAACTGTCAAGTAAAGCAGGGTCGTATGTATGTAGAATGTAGAGTGGGTACGGATGGAAGTACCTAGTTCTATTTGTTCTAATGTTCCACACTGGAACTTCCATAAACTAATTTTTGTGTGATTGTGCACTGGAATCCGAGACCGGGGCCGGGGCCTGACAGCACCAACACAGAAACACCAAAAATTTTATGACTCATATATAAGTGTGGCCAAATGACTTACTACCCGGGCCAAACAAAATTTTCCATTTATGACGCTTCTTTGGTGGCAAGTGACCCTTAGCTAATCAAAGAAATTCCTTCATGAGTCCAATTTCCAAAAATTATACACTGTGAGTGTGATCGCCTTGGTCTGTGTGTACCATTCGTAGTTTGGTCCTGGTCCTGGCCCAGATCCAGTCCCTCACAATTTTCTGAGTAGATATATGTACTGATATTAGTATTATATCGTGAAAAAATGCATTATCCCTACTATGTAGTACTCAGGAATTGGACGTCAAGCGTATGTTCTGATTATAAGCGTCAGCCTTCTCTTTAAATTACATTATGGGGAGGAGGAAATTTAGTTTACAAATAGGATGGGGAAGTTTTATTTAACATGGTTGAGGTAGCTACACACTCATTTTTAATATTTTCCCCTTCATACAGTTCATGTCACACATATATATATATAGGATTATAATAATTACTTACGCTCACTGCATAAAATAAACATGATAAAACTATTAGCGTGAAATACAATAATATTTTTTTAAATATACAAGTTACATGGACAGAGAGAGAGAGAGAGGACATAGTAGAAACTTCATGTACAGCCAAGCAAAGAAATGACCGTGTATATATGTATGTAGGTATATAGTAGGATTATACTCTCGGATAATGTACCTACCTACCTACCAACTTGTAATAAATTGATCAAGTCCACTAATAAACTCATATGGTAGCACACAATAATGTTTGCTTATAATTTGCAGATCACGAAGTTGAAAATTGACAGCAACCCATTCGCAAAAGGATTCCGCGACTCGTCACGCCTCACCGAATTTGAAAGGTAACTAGACACAGACGAATAGAAAAAAAAATGAGCAACTCTCTGCTCACTTTATATTATTACTATATGCTACCTCACAAAGTCAATCAAACTCATTAAGAAAAACTAGATTTGCCTTTCAAACTGTTCAATTGAGGAGTTCCAACTTCCAACCTTACATACCTTACCTACCTACCTATGTATTACAGTTTGGTTTGGAGTTTCATTTTTGATCTTATCATTTAAAATGCATAATGTAATTTATACTTGAATAATAATAATCATAATCAGAGTCCAGATTATCCAACTATGCATTTTTTTTCATCACAACATTTTACATCCTGTAGTAAGTGCAGTGTGTATTGTGAGCCTGTGTGGAAAAGCCAATACATTCTATTTATAAATTACGAGACATATACCTAGGTGCATATACTACATAATTACAATTACAATATATGTCTCTCAAGTTGAGTTCCTTCAATACTAATATCAGTATATGTAAATTTTTCTTTACATACTATCAAATGGAATGAAATTATGAAAATATTATACTCATGTCTATTCATTCAATTTTAATTTAAAATGTAATATTATTATTACTAATATATTATTGAGCACCTGGTTGGTTTGGTTTCTGGTTCTGGTTCTGCATGCACAGGCCTGGTTGAAGTTACATATATGTAAATTCATAGTCATTTACTAGGGACGGTTCACATCTTCAGCTTGGAACTGAAGCAGGCTGAATTCAAATTTAAAATTCCATTTCCATTTCGACACTGTCTGTGTGTGGCGGGGAAGTTGTCATCTCTTGTGATTAAGAAAGTCTCGCCTAAATGCTATCTCATCTCTGAGATGCATAGTCCCTCGCATCTCCGCTACCCACCGCAAAAATTTATTGATGATAGATCATAATCTGTGAAATTACGGATGAGATAAGCTAAGGCCAGGGAGATTCCATACTGCCGTGGAATATGAGCACTTTGATGATGATGATACGGATACGATACTACTTACCACAGACAGCCACACAAAAAATTATAATAAAGGGTATTGTTTTTTTATACTGATACATGTGCCATAAATATCATTACCACGGATGCTTACTACTACAGATGTACCTAAGCATATGAAGATGCCTACCTGTATTTTAGTTGGAGCCCAAAAGAAACTTAATATAGGACTAGAGGAGGAAGTAAAGTTAAATTTAAAGGTGAAGTTGGGAAAGCTCCTAATATATATTATGATGATAGGAACATGAGCGGCAAAGGCTGAAAGGGGAAAAAGGTGGGAAAGGGTGCACATTCATATTATCTTGTACGTTAGTCCACTTGGTCCGACTTTGAATTGGAGGAGTTGATCAAAAATTATTGTGGCTTGTTGTTCAGGGAAAAGAAATGTAGAGAGAGATGGAAAGAGGGGGGAGAAAAATCTAAAGGAAACTCAACTAAAAGTTAAAAGAGCATTCATAATTTACTCAGATGAATTTGAAGAGTAAGACACGAACTAAAAGTCAAGAATAAAGTTTCGAGGCTATGAAATGAAAGCGCGGGCGGTCTCTCAATAATCATCTTGAGGAGAATGAAACTGTAACGTACACAATACTTAGGACTCAAGATGCTTGGGACATTTATGTGTACATACTACGGGAGATAGTTGGGTTCTGCTAACTTTTGAACCTTAGGTGTTGGTCCTGTGATTCTTTGACTGGGTGTTTGTACTTATGTAGGTAGGTAGGTAGGTACGTTACGTAACGTGAGTGTGTGGAGAGATGACTGGGCTCTTTAATGGTCTGGTCAAATGAAGTTCGAGTGAGAGGAGTGAGAGGAGAGAGAGAGAGAGCCCCACGGGATGTAATCACCATAGATTTCCCTATAAATTTCCTATCCCTTCTCTGTGGGTCAACCCTCAAGCCTCGAAAACAATCAGGACCCTCGTCGGCTCCTTCCATTTATTCATTCTCCCTTAATTAAATACGCCATCAAATCATCTCACTTCACTTTTACTTACCTTATTTACCTAATATGCTCTCTTTTTCCCCTCGCTTGTGTAACAACAGACAAGTCGACAACACATCGACTCAGCCTTCATCTCCCAATCTTCCCTCCACCACCACCATCACCATCACAGGTTCACAGATTATCATTACACTCCACAATCCACACAGCCACATTATTATCTCAGGTATAAAAACCTAAACTGACAGGAGAGAGTTACGTCGTTCCTTGCGCTACGCTCCGTTCCCTTGGTTTTGGTTTTTGGTTCTTGTTGGGGTGAAGGGAGAATTATTTTGCTGGGATTTTTGACTTGGATTTTGGACTTGGACTTTGCGGTAATAAAGGGCTGCGGAAAATTATAAAGATATATTCTGTCCAAAGTCTGGAGTATAGAGGGTATAGCTATAGCCTAAGAGCAGTAATATAATGGAGTAAATCCATGACCATTGAGATTGAAGAAGTCGTGGCTCCCATTATTTCATTGTATTTACACGCGCATCTTCTTTGAGGGCAGGAGATGTGAACAACATTCTAGTGATAATAATATCAATTTAGTTATTTAGTCGAAAGGAATTGTATGTAATTAATTTGAGTAAATTTAAATACTACATTTGCATGGTGCATGCAAATCATATAATCTGTAATTTGATTATTGATTTTTTTTTTCTTCTTCGTCGTCTTCGTCTTCTGTATCTCCTCCTTCTCCTCCTCCTTAGAAACACATATACCTACCTTACAGTGTGGGATGTAATGGAAAATGGGAACCGTTTATATAGGTACTTTCCATTTAAAAATTTCCTCATGTTCCAAAATTACAAGAACAAGAACAACAAGCATAAAAATAATAAAACTCACACCTATGTCCTGAGCAATAAAAAAAATACAACCTTTCACAAAAATAATATGACATGGTCAAGATTTTTTAATAATTCTTTCATTATATTTCATCGGAAAGACCAAGTCAAAACTTCAATTCCAAATCCACACACACACACAGCTCACGCAACTTTTTTGTTTTTATTTCTCCCCTCATTAAATCTCGTAATAATGTTTGATCAGTTAAATGAGAAGTAGTACCTCTGCACCCAGACCCAGTGCACAGATAGAGACAAGGGTTTGAGAGTTGAATGTGAAATTGAATTTTAACACTATAAAACACACACACAATCTCAGGACTGCACAGACTATGTAGTGTGTGTGTGTGTACAGACAGATGAACAAGAGTTCCATGTGAAGATTGCCACGTCCTAGTCGTGCCTCAATAGGATAAGATAGGATATTAGGTGGTATTGTGATTACTCATAAAAATCGCTCTGGCGGACCTATGGTAGATGTGTATGTACCTAGGTAGGTAGGTAGGTAGGGATGATTACCATTGTGAGGGGGAAACAAGAGTTTTTTTTTGAACGGGTTTGTACAAGATGACAGAATTCAAAACTAGCTTTCTGAAGGTTTGATAGCCATTTCCCCATATCATGTATGTGTAAATGGAAGGATTCTCTAATAAATAATTATGAATCTTCATTTACATATTGCCACACAGCTCTGAGATTTTTTCCCCTCCTCCACGCTCATCCATGTAGTATGTATGTAGCCCTATAGCCCTTACATTTGAAGCTTGGATGTTGGTTGGAGTTGGAGGCTGATACTGTGGAAAGGAAGGGGAAAACTTCGTGGGTTGTTGTTTTTTTTTTCGTTTTTGTGTACCTTGAGTACCTTTCTTCGCCTCAATCTAATGTTTTACTACCTGTTAGCACGCATCATCTTTCTCAAATAAATTAATTATGAAACTCTAATAATTCCCATAAGAAGCTAATACCAGGACCAATACTACCCAGCACTTTTGTGTACATACTAATATAATACTTTAATCACAAGCAAAAATATACTGCAATACAAATTTTTAAATTGTACTTGTGCCACCTCGCCATTTTTTCTAATTTTTCTGGAATTTTCATTCGTATTTTTATTCATTCTTTAAAAAAATTGTTACATATATCGAAATGGTAGTGTCCACGAATAAAGTCAGTATTGGGCTGAGAGTGTGCAAAACTATGAAATGGTATTGTGTCGGTTTTTTATTAGTTTGAGTTTTGGCAGCTTAGGTATATGTATTATTGATTGTAGCAGAGAGAGAGAGAGAGAGAGATTGTCATATAATTTGAGAGTACTTTACTTCCAGACAGAAATCTTTTGAAACTTTGTTGGAGGTCTTCTTTGTAGAAGTTCCGAACGACATGCAAAGCATCGTGTCATTGGTTTTTTTTGGCGATAATTTGATGATGAGTAGTGTTAAGTTGAAGGGGAGAGAGAGAGAGAATATTATACATACATCCCCAGGTCTCTATCTCTGTTTGTGTCTACTGCATTGGTCTACTGATGTCTGTACAGGGATGTTCTTTGCTATTTAAATGTGTGAGCAGTTCAAGTTGGAAGAATAATATAGGGACGATAGCGTTAACATCTCATCCACGTCTCCACTCTCACCTTCAGAGTTCATCCGATGGCGATGATGATCATGATGATGATGATGAGGAGAGGAAAATAACTTCAATAGTTGATCGATTTGCATGTAGTTAATGATCCTTAGTGAAGGATTAATTGGCTTCATGAAGATTGGGAACATTAGATCCAATGGAAAGATTATGTTCCATAATATCAGTACAGACTATATACATGTTTCCAAATCCAAATCCAAATACAGATATGCACAGGCAGTCGGACTCTCGGACATGCATCTTCTTTCCTATCTAGCTATATGGACATGTAATATTCTGGGTTTTTTAATAATTTTTCTGTAATGGTGGACTGGTGCGGTGGTAGTGGTAGGGCATACTGATAGATATAGGATATCTTGATGATTGCGTGTGAACATTCAATGTCCAAATCAAAGGAAAATGTACATGGAAGGAATGGACGGGAGATAGGAATATTTTGTACACCTACCTACCTGTCTGTATGTCTGTCTGTCTGTAGTCTGTAGTAATATCCCTGTAGACTTTACTCAATTTTGGATAATCCCTTCAACTCGTACCACTGTACCACTATCGTATCTGGGGAAAAAGCTAGAAGGGAATCTCAACGAGCCCATAAGATCGGGTTTGCTTTTTGTTTTGGGATTTGGATTTGGATTTGGGAATGACGCCTAAGGAAGAGGCTCCCCAAAATCCACATCCACAATATCTCTATTCTAATTTATAATATAAGACCGAGTGCTATGAATGTTTTGATGTGTGTATTGACTGAATGGAATAGAAATCATCGGTTTTCATTTTCTTGACTAATGGTTCGTATTTAAGGGTAATCTAGGGAGATTTGTAGAAGAAGTGCGCGACGTGCTGGAGTTGTACTTTAATTGTAGCGTAAGGGATGTGTGTGTCTATACCTATGTATGTATAGTAGGTGTAAAAAAGAATCAAGTATAAGAAAAATAAAAAAGGTTTATATTTTTTTAGCCGACGACCACGTCCAAATATTTAACTTCTGTAATAAACCTAAACGTCTTATGGCAGTTAAATATTCATAATTCTCAAAGCGTCGCGGCATTGTCGTGTCCTTCTTAGAAAGTGCAGTGTAATAAATTTCGGAAGATGCTAACAATGAACTTTCGGCGTTTGGTCGGCTTTGACTATAGAACTGGTACTGGTACTAGCATCGTATTCCGGATTGGAGCAACAATAAATGTTTATTGTGTAATGAGCGTAATGAGTCATTTCTTGGTACTGTTTATGTGGAGGTTCATATGCGCCCCGTTTTTTGCTCTGTATTTATTTGAATCATAATCACTCCGATCTAATGATCTTATGAGTCATTAGCTGAGTACAGAAGAAAGGAAAATGGAACAATAATAGTTATTGCCGTCACTAGGATAATATTATGGACGTGAGCAATAATATTTGAGTTTAGGTGTACACTCTTCTAGACCAATTGGAAGAGTGGTGAATTGTTTATCGTTTTCTTGTGGATGTGGAATAGATATCTATACACATTGTGTCTGAATTTGACTGCTCAACAGATTTTCTTTTATGACTATTTTCCTGTAGAGAAACCATGGAGACAATGTTGGTGGAGCAGCAGTACATTCGTCCACCCCTCCGGCCCTTTGATCTCGAGATGGCTTCGGGGTCACTCACACTCGAGGAGAAAGCTCTCCTTCAAGCCCGAGCCCACATCCTCGGTCTCCGCTCACCCTTCCCATCCCCAGGCATGATGTCCTCCGGAGCCATGTCACCCTTCGGTGGACCCGGCGGCTCCACGTCCATGTCTCGAATGCAAGAGATGGCAGGTGCGAATGCACTCAATGGGAGCTTGTCCCAGCTGTACGCGATGAGTGCCGCGGCGGCGGCAAATGCGAGTGTCAACGCGGCCATGGCCAATAGTGGACGCGCCCAGCACCAACAACAACAACAGTCCCAACATCAACAACACCACCAACAACAACAGCAGCAGCAACAACAACAACAACATCAAGCCCAACTCCCGCTCCCGCTCCAACTGTGGACACAGTGGGCCTCGCTCCACGGACTCTCTCCGCTCGCCCCCACGCTCCTCGCTCATCATGCCCAATTGGCAGCTGCGATGGCGGCAGTCAATGGTCAGAATTCTAATCCATTGAGTGGAAGCATCAGCTCGAGTGGGAGCAGTAGTAATTTGAGTCATCATAACTCGTCAATGACCACCACCTCCGCGTCAAGTCCCAATGATAGTTTGCGGCTACCCCGACCTTTCTACCCGGTCAACTCCTCGGCAACATCCCCATTGGGAATGCACCGCTTCTCACCGTATCCCATTCCTTCCATGAATAATCATAATTCATCCGGCATCTCCGCTCGCTCTAATGGTTCATCTAATAAAAGCCCAAGTCCTCTGGGCTCACCAGACTCCCTCAGGGATGAAGTCATCTCGTAATTCCTATTTTATTGAAATTAAAAACACTTTAACCTCATGGCTCTTCGCATTTCCTTTTATACCTAAAACCTTCTCCCTACATACCATACCCTTTGCTATACACTATATACTCCCTTTTTCTCTGCTCTGTACTACTCTGTACTGCACCATGCCAGACCATAGGACCGGGACCGGGACCGGGACCGACATCGGGATCGGATGACGACTACGATTACGATATTATAGAGGGAAAATTATACAACATTATACAAGAATATATTATATCTATGTAAACTATAATGCATATTATATACGTAGCTCCTATACAAACTAGAAGGTACACGTGTCTACTTATTATACGTACCACTCTCTCTACTACTTTGACTCCTACTTATTATTATTATGTATATATATAATATCTGCTCCTGGAGAAAAAAAATTTTACGTGTAATTGCTCACAGCTTTATGTTATATAGTCGAAATGTCATGTCAATCCGTTTCCCTCTTAAAAACATCCCTCGTGCTCGTTCGCTCGATAAATTGCCAATGTGACGGCTTATTCTATAGGACTCCAGAGTTCAAGAGTTAGAATGCCTCCTGTCTATAGTGTCTAGTTTCTACTATCTACTATCTACAAGTCTATATACATAATATATTCCACATCAAAGTCTGTCTAATTCTACTACAACTACCTACATATATTAGGATAACCTCTCTCACTACTCCCTTCTACTTAATCCATTACATATCGTTCTTGGACTAATCGTCACTGTAATATAGTAAGCCTAACCTATAGGTACTACCTATCTCGACACCCGTATACATTGACTACACTATACACAATTATATCTCAAGTTTTAGCTTCCTCGTCCTTAACAACTATCCGTGTGTCATTCAGATGGATCACGGAGAACGGATTACGGTCCACGGATTTCTAAAAGCAGGCTATGACTGGATAATAAGGAGCACAAGCTCGACGCCCGACATCCATTTGTCATTCGTTTCCGTTTCCACTTTCTTTTTCATGTTGTTGCAGTATATTTACTACGGTCAAAATGTGGATTTGGAAATTATAACTACCCAAGGACTATACTCCATATCCAAAAAATACCTGTAAAACAATTTTATAGAACTTTTTACAAATAAGGTTCTAATTCATTCCCATATATACTACATTACAAATTGTTCCTTCAATTATATTCCAGTGATTTTTTTCAAAGGTAACGCTAGGAAATACATTCATACACGTTGCTGCTATATACTTAACATATACAACGTAGTATTAGTACCATTATACGATTAGGTCCATTTAATTAAAATAACGTTATATAAATTATAATCGTCGAGTTTGCATGTTATTACACAGCATTTGAGCATCCACAATTTACTATTATGTATTATTATTATATTAATTATTATACTGTAGTCAATAGAAAACAATATACTAATAACTTTAAAAAAACTTTCCTACATATTGCAACTTAAGTTATAAGGTTAAAAATTAAAAATTGCTACGTACTTAGATTTACTAGGTAAGCATTATTGGTAAGTATTACATTAAGGTAACATTAAAAGTTTAAAAGTGGGCCCATATATATTGATTGATTTTGATCGTACAATGTACTGTTCTGTACTTAAGCCCATATACTAATATACATACAATTCTTAAATATATCTACCATAAGTAATTTAGATTGGAGTCAAATCAACAAAAATATACTATATAGTAGCTTACTATACCTTTACAAATAGAACCCCCAGTAAATTATAAGCCCTAATAAATATATATTTTAAGCTAACAATTTACCAATATTCTATACGTACCTAATCAAGGGTTTTTAATCAAGAAAATTAGATGAACACATATTGCTATGCTATGAAGATGCATGTCATTGTTCGCCCAGTTCCAATTTCCCAATTGCAGTTCCACCATTATATATTATGTAACTGTAGTTATTATCTATAGCCCCTCGTTAAAACCACGAATTAAATCTTCAACTTAAAATTATTGAAAACCAAATTTTAGGATAGTATAATGGATAGTATTAAATTAATGATACTAATATTTCATTGAAATATTTACAAAAAAAAACTGGTAACTAATTTAAGGAGATAACAACAACAAAATAATAGGAGGTGATTATAGGAAGGCAATTGCCTCAACTCATCTCATCTTGCATTGCAATCAATATCAACAATATGTAATGTGTATTATTTTAGATTTAAGTAAAGAAAAACGATGGTTGTGGTTTTAAAAAAATATATATATATTATTATGTAATGTAATTTTCTCGGTATCGGCAGTGAATTTTGATTGATCTTAAACAAAGATTATGACGTCAAGAAAAAAATGAAAGCTTTATTATAATAATTATTACTATAGAATTTATAGGTTTGTAATTTTTTTTTAAACTTTAATTTGTAAGTCATGTTTTTTTGTTTATTCATATTTTGTTTTGTTGATTTGTTTGTACAGATCTATATGTATATTACAATGAACAAGTGGTTCGATCTTTTGTGGGATCGTGGATATTCGTTCTCGGCTTCGGCTTCGATTTTCGCTCGTACAACAGTATTATTATCGATATATATTATACAATATATATATATGATCATTACTTAATAATCATTATATATATACAATATATTCTTGTGTTATTACAGTTTACAGTTTTAACTTTTTTGAATTTTTAATTTTAAGACTACATTTTTAGTATTATATAGATGCTAGAGTTTTACTATACTAATTTAAACTATTTATACTTTTGTATTTTATTCCATATAATAATTTTACAACTATTATTTTTTTTTCCTGTGGACAAGTTAATTAATTCAAAATGCGGTGTTTTATATCCCTATATATTGTACATAATAACACTTGTGTATTCGTATATCACTGTGTACATATACATAATAATAAAGCGTAGACTACACACAAAAAATCCCCCATATCCTCAGAAATTAAAATAAATATATATGTATACATAAAAGTAATGTAATACATAAGTGTATATTTACATACTTGTAACTTTAAAAACAAACATAGGAAATTTACATAGTGTACTAAAAAAATTAATTATTGTAATTCGTTTTAAATCACCCAATGGTACAGATAGTGCACATTGAATAAATTCTACTTAAGCTCCGCAAGTATTAATGTTAACAAAAAAAAATTCATATGGTTACTACTTTAATTTAATTATTTCTTACTTCCTTAAAGCACCCACTGATATTCGGCATATGAGCATTTCAAATTCGAAAGTCCCTATGCCTATATCCATACAATTTCGAAATAAATTTGCTTTTCCCTATTAAAAATTGTACGTGACAGATACCTGTGCCTATTCTTACTGGATAAAATAAAACTTAAATATTAGTAATATTACACACAAATACAAAATAAAACCAATGGAAACAAAATCTAAAAAGCTCTAAAAACAATAACTACTCAAACCTCCAAAAACATCTGGTGAAATCCATCCTGAAATGTGTAAAGTATAAAAATGTAAAAAAGGAAGAAAAAATACCCCCAAAAAAATTTCTAAAGTTATTATGATAATAGGAAATTCACTGAGACGATAAAGTAGACTTTTAGCATACATAACAAGTCTCAAAAAGAATTGAATAAAAAAAATTTAGGACGAAAATGAAATGAAGAAGGGAAGGGGAAAAAACTTGGCGGAAGATGTTGAAAATTTCTGTGTAAATTTCAAAGTCTAAGAAGTAATAAAGATGGAAGCTGACGCAGAAGAAGGAAGACGGAAGGAAGGAAGGGGGAGGAGGGTCGCGGGAAGCCGTAAATGGGGAGACGAGACTAGTGAGACGGAGAGCAGAGACTGTGAGGAATAAGCCAGAGAGACCGAAGAGATCCAGAGAGAGGGAGAAAAAAACGAAAAGGAGGAAGAGTCGTTTGGGGAAACTTAAAGTATGCACAAGTTTTCTGGCATGATAATATGAGTGACGGGAAAAGCCAAAGTAACCAGCTAAAGGGAGTGAAGAAAGTCACCATAGATAAAGTTTGAGTTTTTGGCAAAAGCCGACGAAGTGGAGTGAAGTGGCAACGGGATTTTATGAGGCAAAAGTCTGGATTTAGACTCCATGGAATTCTCTCCCATATGCGATCATCTCGTCCCTATCTCTTTAAGTACCTGCATGCATCAATGTTCCTCCATGTAAGTAAGCACAAACTTATACGGACGTCGTGTCTTGAAGCTGTAGAAATAGGCGGCGGACACTTATATCCATAACCTTCATCACAACAAACATTGATATATCCTGGCTCTGGCTATACTTTTCTTTCCTGATGAAATAAAGAAAAGGCTTAGAATACCTACAACTCACTACACATACATAGCTAAAACCGGCCTTTAAAATGGGAGTATATACAGTGGATAGGCCTAGTCTCCAAGAGACACTTTATAGCAGTCGTCGTCGTCGTCGTCGTCGTCGTCGTCGTCTGATTCGAATTCGGGTGAGCGGAAGCTCAAACTCGAACGAGAAATGTGAGCACAGAGGGGGAAAAGACCGAAGCTAAAGACGCTCGCGAGCCGAGTGCTCCATACTTCATGCATAGTTTCCTTTCAGATCAGACTCCGTCCATGTACATAAGTATAGAGGTATGTACCCAAGTGAGGTCCCTATGCAAAGTAGAGAGAGAGAAGTGCACATGAGACTAGAGCTGGAACCGGAGCTGAAACTGAAACTGAAAGTGAAACGACGACGACGGAACGTTGAGAGTTGAGATGGAGGGGCGCTCCACGGAGGACGAGGAGGAGTTGGCTGGAGGAGGAGGAGGGGGAGGGAGGGAGAGAAATACGCTTCCTTCTCTCGGAGAGACAAAGTGAAAGAGGCTCGAGGATAGAGTTAGGAGTTGCTGATATAATAGGAGCAATTTGCGTTGGAGAACAGGAGTATTTTCGGTGGTGCGATAGAGTGTAAAGTTGAAACCATTAGTGGCTTATCGTTTCCGAAAATGGATGCAATATTTCCTCACTTATCTCTATCATGTATCACGAGCCGGACACTATCAGCTCGTTCAAGGCAAACTTGGATTTCGTCGCAAAATGCTCACTCTCTCTCTCTCTGCTTTCTGTAATGTAATCTGTCTATAAATGTATTTTACTCCGCGCGTACTCCTAACCAGGAATTTATACGGCTACATTACACAACCATGCTTCGCATTTTCATTACCACAGTATAAACCCGCAAACCCAGACCAATACCAATACCAGGACCGGGACCAGGACCAGGACCAGCTTTCCTGTAGTAGCATGGACATCTTGCCTCCATACATCCCATAGTAACGGTGTATACAGGGTGGTGGTGGACATTTCCATGATTCTGACCATGTCCATATCGCATGTCACCGTATCAACAACTAACGCCGGGGTTTTGGGTTTTATGCCCTTCCTTTGAAAACCATTTTCTAGCCTCTATAGTCCCATAGTAGGTAAAAACCGTACGAAAGCTCACACACGCGACAGAATATTTCAAATTTGTTTTTGAAAGGGCGAAAAGCCAAGTGGCCAAGTGGCCATGTCCTATAGGAATAGAATTGTGCTGGAAATTATAAAGAAAGAAAGATTATAAGAAAGGCTCGTTTACTCCTTTAGATGCCATGTCCTTGTCAATGAACTCACGAAATATCAGTAAATTCAAATCCGCTCTCTCAGTCTTCACTTAATCACACCACTCCACTCCTCAACATGTAAATCCTGCACATGGTACCTACTCTAGAAAATATATGTTTTCATTAATTCTAGCCGAGATGCCCAAAAAAGATAATTTCAAGGAATTCTTTGATAAAACTCATATTTATTATGACGTCCAATTCCACTACTGCTGCACATACAGTAATAGGATGTAAACCTTTTTCTTTCTTTTCAAAGTCTAAATCTAGCCAGTGCCAGTGCCAGTAGTAATCGTGCATCACATAATAAAAAAAATTAAAATATGGGAATTTTTTGTAGACTTTCCACAGTTCCACATCTCAACTCCAATCACTTCACAAAAACTATAAACATAAAAATAGATGTTTATTTTTTATTGTACTATGGCTGAAGCTCAAGAGCTTTGCAAATGTAAATATACTAAAAATGGAGCTGACTTTGAATTTTTCCTGTCCGATTTTCAGAGTAGATTAAGGATTTTATGGGGGGAACTGTGTATTTTTCGAAATGGATTTGTTATGTTCTTAAAATGTTTTCAAATTAATTTGCAAATTTACAATTGACGTTCACGGTAGAATAACGTTTATCAAATCTTGTGTAAAAATTTGTTTTGAGCTTCTCCTCTCACATTCATAATTTTATAACTTTGGAGTTTCCCACATTATAGTAAAAAAGCAGTACCATTGAAAATATTCCCAACAACATGGAGTCTATAGGTACGTCACTAATTTGGTAAATTGTAATAGGAATTTCAAAGCATATGGCTAAAGTTGATCATTGAATCTACAAAGTAACATCTACAACGTAATTTTCCACCCTGTATTTTTGGACTGCTCTGTATGTATTAGTATTATAGTATTCACTAATATTCGACTTCCACCTAAATCAGAGAGTTTTCTGTGTGTACTGGGTAATGCATAAAATGTACGCCATGGTCATACATACATAAATCAGTATTTAATTTTATTCCATATCTCTAGTGTATTATTACGCTGATGCATGTTCAACCGTAAATGTTTCATTTTTCTACTGATTTTTGGATTCAAATTCCAGTTCGTATTTTGTCCCGTAACTATACACACACACATTTCAAATTGACACTTTTATTGTTAGAGAGATTTTAGTCATGTATAAGTATTTACAATTTACGCTTCCGTATTGGTTTTTTTGATACTGTGAGAGAGGAGGCGGGGTAGAAAATACATTTTACTCCGAGTCCCACAGTCCCACATGCTAAATGCTATTTACAATATAAATAATTACACGTAGTCTCTCTGTCAGAGGTACTAGTAAATGGCACGATTTGTAGATCCGCGTCGGTGTTGAAGTTGGAACTGAAGGGGGCTTTACGCAGAAAGAAAATTGCGATTGCTTTTAAACAATTTACAATTTGCATGCAAACCTTAACTCCGCCCAGTCCACCTCGCTCAACTGACGAAAAGTAGTAGAATGGACAAAAACCTCAACATGCCATAATTTATAGATACATAGATATAGAGGATACAGTTTAGATATGTACCCACGTATGGTATGGTAAAAGGTGAATAGATTTCTAGATCAAAACTATAAAATATAAAAGGCTCACAAATTTTCGTAGCCCTTGCAAAAATATTTTACGGAGCAATAAAATGACCAAATAGTAGTGAATAGTAGACCTGTAATTATTATGAATATAATATGCAAAGTTGGAGCTACGTGCTATCTCGTTAGTTTATTAAAAAAATAAGGAATTGGACAATCATAGCACAATCAAACAAAGTATCACATTTCGTGGCTTAAAAAAATATAGAAAAATCTAGCTACAAAAGCGTTGAGAAAAACTGTTAGTTCACATATCTCAGGAGCGATAAAACGATTTTTAAATATAGTGTATTCATAAATAAATACACGAAAACCTTCGTAGTAATGTGTAGTCGTTCAAGAACCATATGTGACATGCGCTAGAGTTAAAACGTGTTAAAAACAGTGAGGTCCATACATTTCATTTTCTAAAAATCTAAATATATTTTACCATACAAATTTATTCATTTTTAATTAATTCACATAATTTATGACACTTTCACTATAACAAACATTCACACATTTCTTACACTTTTCTACCCCCATGTAAAATTTCGAAAATTTTCGGGTTTTCAAATCAATTTAGCATTTAATTACACGTTTTGAAAAGGTGCAAAACGATCTAATTACATGGTTTTATCTGTAATGAAGTGAAAAACGTTTACAAAAATTAAATCTCAACAAGGTTTTGATTTTAAATTAAGTAAATTGCATATTGAAAAATCATGTATTCAATAAAAATACAAATACCGGTCTCACTAGTCAGTCCCGGTATGTAAAGTAAGTGGCTATAAAGTTTAGATCATTTATTATTTGATTTCAATTATTCCAACACTCCAATATCCTAGAATTCAAATTGATTGTTCAATGAAAATTCCAATCAAAATTTTAAAAAAAGGTATCTATATGTACCTACGTACCTACACATGGTCAAGTTATAAAGTAAAAGTGAAATCAAAATATATAATTTATCTCTTCTATTACGCTTTCGACCTCCGACTTGTGAAGGTAAATATGGAAATTGTACTGTAGGGGTATTTATAGCAGTAGCGGGAAATAGACAAGGAAGGTTGGGGATGGAGAACCAACCGACGTCGTCGGTGCAAGCAGTAAATTTCCACTGCGTATAGCAGGAGAAGAGTGTAGGTATAGGAGGGGAGCGGGGCTAGGAGTATAGCAGGTAAAGTAGGGCAAGTGGAAGAGACGGTTGGAGCTGAGGAGTATGACGTAGGCACTCTCTCGATCGTACGATCGCCGTCCTCTTCAGCAGGCGAACAGAGCCAGGACTTTACTTCCTATTTACACTCCGAGGAGACTACTACTAGGTGGAAAAGCTAGTAAGTGAGGAAAGATAGTTAGCCCGTCAGCCATCTTGTTTTATATTTATAATATATTATTTATTTATTCTCCTCTCTTATTCTTCTCCTTCGGAGATCTTAATTTAATTACCCGTAAGGGAATAATATTGTGTATAATTTAGAGATCATTATTTATTATTCGTGGAGTGATACATTGTACATTGTGTGAGGTAAAGTGAACGGTAACAGAGTTCAAATAAAAGGACACTCCCAAAGACGATAACTTGTGCTGTAACATTGAACATTGCATTGGCATTATTTGGCGTACTGGAGCCAGCACCATAGTACTGTAGTGATACTCACAGTTCACCGGGTACCGGAGTATAACGGTCATCTCATTTCATACTCTGGGTGTGGGTGTCGACGGTCATACCGGCACTTACACACCGGGTCATTATAGTCGTGCATCCCATCCTTAACCACGGAGCCCATACCGAGTCACCGGGTTCTTCGTAGTCAGTCCAACGTATCCAGACTTCGTGAGCAGGAACTTCGTAAGCGCGGTCTGTTAGTCCCGGTCGCTCTCTCTGTAAATACTCGAGCGAGCCGAGGACGATCTCGCCCACCGAGGACCGCGTCGATCGCCAATCGCGGTCGAGGAAGAGGAAGAACACCGTCAACAGAGACCGACCCGGTCGCGTTCTTGTTCCAACCACCTGTCCCGGTCGTGGTACGAGGGAAAAGAGGAGATATTGGGAAAATCCAGTCTACACTGGCGACCGTGACTGACACAAAACTGTCGTTTTGTTCAAGTTCCGAGGACAACAGCACAATCAGGTGAGAACCACCAGTTCCACATTTCTGTTTTTCTTAAAACTTATTTCTAAGTTTATAGCACCTAGTCGACCGCGACACATAACATTGTCCTTGTCTCGGTCGGAAGAATAGCATAGCCGCATAAAAGCATACACCGTCACACAGCAGGGACGCGTGGGTACCGAGTTGAGCATAGTCGCGAGCACCTTGGTCGGTGGTTTTGGTTTGGCAGGAGTAGTTGCACACCAGAGCCCTGAGGCAGGCCAGTTCAGCTTGTCCATAGGGAACGTGCCGCATAGCGCAGACCGCGACTCGGTCGCGAGGGCAGACTCGGTCTCGGTAGTCTTAAGTAGCGTAGGCAACCGCGATATACCCCATAAGAGCTAGAGAGAAAAAAAAAGTTCCGTATAGGTCCGGCCCAGTTTAAAGAGGCGGTAGTGCATAAGCAAGGGCCAAGCCTGAAGACCAGGGACCGGGACCGAGATGAAGCCAATATGCGACATCAAGACGGAGGGGGTAACGTGGACGGGCCGGGAAGGCGAGCTGTTATCAAAGCAGCTTCTACTAGAAGACCCACAGACACCGGGAGCATACGACCGGCTAACGGTAAAGAAGAGGTGGTATGTCTACCAATATCAATTGGAAGTGAAGGCAACACCCAAGCCTATGACACCGTCGGAGGTGGCGGTCGCTTTCGCAGATTATCAGCAACAAATGATAACGGCAGAATATGACGGGGCGACCGCCTTCGAAGGTATCACCGAGCTGAGTCAAGCGGAAACGACGAAGTTGGAAGACTCGGTGAAGCAAATCGCGACCGCGTCGACGAGCGGCCCGGTGGCACCAAAGAAGGCAGAAGCCTCGGGAAAGACAATGCTGGACTATATTACGCAGATGTCGAAGGACATGCAGTCCATGCAGTTGGTAGTCCAGGCCATACAGGCGGACCAGGGACGCATCAAAGCTCAGTTAGCAGCGGGCAAGAATCCAGGGGGGACAGCATTCCTGCAGGGAAATCTGCTGCAACAGGTCACAGCAAGTACTGGCCACCAACAGCAACAGCAAAGATCGATGTGTACCGGGACGAAGCAGCCATCAACACCGGGGGTCACCTTCAGCGCGGTACCCTCACAACAGTCCAGCCAGCAGTCACATAACAGTTCGGGTAGTACCACGTCAGCACCGGACATTTCGGATATGGCAGACCATCTGCTGCAAGTCCTGGACCAGCAAAACCAGAACACCCGGCACGCCCAGGAGTTGCAGCGGGAGCAGACACAGCTGTTAGCGGGAATGATGGCTCCGACCGGGTTACATATTATACCGCAGCACTTCGATCCCAGAGTAGATATCGCGTCAACCTACATAGACGCATTCGAAGCACATCTGGAGATCCATGGAGCCCAGCCGAGGGCATACGTCCAGATCTTTCAGAAGTGCTTGACAACACCAGCGGAAGCATCCTGGTTGAAGGCGACGCTCCTGGACGTGGACCATACTTGGACAGCGGTAAGAGCAGAATTTCTGAAGGCGTACGACCGGTCGAGCGCGCAGTCGGTGTTGAACAGGGTAGTCAACTGGAAGCAGCAAGCTCACGAACCGATACGGCAGTGGGCATCCGATTTTTACACCTTGTTGAAAAGCATTAGAGAACCCCACCCTTGGGAGCAACGGGAAATTATTGGCCGCATTAAGCAGAACATGCATAGCTCACTATATGGAGCATTCCCACCGGGGACAGTGGTCCCGCAGAAGCTGAACGACTTCATCAGGCAGGCAGAGGAATTCCATAGGAACCGGGTCCGAGCCGAAAAGGAAAAAGAAGTGTATCGGCCGTGGAGTCAGCAAGACCGGAGCAGAGGCCGGGACCGTCAGTCGCCCCAGGGGCAGCGGAACCGGCAATGGAATTCAAGAGACCGTCAACGTAGCAACGAGCGAAATCCCGGTCCCGGTGAGCGCAGAAGGGAGCAAAGTCGAAGCCCACAGACACAGAACTCACCGGGTCGGTCGAGTCCGGGGCGGGACAGATCAACTAGTCCACAAGGGAGACGAGAATCACCGCGTCGAGGTAGGCAACCAGAGAGAAGAACCGGGAAGTGGTGCCATGTATGTAGTCGCAACACGCACAACACAGAAGACTGCAGATCAGCAAAGGCTAAAGTCATGGCGTTGAAGATACTGGCTCAGGCGTGTACCGAAGAGGAAGTCGTGGAACACCAGACCGGGACACCACCGACCGGGACACCGGAAGGAATGCAAGGCTTACAAGACTCGGTGGAAAACGAAGAGGACCCAGACGAGAGGCAGTTGTTTAATGCGTTGCGGACCGCGAAGAATAAAGAAGAAGGAAGCGCGCTGAGGCGAGACCGGGATCAGCAACCAAGTCCCGGTGAAGACCAAGTCCAGAGGGCGATAAACAAGTTAGAAGCCAAATTTGTGCCTTCGGTACTGCCACCGACTTTAAACTGGGTTCAGACACGGACAGACGAGGGGACCCGTGTCTTCTACACCGGATAAATAAAGCCCCTTACGCCCTAGTCAATATTAAGCATAAACAAAAGCTATTCCCATATTTTGCGCTAATAGACTCGGGCTGCACCGCGCTCGCTATATCCAAGAAGGAGTGCGATAGACTAGGGTTAGAGATAAGAAAGTCTTCAGTAAAGATGTCGGGTTTTGATGGTAAGGTAGTTACAGCGGGAGGTGCAGTTACACTAGATATGAAGATCGCGGGTCGGTGGTTTAGAGAGGATTTCCTGGTCCAAGAGGGACTAATGTGCCCTATCTTCATCGGGAACAAGTTCCGATGGAAGCATGGTCTGAGTTTTGACGACGTGAAGGGCGAGATGCGATGGGACGTCCCGACCGAGGAAGAGAAGGAGCGAGATGCCGGGTACTTTGTCCGTGGTTTGTCAGTAAAAACCGCAAAGGACGTCTGTGACTTGTCACTAGCGTCGACCCCGGACAGGTACGACCGGGCAAAGCTGGGGACATCGTCCGTCCAAGTGTTCGTCGAAACTTTGGTCAAAAAGTATCCCGGGGTAGTACGGAGCGATGGTAGGTCCGGGATTACAAACGCGATCATCCACGATCTGCGCATCCCGGAGGACTGCCCGGTGATACAGTGTAAACCTGCTCGAAGACCACCGGCGATAGCAAAGTGGGAAGACGAAACACTGCATGAGTTGGAGCTACAGGGTAAGATACGGCGGTCAACTTCGGCATATTCCTCGCCAGTATTAATTATACCAAAACCAAACGGCGATAAGCGAATGGTGGTAAATTATAAAGAGTTGAATAGTTACACACCGAAGATACAGAACCCGATGCCTATCATACATCAAATCTTGGAGCATCTTCCACCTAACCGAGTCATGTCCAAGCTGGACTTAAAGTCAGGCTTTTGGCAAATCCCCATAACAGAGAACTCCAAGAAGTTCACCGCGTTTCACACGCAAAACGCATGTTATGAGTGGAACGTGATGCCGATGGGGTTGAAAAATGCTCCAATGATTTTCCAGGATCTCATGAACAGGTTGTTTGGTAAGTTTGTAGGTGACTTCTTGCATGTGTACCTGGATGATATCTTTATCTTTAGCGAGACCGAGCAACTGCACAAAGAGCACCTAGATTTTGTGTTTAAGACACTTCATAACTTTAATCTAACTCTAAACTGGGCTAAATGTGAGTTCGATCTACCGGAGGTTGAGTTCCTGGGCCACATCGTCACGCGCTTCGGCATCAAGAAATGCCCCAAGAAGGTAGCGGCGATCCAAGATTTCCCGTCACCGAGAACGAAGAAAGAAGTGCAGCGATTTTTAGGGGCCATTGGATGGTACATGCGGTTCATACCGCATTACGCCACTCAGTTAGAGCCGATATTTTTGAAGCTGAAGTCGGAGGCAGATCCGAATTTACCGTTCCGGTGGGGAAAGAGTCAGCAGACCGCGTTCGAGACGATTAAGGCGGAAGTGGCCAAGGAAATCACGCTAAACACTATTAACTACGACCACCCGTTGTACGTGTACACTGATGCAAGTGATGTAGGGCTGGGAGCAATCTTGGCTCAAAACTACCACTGTGAGTTGACCGGGGAAGACAGATTCCGGGTGATCGAATGTCGCAGCAAACTGCTGAATGCAGCGGAGCGTAAGTATGACGCGAGAGAGAAAGAGTGCTTGGCTATCAGGTTTGCAAACCGTGTGTTCGACCCCTTCATTAGGTACCAAAAGGACGTGATTTTTAGATGTGACAACCAGGCGTTGACACATCTGAAACATGCGGCCATTAACGATCACCTCTATAACCGGCATATTGTCAGGTGGGCAATAGAGTTGGGTCATGTTGTCAATGACATAGACTTCGTGAAGGGAGAGGATAACAAACTGGCAGACTTGCTCTCTCGTGGCGCGCTACCGGATCCCAAATACGACGACAATCCAGATGAGCTGGACATGTGCGTGGAGAGTGCTTGCGTATGCCTGGCAACGTTTACGAATACCACGGAAAGAGTGGAAGTAGATATGGACATGCTGAACAAGGACATGCTGCGGGATGTGCAGAGAGAGTGTGAGGCACTATCCACTATTACCAAAAGCCTTAGCCGAGTCGGGGAGCGGTCTCGGTACCGCTACGACTACGTGATCGTCGAAGGTATCCTCTGTAGGTACGTCCCGTGTAAAGAGCGGACCGCGACGCGGTCGATCCTGAAAGAGGGAACACCGGAAGGGGGCTTCTATAGCAGCCAGGTGGATAAGTTGTGGGAACAGAGGCTGGAGGAAGACGAGCGGACCGGGCAACCAGTGCCGCCGGTAAGGGTGCGACCGTCTATGCTGATGAAGAAGGGTAAGCATATTAAATGGCAGCATCCGTTAATCCAGGCTAGCTTTTTAGATCCAGAGTCAGTGACAGCCAGAAAACGCATAGTCCCGGTCATACCGCAGTCCATAGAGCGGGATGTCATAGCACACTTTCACGATAGCACGATGGCCGGGCACCAAGGAGTCGAGCGCACATACGATCGGATCAGGAAAAGGTTCTGGTTCTATAACATGCATAAGATCATAGAGGCGTATGTGAAGACTTGCGCGGTATGCCAGCTAGTAAAGGCTTCAAACCAGGCACAAC